>CM040187.1:32850027-33017527 GCA_022606455.1 Callitettix versicolor
TTTATATTGCAAACTGAAGGACCAAGTTTGACCTGATTTGTGTATGAAAGTTCTATCAAATGTTTGTTTTCTCCTTGTTTTTAAACAAGCACAAAATTATCATGTTGTTATTTATAAAGTAAGTTGGCTGCCTAACATTTAAAAATTTTGTGAAATTAATAGCGATTACAAAAGCATTTGGATAATATTGAATAAAGGGTATTTGCCGATAAAGTGATTTAGCAAAGTTTGAGGATTAGGAAATTTTTTTTTTTTTAATGTTAAAAAAACAATAAAACACATATTGCAAATTTTGTTTAATTCACTGATTTAACAAAGCTAACTGCAGTTGATTAGCTTAAATAAAGTTAAAGGTATACAATGATGTTTTAATCCAGCTTGAGCTAATGTTTGTATGGTTACAGAACCTTCAACGCCTTCGTGGTTGTACTCAAGTCCTTGGCTCCCCTCCCAATTGCAATCCTTAACTGGCTTAGGTAGGCCTATCAATCGTTTCTTATTGTGTTGTGTCCTATACTAACTGCTGCAAACACCAGCTTGTTTTGTAACTGTACAGTATTGCATTGGCAATTCTAACTTAAATTTGTTATAATTTTATTAGCAGTATCATTTTCACTTTGTTTATTGCTTATAAACAGAGTAGAAATTACAGTATATGTAGTGGTAGTGCTGTACAATTGTGGTAAATGAAGTTTTTATGAGTAATTGTAAAATCAAAACTTGAAGTTAGCTAAATTTTAACTTGTATGTTGTTTTAATGTAAATGATGGTTCTGTATTCTTCATATATTTTAATCACTTATTGTTTACATTTTGAAGTTCTTTTACATTAAACCATTCCATCTAAAATGAAGTCCTTGTTAGAGCAAAAAGAAACACTATGAAATTCAACATTTTTATCCACCAGCTGTGATATCTTCGTCATCAACAATAAAAGAAAATCTTGAAAATGGAAGGAATAATCATGATTGATGTTCTTATTCAAAAAGTTTTTTTTGTAGCATTTTTCACATGATAAGATTACATGTTGTAAAGGCGCTTGTAAACTCTTTAATTGTTGTAAAGAGTCGATACTCTTTATAACAATTAGAACAGAATTAGATTCATAATCTATATTTATTATTCAGTAGTCAGCTGGAGTGCTTTATAAGTGTGATTCTTGGTTTTTGAACAAAAATCAAAGTAACAAATTAAAAGTGTCTAATACCAAGAACCAGAAATTGTGTTGCATAAAAATGAATAAAAGAAATTGAAGTGATTAGTAATCATACCATACAGCAAGTGGGAAAACATGGAGCATTGCCTCCTAAGTTTCTCCTAACAGCTCTGAATGATGTTAAGAATGGAATGTTGTATTGTGTTAATCTTTGCTATTTTGTATGCTTGAATATAATAATAAGTCTTAATTATAGTCATAATCATTATATAAAAGAAATAACGAATAAATCATCATTTACACACGCAAAAACAATCAGAAATAGAGAACAAATGCACAGCAGAGATCGTCTATAAAACCTTCAGGAATAGAGAATAAATGCACAGCAGAGATCCTCTATAAAACCTTCAGGAATAGAGAACAAGTGCACAGCAGAGATCCTCTGTAAAACCTTCAGAAATATAGAACAAGTGCACAGCAAAGATCCTCTATAAAACCTTCAGGAATAGAGAACAAGTGCACAGCAAAGATTTTCTGTAAAACCTCAAAAACAAAAAGAGAACTAACAAGTGGGTAGGAATAACAAAAAGAGTGTTACTAACAAGAAATTAGACAGCACAAGTAAAGTGGATAAACCCTGTTTGAATTGAAAGTTAGAAAACTATAAATTATATTTTTAAAATATTGTCTAAATACTAACATTGAAAAATTCATATAAACAATATTGATAATATAATATTTGAGGTGTGGCTATTAAATAACGAGACTGACGCTGCGGCAGAACAAGTGAGCATGCGCCAACCGCCATTGACCGACAGCTGTTTAGTGTGAAGCTTTCTCTTCAGAATGCAGTTAGTCTTGTTTGTGTAACCAATAACATTTAGTCATAACCTTCATCAAAATCGTTAGTATTGTTATTTTGTTTTGCTGGAAAAAATGCTTAGTGTAATAATAGAGCAACGAATTGTTGTTAAATTTCACTTCAAACTTGGAGAAACTGCTACTGAAACTTATAATTTACTGAAAGAAGTGTATGGCAGTGAAAGTTTATCGCGGGCATGTGTTTTTGAATGGTTTAAGCATTTTCAAGATGGCCGACAAGACGTTGAAAATGATTCGCGGCCAGGTCGCCCTTCAACATCAAAAATGGATGAAATGTCAAAAAAGTTGCTAATTTGATTCGGTCTGACAATCAGTTAAATATTTGTGCAATTGGTGAAACTGTAGGCATTGATAAAGAATGTGTACGGCAAATTTTACATGTCAATTTGAACATGCGAAAAGTGTGTGCCAAAATGGTGCCAAAAATTCTCTCGTTTGAACAACAAGTAGCTCGAAAAAATGTTTGTACTTTGGATGCCATTGAAAATGACCCAAATTTACGAGGTTTGTCCAATAAATACGCGAACTAAGGTCATAAAAACTTTATTTTACAAAATTTCATCTACATTGATTTTGTTCCCTTCAAAATACTCTCCATTCACTTCTATGCACTTATCCCATCTTCTTTTCCACTCTTCAAAGCACCCTTGGAAGTCCTCGGAAGTCAGGCTTTTCAGTCTCCTCGTCGTTTCTGGTTTTATTGTGTCCACATCTTCTCAATGCTGTCCCCTCATCACATTTTTGCATTTAGGGAATAGAAAAAAGTCGCAGGGGGCGAGGTCCGGTCAATAAGGGGGATGATCAAGGATAGTGATTGAATTTTTAGCCAGAAACTGGTGAACAATCAAAGCCGAATGTGCGGGTGCATTGTCTTGATGAAGAATCCATCCATCGTTTTGAGTCAAATGTGGTCGCACACGACGCACTCGATCTCTCAAACGCTTGAGAACGTTAAGGTAGAACTCAGAATTTACCATTTTTTCCTCAGGAAGGAATTCATGATGAACAACACCTTTGATATCAAAGAAAACCAGGAGCATGACTTTGATTTTTGATCGGCTTTTCCTTGATTTTTTTGTTCGAGCTTCACCTGTTGCTTTCCACTCCATGCTTTGCGATTTCGATTTGGGGTCATACTCGAAAAACCACGATTCATCACCAGTGATAACCCTATTTAAGAATCCAACATCATTTTCCATGGAATTTTTCCAGTCAGTAACACATTCGACTCTTCTCAACTTTTGATGCGAGTCAGCAGTTTTGGCACGATTTTCGCACAAACCTTTCTTAAGCCCAAATGCTCGGTTAAGATTGTGTGCACTGTTGATTTTCCTAAATTTAGTTCTTCAGCTATCATTCGACAGTTTTTTAGCGATCAGTAAGGACAAGACACGCGCACCACGATCAATGTTTTCATGCACACAAGAGGTTGAAGGTCGTCCAATTCTTGCATCATCCGTGGCGTCTTCTCGACCTTCTTTAAAGCGCTTAATCCACTTGAAAATGGCTGTTTTCTTCATAGCATTATCACCATAAACAACTCTCAACATTTCAGCAATTTCTTGGTAATTTTTACCAAGCTTTACCAAAAACTTGATGTTAATTCGTTGTTCAGTGAATTGGTCAATTTCCATATCGACGAACAAAAAAATAATGCAAAACTAAAAATAACTCTACTCGCAAGATCCGCTGGCGTAACGTTCTGCCAAGCACTGACGGCTCATTGGGTCCCAGACAACACGTGAGGCCAGTGGACGTGGCTTAACTCTCCGTAATGGCCACCATATTCGACCAGTTCACGTATTTATTGGACAAACCTCGTATTGGAAAGAATAAATAACATGTGACGAATCGTGGTTTTTTACGTATGATCCGGAAACAAAGCGCCAATCGATGCATTGGAAGACCCCAACTTCACCGAGAGCCAAAAAAGCAAGAATCAGCAAGTCAAAATTTAAAGCAATGATGATTGTTTTTTTAGATATTCATGGGATTGTGTACCTTCACTGAATATAAAATTTTAGTCATATACATACAGTTATGTATATATAAATATTTTTAAAAATCTCCTGAACTATTTTTAACTCCTGAACTATCTCTGAAAATATTTTTAACTGGATTCCTGAAGATCAAACAATTAATCAATATTACTACCTTTGAGGTACTTGGTAAACTACGTGAAAGAGTAAGGAAAAAACGAACCAAAATGTGGAAGGACAAATCATGAGTTTTTCACCAAGACAATGCGCCAACTCATTCCACGTTATCTGTCAAGAGGTGCCTGGCCAAGTACAGCATCCCCAGTGTTAGAACATCCACCTTACTCATCAGACTTTGTACCATGTGACTTCTATCTGTTCCCTAAGGTGAAATCTGCATTAAAAGGGACGAGATTTGAGTCCGTGGAAGCTGTAAAAGTGAAAGCGGCAAGAGTCGTGAAGGAGTTGACAGAAGATGACTTCCAGCACTGTTTCACACAATTAAAAATTCGCATGGAGCGTTGTAGGGGTAGAGAAGGGGTGTACATTAAAGGTGATAATAAGTAATTATGTATAAAATGAAAATAATTTTTTTTTAAATGTCAGTCTCGTTATTTAATAGCCACACCTCATATAACAATATAAACAATCTTTGCAATTTATATCTACTTTTAGAAAGTTAGCTATTGGAGCAGCTATTATGGTAAGACCCTTGACCTTGAAATCTTGTCCTATGTATTATTTCTTTGAGGGGTTGTTAAAATTTTTATAATTTTTTTTCAAAAAATTTCAAACCCAAAATTTATGTGTTAGCACATTTACATTCACAATTTTAGTCCAGTTTGACACAAACTTGGCATAAAAATCGATTTTGGTAATAGCTTGGATAAGTTTGTTAATCAGTAAAATTCATTTAACAGTTTCAAAATGACGGCCTTTTCAAATCTTTAAAAATCCATAACTTCTTGTCTTAATTGTTTTTGATAATCAGAGTTCACAATTGTAATCAGCATCAAAAACTGCATAAATTAAAAACTTGCATAAATTTTCAAAATGTTTTGAAATTAATAAATATAATTTTACGTTTTTAAGGTTTATTTTCGTATTTTCATTGTTATTTCTTCATAAAGTTAAAAATGCTAGAACATGAATATTTTAATGCTTATTTTGTGAAGGTGAAATCAGAATTTGAAAAAGAGGGTAAGAAAAATTATTTGTTTGAAATTTGCTTCCTTCCATCATGTGAACTAGATAGTTGTGTACAGTGTTAATTTTATAATCATTTTTCAGTGGAAGTTTTACTAGCTAAGCCATAACCTAAGGTGATAAACCAAGATAGATAAAACAAACAAGTTCATGCCTAACTTGTAAATGGTAACAATTTACCATTTAATTATATATGACACATTATTACATAGACTGTATAATATTTATGTCTGTGTCTTTATTTTATTGTCTTATTAACCAGCTGTTGATTATTACAAAAAAACTTTCACATAATAATGTATATTATTAAAGTTAATAATAATTATTTAATACATAATTTCAAAGACATTATAGTTACATTAAGGTATGCCATTTATTTAACAAATTTTTAATGTATTTATTATCTGTAGCAGTAAAATAAATGTAGATTAATTTAAAAAAAATTAAATTTTCTTAATTTTCTTAGCTGTTTACAATATTGCTTAATTAAATTTAAAATTTATAATTTTGAAGAAACCTTATACATTATCATTTTTTCTCTTGTAATTAAATATGGTATAGACACTTGTCATTTATTATAGGCCTCTATGTTTGTCTAATTTATGTCTATATGTATAAACTTGTTTATTGTTAACATTTTATACTTAATTCATCTTACTACTGAATATTATGTTTACATTTCAGAACTAATCGGAGATATAAAACATACATTATCAACCACTTATTAGCTTTTTAAAAATCATACTTTCTTATGAAGCATAAACATGTGTTATATTAAGTATTTGCAATACTAAAACTTGTATAGACTATAAAGAGTCTCTTTTTGCTTGAATTTTTCAAATTTATTATTTACTAAATTTATGAAAAACTGCATTCACTTTCTCGCAAATCCAATTTTGTATGTTAGTTGCTGCTTCAAAAAAAAAAAAATAATAATAATTTTCAAATGCTTTCTCAATGAAAACCATAAAATAGGCGTATGTGAAAATTTAAAAAAATGCTTCTTAAAACCAGCTCAGCAAATATTTCAATTTTCAAATAAAATCAAGTTAGCGTTTAAAAAACAAAGGGAAGTATGTAGTTAATGGAAATTAAATATTAATATTTTATTGAATTTTAAACATAGAAAGGTGGATAAAGTAAGGAAATAATACAAATTCTCAATAAAATAAAATAAATATCGAATAAAATTTTTATTGTTGATATTTACATTCATATGAAAATTCTGTAGCAATAATTTTCTGTTTAAGAATTGATAAAGTAAAGTTGTTTAACAAAGAAACTTCCGTTATTCTTTCTTTTTAAGTTGAAAGCATCAAATTTATTAATGATATTAGTTTTAATTTTTGCACAAGTTATTCTTACTTATAGACAGATGATAAGCTATTGTGGCACCTGTGTGCAAGTGTTCAGCCTGTAATACGTCACAAATTTTAAAACCAAAAAATTCACTGCTTCTGAAGTAATCCTTTGCAAGACCAAGACACACACTCACTCACTCACTCACTCTCTCTCCCTCTCACACACACACACACACTAGGTCTTTCAGAAATTACTTAAGATTTTAAATTAACAAATTATACAACAAAGTAAATAAATTCCTTTTTAAATAAATGGGACAAAATAAAAAACTTATTATCAGGAGTTTTCAGGTGACCAGTGTAAGTGGTATCAATGTATGTATAATTTTCTTGATACTAAATCCACTATATTCACAAAGGATTTTTTTATTTAAGACTGCAGCTGCAACATTTCATCTTGTGCTGGTTTCTTGAGTCTCAGACCTGATGGCTACAATTTTACTAAGACATTTTTATGAACAAAATATTGTGCAGTCCATCCTTCTAACTATGGAGTTCATTCGTATTCACAATAATACTGAAACAACAGTTCAATGCAGCTTTGTAAATATAGAGACAAGATGGGATAAAATAAAATTGTATACTACTATGTAGCACATGTTATATCTACAACAACAAATAAATAGCAATAAATATAACAGCTCATTTTTAATAAATCTCAATATTAGTTTTCAATTAAAAATTTCTTCATAGTATATTTTTCTCTTGGAACTTGGACAAACTCCAGATGACAGCCGTTGATAGCCTTAATTTATTTTTGAAAAGTCTGAAATATAAATTTTATTGTAGTTTATTATATGTAGATTTAAATAATTGATAATAGTGTAATTAATATGTTCACGAGATATATGCTGCTATGTAAATTGTTATATTACAAAAGTGTGATTTAACATTCATTCAGTAGTATTTATTATAACATTTCTTTAACAGCATGTATGATATTTACAAGAAAATTAACCCAGTTTAAAACTAACCATAATGTTTTTTGTCATTACTAAAAAAATAAAAACTTTTAGCCATATTCATTAGCATAGTGATTTAATCGTAAAATTGAACTGTTTATTATACTTATAACATTTTAATGTTTTGGATATTCCTTTTGTTAAATTTAAGTAATAACAATTAAAATAAAGTTTTATGCTAACAGAGTTTTCTTGTGAAAATACAGTAAAATAAATGAATAATATAACACTGAGTGAGTGGTGGGTTGACAATGTGTAACATAGACATCTCATAATCTCCTATTATGTTATTTATGAGTGATAGAACATTGTTGTATACAGTCACAACTTTGTAACTGCATTGTCTGTTACAGTTTTCTAACTTCTGTGACTTGTCTCGTACCTATATTCGTGCTGTAGACACTGCATACATCATTTGCACTTCAAAGATTCATATTTGAAATAAAAAAATATTTCTATAAAACTAAGTCAAACAATTATGTAATTATTTTTTTAATCTTTTTAAACATACAGTTTCTTTATTAGCTAAATTAAAGGCACGGTCTGATTAAATCAAACCTGTCTGTTTTTTAGAATTTTTAATTCAGACCTGTGTAATTTTAACAAATACACATTTATTTATCCATACTTTAACAGATTAACAATGCTATTTTTAAAAGTTTTCAAATACAGTAAAATATCTGTTGTGGATCTCTTTATAGTGGAAATTTCTCTATAATAGCAAAATGTGTTGGTCCATTTCCATTCCTATAGTAAAAATATATATTGAAACTTTCTCTAATGAGGCCAACAAAATTGCAGAATCCCTGTGTATAGATGAAATATGTGCACACTTCTTACTCTTCTAAGCTATTTCCCAGTATGCCATGCTATTGTTAATAGCAGTGCATAATGGGTCAACTGAATCTAGTGTTTTGTGACTTTTACAATACAGTATAATAACGTTTAAACAGTAAATTTTATCTTTTTGTTAAGCTGTAAAGGTATTTAAATCTTCGTTAAGATGTATTGGAACATACAGTAATTAGGGGAAATGATTGAAAGTGTGATATGTGATGACAATGCTATGTAACAACCAACTTTTTGTTCAGTTTGAGAAAGAATGCAAGTTCTGTTGTAGATGTGGTTTCCTTTTCCAGTCTCAAGGCATGTCAACAAGCCTTTCTCAAGAAATGATGCTGAGGTTTGGCGGTCTGTCATCCCTTAAGTGTCATACAGCAGTCAATGTTTTGTTTTTTCTATAAATAACATTACTCAATACTTCAAATTAAAAATAGTGTATAACACACTATAAATAAAAACACATTTCATACTTATTTTGGTTAAGCTCTCTAAAGTAGAAATCTCTTTATAGTGGTGAGAAGTTATGGTCCCTTCACTGTCATCATATAGAGATTTTACTGTATATATGTAGTGAGCATGAGATCCTACCCATCTTCAGTTTTTCTAAAGTAAACGTTCTTTGATGTTTTAAATGGTATTCACAAATTTCGTTTCTTTCTGGAATTAAAAATGTTATTCTAACTTTTCATTTTCTAATCTTTAATCCTCCTATCTAATATTTTCCTATTAGTCTTTTATTTATGTGAACAGTATGTTTTATTAAATATAATATAGTGTTTAATAAGATCATTAATTTATGCTGTATGCGTATGTAAAACAGGACCGAAGAACGATCCACCAACAGCTGTTCAAGAAAAGGTATTGAGTTTGATTCAGAGTTGGGCTGATGCTTTCCGCAATCAACCGGACGTGTCTGGTGTAGTTCATGTGTACCAGGATCTCAAATTGAAAGGAATTGAATTCCCAATGACAGACTTAGATGCGATGGCACCGATACATACTCCTCAACGAGTAAATATCTCTTATGTATTTTATAACTAAATCATCAGTGGTTATAGTTGTTTTTATAATTTATCACTTTTTGTCTGTAAACTTATTGCATGTAATTATTTTAATCTTAACAGTGTCTCTCTAATATTTACCACTTGTTTAACCCTAAAATTGGTATAGGTTTTTTGTCAAAATGCAGGACTATATTAAAAAACTTAAAACTGATATATATTAACTTTAATATAAAATATTATATATTTATTTGTACTAATAAACTAAGAACCCTATCCTTGCTGCTAAATGTTTCTATTTTTTAAAATACAAAATTAAAAAATCTCAAACTGGATAATATAATTTGTGAAAAAAATATTTTCAGAATATTCCGTGTTCCAGCTCATATATGCGTGTATGTTCTACAAAGACATTTTTAATGTATAAAATACTAAGCATTTTATGGTTATTCTAAAAATATATTTCATTTCATTTTTAACAAAATTTATTAAATTATTTTTTTTATAAACTTGTGCATTTACTGTCAGTGGTGTCTGCACAACACTAAAGCTACCATATCTCTCAGATTTTTATGCAAATAAATAAGAGCAAATTAAGTCACAAAAAGCACTAATATATTATTAAAACAATACAAATATAAATAAAAAGACGTTCCAGGTGTCACGTAACCATAAAACAATGCGGTTGCCATATGTAGTTATCATATGTTTGAAACTGGACTTTTCCCAAATGATTGAAGCCATTGTGTGGCATATTTGTGTATTTTTGCCTTGTTTTTTAATGGTCTGTAAATGTCAGGAATTTATCGACCAGACGACAGTTAAGAAAGATTCCTACAGGAATATAAAACACGACTGGTACATTTCTGTTCCTGGAAATGGCAGGGTTAGCAATAGTAGTTGTATGCAACTTGAACCTGCTAACTTTATGCTATAGGTATATAAGATTATGTTAATAGAAATTTGGAATCAGTCCTAATCGGCGTTCTTAAAAAAATCAGCTGTTGTTGATTCAACAATACCTTTTAATAAATGCAACTATATTAAGTCCTTCCTTTATTGTATTAGCTACAGTTACACTCGATAACAACCCAAGAATGAACACAATTATATTACCAGTCTAAAAGGTTTCCCTTAAAAATGTTCCAAAATCTTTTTCGGAAACTCAATGTCCCAAATTTAACCCAAAAAGAAAAGGGGTTTAAAAGAAAGTGTACGCAAAACTGTGTGTACATACCTGACTTCCGATCTGTTTCTCCCCAGCACCGTCTGGCTGTAATGTCTTCTTGGAGCACCAGTCACTTTCTGATGTACAGTTTGCCCCTCCCCCACAGAATCGACTAACACATGCACTGTGTGTTGTATATTAAGCTTCAGGATTTGCCCAAGCTTTTAACTAAATTAAGGTTCTATATACCTTCTTGTTTATAACAACAGACAGTATGTCAGCAGTTTCATAATTTTTTCTGTGTCTTTGTCAGTAGGTTTATTCTTTGGCCGTACCCTTTTTACAATTTTTAAAACTAATATTAAAATTATAATTTTAATTCTTAACAATGAATGGCTTAATTGCTCTAATTCTGGTACTGGAACTTATTCATTCATTTTTAGTTATGTAAAAATATGTTTTGTGTATAAATATTTGTTTTTCTTGTTCATCACGTGCTTGAAATATAAGTCATAATCGTGAAAGAGTTCAATAAATTATTATGTCATGCATTTTTTTGTCAAATTAAACTGTGATTTTTATTTATCATAGAAAGAAGATCGTGGATGATCAGTGGTTTTGAAATAAAGTGTGAGTTCTGCCCCTTAGACTTCCTGTAGTCAGTAAATGATTAGCAGAAACTATAACATATTGTAAAGTATTTTTTTTGTCAACACATCGTCCAGCCTAAAACATAAATCGGACTGTTGAACATGGCAATCATTAAGTCATGTATGATTATCAACTTTGCAGTAAATAAGTGGAGTAGCATTAATAAATATTAATAATTATAATTTACTTCCCAACTTGATCGGATATAATTTCCCGTAGAGCATTCCTGACGGTGAAGTACCTGTAGGTATTCCTGCTCTAGTAGCACAACAACAAGGAACTCTAGGAAGCCCTGCATCTAGTCCACCAGTTCCACCTGCTGCACCTCGTTTAACTCCTGAACAGATGTCCAAGCTACATAATGACCTTGATGTTGTACAAGCAAATATGGCAGTTCTTAGTGAGATGTTATCAGAACTTACTCCAGGCAAGGAGCACCCTAGTGATATACAACTTCTTAATGTAAGTATTCTTCGATTAATTAAAGTAATTAGCATTGCAGCATGGTTCTCGAGAGAATATCAAATTTTTACTGTAATTAATTAATTTTCTGGAAGTTCTTAATTATTTTTTATTTATTGTTGCTTAAGTGCTTTAAAATAACACAAAGTCATTAAAAACATTTAGTTATCGTTTTTAAACTTCTTTCTTAATTAATTACTAAATATACTGTTCTGTTGTTAGTATTTCTTTATTTTAAATTATGTTATTGATAAGAAGAAAGAAAATTTTAACACAAGATAAAGACAAATTTTAAGACATGCTGTCTGAGCTCCCAAGTTCACCAGTTTTTAATTCTTATTAACTTTCAATAGTACTGTCCAAAATTGTTTACTTTTTTAATTACTATTTTAATTTTTCAGTGTGCATTTAATTGTATGCACTGTTATGCCTTCCTGCAGTATTGGACAGAAGTATGCCTAGGCATAAGTATAGGGTGTTTGTCAACATTATTATTTATTTCTAAGTTGTTTTCTAGACATACCTCCATTTGTACATGATCAGTATTTTCAAACTCACTATCAGGTAATGATAGTGATATCAGTATCACTGTTAAATCAGTTAAATCAGTAAACAAATAAAACACACACACACACACACACACACACACACACACAAAATGTAGTTTCAGGCATACAAATTAATAAATATATCACAAAATCTTCAGTTAAAACATTAAATAAAGCAGTAAATTTAAAAATTAAATAACTGATATAAAGGTTATAAACATGACCGAAATCAGCAGACAGGACGTCGAGAATGATAATGAACATGTGTTGTCAAAGTTACAACAATTTTCTTAATGCAAAATAAAGTGCTGTCCTGGCAAAAGAGAATAAATAAAATGGTAGACAATGTACTCTCGAACATTTAAAAGCTAACACTAATTCATGAGGTGAGCTTCATGGTGTAATACACTTTTTGAATGTAAAAGAGTCCATTCTATCCAAATTTACAGATCAATGAACATGGTTTATGAATGAAGCTTCAGATTGAAAATGGTCTAATGTTTAATGGCAGGCAGACATTCCTGATGGTGAACCCTCAGGACAATCTCCAGTTGTCACTGCCAAACTCAAATCAAGGATTGATGAATTCAACAGGATAAATGTTTCATTATAAATGGACTGAGTTATTTCTCTCCTAGAATTGACGAAAAGTTCTTTATGAAATTGGTAGTAGTGATTTGAAGTACAGAAAAGTGTGCTGCCAGTTGGGTTAAAACAAAAACGAATAGGAGCTGTACTGACTTTTTTCAGACTGTACGAGAAGGATGGTGAATAGTTTTTGAATCATATTTTATTGGTCTGGATTTTGTGTGCAACTCTAGAAACAAGTGCTAGTCAATAGAATGGTATCATTTCCCATTTTGATTACAATTTTTCCCAAAATTGAAGGCTTATTTTGGGCGGAAACCACTATGGAAATGACAGTGGGCGTTAGTGACTGGTTCAACAACTTGATAGCAAAACAGTATGCATAATGTAAAAGCATAGACAAGCTGGGGAAACTATGACAAATAATTTTAAGTTAAAGTTATACTGTGACTACATAGAAAATTAACAGAGAGTATGAAATGTATGTTATAAAATAAACTTTATTTCATTATCTTGAAACAAACTCTCTTACTTTAGATGTAATTCCATCATACATGCTCAGCCCAGCCATGACATTTTTTAGAATATTAATCATTGGATATATTGTACAAGATTGATATTTTATATTTCTATAATTATGATATAGATAATTGTCCATTTTCTTTAATATCAGTTGTGTATAATTTCAAATTAAGATCAGTAGGATCAGTAATATAATTGGACTACATTATATTACTTGTAATCAAATAACTAGCCAACAATTAACATTGATTTCTTCAAATTTTCACTTCTGTTGGCCAGTCCCACGGACTGCCATGGTTTTTTATGTAATATTTTTTTTAAAAAGTTAAAGCTGTATGATGTATGTCAAGAAAAAAATAAAATTATAGTTTGTTTGTGACATGTGATAGATTTTTTAAATATATTAAGATTAGATTTTAAAAAAAGGTAAAAGTTGTTTAATATTTTGTTTTAGGAATTACACGCAACATGTAAGTCAATGCAACAACGGTTAGTGGAATTGATTAGCAAATTAGCAAATGATGAAATAACAGCAGAACTTCTCAGAGTAAACGATCTTCTAAATAATATATTCCTCAGGTAGAGTCATTAATTGTGGGTTAGCTTGGAGGTTTAACTGATTGGTAAAAATTAATTGAGTGTACAAAAAACTCAATTTAATTTTTTTTTACCAATAAAAATTTAATGACTTAAAAACATTAACATTCAACTTCTTAAAAATAGCTAAACAACTGAAATTTCTTTAAAAAATGTAGTGGTGTATAACAGTACTTCATTGTATATTTTGTGGTTACAGATTTAGTCATATTAAACCAAACCCTTACTTCAATAAGTTGTATAGAGTGGGAGGCAGTTTATTTAAGCAAATTATTCGTTAAATGAGTGAGAATAGTATGAGCTAGGGGTACAGCTACCTGTGCTGGATATTCTCTTGTGCAGTTCGCACTTTGCTACCTGATACACATTTGATTTTAAGAGAACTAGTTTCTTTCATGTTGTACCATTAATATTTTTCTCAAAATTTGTTCAGGTACAGTCGTTTTGAAAACAATCGAGAAGCAATTGCAAAAGGGATGGCTGGTTCAGTGCCGGGTTCAGAATCATTGATCGATTTCACTGATGAAGCTTCAGGGCCGACAACCAAGATAAATAATCAGTTTGCAGCTTTATGTAAGTTATGCTAATATTTTATTTAAATCAAGAGAACTGTTACTTTATATTAGAATCACTTTACCAAAAATCCTCTCTTATCGGGGTCCAGTATAAGACACATACAGCAATAATGATAGTAAAATAGTATAATTGATAAGAGAGATCACTTTATTTTACTAACAATTCTTTTTAAAGAAATTCAATTTAAATGGCAAAACAAATTAAAATTATGATTTACATTCAATTTTTTTTTTTTTTTTTTTTTTTTTTTTTTTTTTTTTTTTTTTTAACGTCCGACTTGATTTACATTCAAAGTAACACACAGTGAATCAAATGTAAAAGTGGCAAGAAATCAGATACCAAATATGAAGTAAATTGTACATATTATTTATTTTTTCCTGGATCCATAATTCTACTTTACTTTTAACTCAAAAAATGAATTATTACTAATTAGTATCACTTATATTGGCTCTGTGAAATTATCTTTCCTACAGCTACTAAACTTCAAGAAATTATTATTACAATATTCACAAATATCTATAGAACAAGGAATTACAAAAAATTGTGTTTATTTACCAGGGCTTTAGCTCACTACTTTGATAGAGCATGTATTTACTTTTTGCATCAGACATTTCAGTAAATTAAGTACTGGTTTTGTGTGTGTGTGTGTGTGTGTGTGTGTGTGTGTGTGTGAGAGAGTGTGTGTGTGTGAGAGAGAGAGAGAGAGAGAGAGATTGTGCACACGTGCATGCATGTGTGTCTTTAAAATCAAAATTATATCTCGGGGAAAGGTGTCGATATGGTCATTATTCATATTTCATGTTATTTATTAACATGAAATTTATATATTAAATTGTAGGCTACTAAAAGTTAAAATCTTAACAATATTTGGTTAGATCTTGTAAAAGTCTTAGATCAATAGAAGATTAAATTTATTAAACTTTGTTAATTTACTAATTAAAATAAATCATGTGAATATGTTGGTTTTGAAATTTTGAAAAAGAAGTGGACTGGTGTTATAAGATTGGGTTGCGCCTCACCCAAATTATATTTCAGTTTCTTTAATTATTCAATGAAAATTAAGTAAAAGCATTTCTACCCTTCTTCCTTTTACGTATGATTTATTAATACTTGCTTCAAATTAATGTATCTTCTTAATTTAAATAGTGACTTTATATCTTCTTAATAAGAAATATGTAAATAATGTTTTTTTTTGTAGTGATGTCTTAAACCTTTTCAGGAGTAAAACACTTCAGGAACGTTCTAATTTGCTGATTATATGATATAAACATGTTATGCCCAAAATAACCTTTGAGGGCAGAGGGAAAATTCAAAGAAGTTACATAAAAATGTATTTTTTTCAAATTTACGAAGAAAAAATTAAGATGATTTAACATTAGAAATTGCTTTTCATGTGAAAAATTATATCAAATCACAGATAAATACATAACTGAACTTAGTGATCTTGAGATTCATAATTACTGTTTATACTCTTCTTTGATTTGATTTTTATAATTGCAGATAAGAGGAACTTTGACGTTTTCTTTCCTTAACTTAATTACATTGGAACAAAAACAATTACTGATTCTTTTGGTGTGTTCATTGTTCACACAATTCTCGGATATAGTTTTTAATAGGACAGCATGTGTGAGAAACAAAACATACAATTTCTCAAAACTGGTTTGAACAGAGTAGGCTTCATGTTAATTTATTGTATTTATGTTTCAGCAATAGGAGAAGCTGCTGCCGTAGGATTACCACCAAAGAGTGATAAAGATGATTCAGAGTTTGATATGTTTGCTCAATCTAGAAATGTTACTTACGAGACATCAAAAACTGGGTCAGTATTTATGTTTAAAGTTGTAAATTCCTTCTTCAAGTTAAAATAAAATCATTATGTAATAAGCTTCCATTTTAAAGAACAATTTTTTATTATTGTCATAATCAGTCGCAGCTCCTAATTAAAGGCTCTTAAGCGATAAATAATAATTCCAATAAATAATCCCAATCAGGTGATACAAACACATAATATATTACAAAAAGTATTTCACTCAAAACATATTTATAAGAAAAATTTGTACATTCAGAGGGTGGTTGATATGTTTGCAATTATTGATAGAAAATATTGTTTTTGGAATAGACAGGACACGGCCTTAGGATGCATAAGCTTTTGTAGCAGACATTTATAACACATGTTTAGATGTACAAGTTATTCAGGAGATGAATGGGAGCATGCTAGTTTTCATATAAAATTGGTCTCCTTATCAGTTGTGTTAACGGCAACAGTCTGCCTAAACACTGTGAACTTTTACAGTTCTGTAGTTTTTAGCCTACATTTCATGTTTTTATTAGTAATTCATTTTGACTGTTAGGATATATATTTTGTTTAATGTTATGTTATATTTTGTGTTCATTGGCATTGTAAATAATTATACAGTAGTTTTATTTTATTTATGGCTAACATGATTTCTGTCCAATATAACATTAATGAAAATGGACAGTTTTGAAACAAATACAAAATTAAGAATACAAAACTGATGTTCAAAATAACATTAGTTAAAAACATTTAAAAATAAACCAAAAAAATAGTTTCAACTGAAGTTTTAATCATTTTGTCTATAAATTGGCATTGACTTGTTGAAATTAGAGAAGAACATGAAAGATTGAAATTCTGAAGAGATCTGGGAACTCAATTTAAATTCTTTCTGTACAAAAACTTATATATATATTGGGAATCAGTAGTACTTCTAGTTTCAAATGAATACCCCATACTAGATTTTTAAAAATGTTTGTCCTTGAGTTTCTCTTTAGTTATTTTATTGTCTAGCTTGATCAATTTTTCATACTTTAACTACCCCTAAATATGTTTGCATCAACCCCTATGTTTTTCCTGGGTTCAGGCTGATACTAAAACCATTTTTGTGAAACTATAATGATCGTTCACATTGTTTAGGAGTAAGCACAAAAAATTTACATAATTTTTTTTCTGTTTAAGTTTTTGGAAAACAATAATTCTTAAATTATTGAAGATCATTTCACTAGGAAGTGGTAAACTTTTTTTCTCGCGTTGCTTGCACAAGAGCAAAAATAGTTTTCATCCCTAACCCACAATTTAAAATTCAAAATAAATGAGGTCTGCTTTAGCTTTAAATATCCGTTCAGTAATCATGTCTGAGTTATTTGTATACAACTTTATGCCCAGTTCAAGTTCAAGAAACCAGTAATATTAGTGGAACTGAGTGTTTCTTACCCTGTTAACAGTCAGCCCACCAGTAATCTCAAACAGTGACAAAAACATTTCCGTGTGTCTGCTATTGAATTTCTGACTGAGGTTAAACAAGTAAATATTTTTCTTTACTACCTGCAAGGCAACTGGCAACAGTTTAAGTGGCAACAGTTAAGTAGTCTGTATGGTAACAACAGTAAAGCCCAAAAAATATAGTTTGTAATTGTTTAGAGTAAATAAATATTTTTTGTAACTGATTTTAAATGCAAAATGTAATGCAAAACGTAACTGGCCACTGGAATGTTAATATGTGACTTTCCTAAAAAAAATCGTCAACGCCAATGTTTTTGTCTCTTGCTCTTGAACTGGATTTCTTTGTAAATACAGCAACCCATTTGTTTTATTTATGTACTGAATGCCTACATTTGAGGAAAATCATTATAGCCATTCTAAAGGAAATTAAATTTTTATCCATTTTTAAAGATTTTTTTGAACAAATTAGTTTGTAAGCAAACTAAGTTAAGAAATGGTCCTGAGATATTTATCAACATCTCAAAAGATCAGTTGTTTTCCCATAATCTCTATGCTTTCTACATACTTTGCAAACATTGATAAAATCTAAAGTTCCAACTAATTGTACTGTTTAATATAGGGGCAGCTCATACGAAGCTAACCTAAAACCTGATCAAGTGAGTGGCGGTTTAGGAGCTGCTGTAGCCCAAGCAAGAAGTACATCTACCGCCCCGCCACAAACTGCTGTGAGTACTTCTTAATTTTATTCTTGTACACCTACAAAATATTTAAACCTTGTTAAATATATCTCATCTTCCAAATGATTATTTACGACTATATGTTTTTGTAAAAGTAAAAGTTTGTTGCTGTACAAGATTTATAAAAAAGTATATTTTTTCTAAAATAAGTACGCAGAAGTCACGTCTCCTTGTTATATGCATTTTTTATTATTAATGTGTGTGTGTGTGTGTGTGTGTACAATATATGTTACATTAATTGTTCAAAATGTCTTCTGATATGAAATTATTTTTGACATTTTAAAACTACCTTTTGTCAAAATTCCCACTATAGACATGTTATTCGGTCTACTTGTGTGATCCATCTTAACATGTACATTACATAAATTGTTGCCAAGTTCATAGTTTCTGTTTACGTATTTCTTGTTTAGCTTGATGATTTTTTTATGATATTCTCCATCATTGAAAAAGGTTAAAGGTTACTTTTTTTATTATTGATTCCATTTCAATTTTATTTTTGGACTGTATAATTTGATTGGAAAACCGTGACCCATTCATTTCTTTCTTTAACAGTCAGAAAATTTAAATTCTTTTTAGGTGAAAGGAATTTAAAAAAGGAACATAAAAAAGTAAATGTTACAGGTTTTTAAACAAAAGAGTTACTACAAAATTTCAAGCTGACTAAAGTGAGCCTCATGGTGTACCTTATTAATTCTTATCACCTGAAAAAAATGACAATCGAAAGTGTTGCTTTATTTACAAAACTAAATCAGTATATGTACCAATACGTTCAAAATATTTGTCCAATACTCCATGCAGTTGCAAAGTCTTTGTTGAATTTTATTTCATTGTTTGCAAAAGTTTAGAAATTTAAGGAAATATATTAGAAAAATAATGTAAAGATTAATAAATCAAACTTTTGAAAACATGTTCAAAGATAACAACAATTTGAACATTCAGTATGAAGTAACACCATATTAATGCTGTAAAAGGGGATGTATTATACTAATTCTGTTATATAAAAAAATAGTTATTTTGAAGGGTTAGAATTAAATTTTTCCTACTGCAATTTTTCATACTCAGTGAACCACTTAAAATGAGGTGTTTGCTATAAAAAAAAACCACCCCAAAACACTTAATTAATAGCATTTAAACCTTTTTAGTTTAACCCTCTAACCTAAAGAGATTACTGTAATAAAGATAATTCATCTCAAATTTTAATAAAAGAAATATTAGGTGGTAGTTTCTTTTAAGCCACTCTGTATATAACACATCATAGCAATACTTGATGTCTAGGTAACTACATAATCAATTAGGACTCAGTAATCTTCATTAATACTTACTGTTGTGTATTTTAGTAATAATAATTGAAGTTATAAACTCTATTTTTAAAGCAAAACAGCAAATTTTACCAACACCGGAGTAGACCACTTTTACTGGAGGACCAGTCTGTGATATACAGATAAGATTTATTTTACAATCAAATACCTGTATAGGTTTAATAGGCATAACTTGTTTAAGACCTAGTGAAATGTCCACATGAACTGTACAGTTAAACGATTAATGCACACAGTCAGTATAATTAAAGGTATGAGATTCACTGCCTACTAAATTAGAAATTTGATTGTATAACTCCAACATTATTACTAGTGTAGGACTGGTATTTCAAGAATAAACACTGCCCTAAAGATAACTTTCCCTGTGGATTCACACAGTGGTTAGTTTATTTGACTATACTGACATCTGAGTTGTCGATATGAATTTTTATTGCACTGATGTCGAATTTTGTTAAAATTTTGACTCTAGGCTCTCTAATGGAGACTAGAGGTGCTGGTTCTGAATGCTTGAGAAAACTGCAAGTGGCGAAAATGCACAAACTAGTAAACTATGGAACTTTTTGGACACTTGTGTTCATTTGCTCATTTAGTTTAAGATTGAGGCCAGACGGTCTGTTCTGGTTCTACCAATCGTGACTCTCAGTTGATTTGTGGAAATAGTGAACCTGGATGCATTTGTTTGTTTAAACACAGTTCCTATTGGCTGGAACTTATTGCCAGCATGAAGCCTTTAACTTTAAATGTTTTTAGTGGAGTAAGTGTACTTAACAAGTATACACTTGATTTTACAATTTATTTTTTTTATTGAAAATTTACAGTACAAAGAAATGTCAGTTGTTAGAGGTTCAATAATTTGATGATTATTTTTTAACAACAGTGTGTTCTGATTTTTACTTTTTGGTGTGTCATAATATAGAAAAAGTATTGTGATTGGGTACGAATTTAAATTTGATAAAAATTCATTCATTTCAAGTTCCTTTCAGTCTAAAAACACTTTTGCACCTAGAAAATAATTTCTTACAAACTTTGTAAAGTACATATATTTGCCCTTCCTAGTTTCAAACACTATATTTGTTGACACATTTTGGAATGCTTCCATTTTCAAAACTTATTAATGCACTCATTTATATTATGTAGAGTACAGTAATAAGTTTTGAAAATGAAAGTATTCCAAAACATGCTAACAAATATAAAGTGTGTGAAGCTAGGAAAGACAGAGATATGTACTCTACAAAATTACAACATTCCTAGATAGAAGAAAGATGATTACATTTAGAATTTCTAAAATTGTTCACCAAACATGTTTTAGGGTAAAATGATACTCTACATTTTTTTAATACAAAAATTCAATTTTTAATGTTCACAAACAAAATTAATACTTGAAATTGCGTATTATTAAGCATCATGGGTACATACAATTTTTTCAACTTTTGTAAATGAGGAAATAGTTTTTCGATAATTTTTTTACCATTGTAGTGCTAACATATTTGACAGTTTATCATTTTTATTGTGAAATTGTCTTCCTTGTATTAAAACTTCATAAGTTAGCTTTAAACAAACACTGTAGTTACATAATGTATTGTTTATTATTTATTGTTTATGTTTGTGTAATACATGTTGTGTTGTTTTGTACAATATGTGTGTGGTTGATAATGCCGCTACGACTTACGACTACAGGAATCTCTTATTGGGGTAAGACTGAAAGCGATTTGCAACAATCTGCTTGATAGCATGCTTTAGTCCCTTGCTATATCTAACCACTTACTGTGTCTAAGTTTAACTTTGTTCACTGAACTCAGTGGGTGAACATGAAGTGTTTTGCATTAGGTTTTACAAGGCTTTAACTGGGAAAAATATATGATGCAGTTGGGTCATAATACTCCTTCAAATAGGCCCCTTATGCCTGTACACACATAGTCCACTGATTCTGCTGTTGCTGAAAACACTTCTGGTGTACATCTCTGATATCAAGTTCTGCAAACACATACCTCACTCGATGGCCAGCAGTGACTGACACTCTTGTGTTTTACGCTGTGTGCCTCCCTCCATTGCAGATGGACTAACTATTGAGAGGATTTAGATGTCCCTCACGGTACCCGTCTCTAACACACACTTACGCTTACAACACTACACTTACAACTTTAACACTTTACATACACTCACACTTACATTTAGGGATACGATAATAGCCTCAATGTGCTTTTCACCTTAAAATAAAAACAACAACAAAAATCCATTGTGGATAGTGGTACGGTCCTAGCGTCACTGCTTTGTGCAGGAAAATTCAAGGTTAGGTACTTTTTAGACAGGCCTGAATTGTGTAATGTGTGGAAATATGTTTTCTTTTTTTTTAGATTCTAATGTTGATAAACTGTATTTAAAATTAGGATATGAAATGTTAGAACATACATTAAGACCTCATCAAATTTAAGTACGATAGAACTACAATTGTCCACCGTATTAAAGAGAAGACCATGGCTAGTAAGTAAACATGGCCAGTCATTTAACGACTTACTTTTTACGATGTTGTGTACAAATTACATTATTTTTGTCTTTGCTGCCATAGTTGAATTAAAATTTGCTAGTCATAGCATAAATTCTTGTCTCTTACAGTTTGTGCATTCACTTGAAGCATGTCTACTGAATATGTAACTTCACTATAAATTACATAACGAATTGTAGATTCTACAGAAATCACCCAAATACTATACTAACAAAAAAAAAAAAAAAAACTACATTTTGCTGAAGAGTAGAAATTATGTTTTCACAATAAATTTGTTTTACCATTGTCAATCCATCACCTGAATAATCTGCATTTAGATAACTGTATATAGTTCCAGTTAAACACAAAATATGTTAACAATTGCTTAAAAATTAATCATTGATTAGATAAATATAAAAGAAGTATGAAATTTAGCTAAGTTAATAAATGTATGAATTTGGTTTGGCCTCTTGATTCTGAAGGTGAATCTAAAATTTATAACTTAGGTAAAGGTAAAAAATTTTAGAGATAAAACTGATTATAAAATATTTGACTAGATTAGTGAGATGATTGTTTTATGTATAAATTTCATTTTCCTCTCTTGATATGTTTTTAGATATTATGGTTCTTGCATTGATTATCTATTTTATATTAATAAAATCGAGATTGAATTTATTTCTGGAAACGATTGAAAATTGTTATGAGTTACTTGCTGGATATTTTTTAGACTAAATAATTTATAATACAGCAGATTAGTAGTACTTTAAAACAAAATTATTACTTAACCTTTCTGTACTTAAATTTCAAATGGCTAAATATAATTTGGCAAACAAAACCTATAATGACAATTTTAAAATCATTTTAAGAAATTGATTAAATCTTAATTTCATTCCAAAATTGTATCCGAACTAATTTTATCCTTTAATTAAAAAAAAAGCTCTACTGTATATGTAAAAAAACACTTGTTTAGAAAAATACATTACATTACAGTTAATAAAAATTTATCATTTCAGTTCAAGTAAGTTCTGTAAATTAACTTAATTACTGTCTTTGAGAAATTGAAAACTGGAATGGAAAACACAGGATCCTAAATATTTTCATGCAGATTTATTTACAGTTACTACTAATAAACCTGTTCAAGTCTTATACATTCAGTCCTTCCCCCTATCCCTGCCTCTCAAAAAAGGATTGTAAACTGAGTAAAATATGTTGTCAGAAGTTGTTAAAAAATCTTATACACTGGAGACCTGTTAACCGACAGACATATGAATACGAGGTATTGCTGACTTATAGGAAAAAATGCAAGAGTATGTGAAAAACAGTAAAATGAGAAAGAGGTTCTGTTTGGTTGGACAAAACTATTTTACAATACAATGTTTACAGCAAAATTAACTAAAGAGTAAGTAGTGCATGTATATTTTCTTTGTCGAAAATATATTGTTGTAACAAATAAAAAATGGTGAGAAATTCCTCGATGTAATTTTTAATAAACCTTAAAAACTTGTGAAAGGTAAAAGCCTAAAATGTATTTTACTTTTTGTACTGTGCCTTGTGGCCCTCTTTGAAATTTTTAGGAGTTCAAATAAAGGTTCAAAACATTCATTGAATTTGCTAAGATGGTAATTTCACTGTAATGATCGACAAAAATATATCTTCAGTGTTTTCAATCTGATTTTAGAAACGTGTTTTATTTTTTTGATTAAGAGAAAACGCTCTTTCTTCCGTGGCATCTTAATGCAATTAAACAAGCACAACCACAACTGTTCTTCTAAGATAATGTTATTGTTCTGTGTTGAGTAATATCACTAAATTACCACTCACCGCAAAAAAAGTAGAAGGTTTTGGGCTCAGTGTGGGTGAGCAGTAGTCGTTGCTAAAAATGAAGGAGACTCATGCACTATGTGAGAAATTGACAGGTCTGGATACTACTTTATATTAGATGAGAAAAAGGAATGTAAACAACAGAAATAATAAGTAATTTTCTTCTATCTTCAAGTTTTTTCAGTGATATTATTTTTGATACATAATGTCTCACAAATTATGATTAATTCTGAAAAAAGACTTTTTGCAATCCAGTACGTCAATATAAGAACAAGGATTACATAGATATCACCCAATGTTCTAAAGTCATAGTAAGATTAAGATCAATTTTTATTTAAAAAAATTAATAAACTGTACTTCATTCAAATGGTAAATGGTTAGCAGATAAGACAAAACCATGGTGGCATTGTAGCACAAATGGCATGATGATCAGACTGTTATTTGACCACATTGATTGATTGGTGATTCACCATTTCAGTGTGCTTTGCTTAGAAAACCCATACATTGCACTAATAGTTTTGAAAATATGAATTATAATAATGGAGATCAAGTTTGATTGATATTTAAGTTGTATTGTGCATATGATGTGTGTTCAGAAAGTAACGAGAATTTTTAAATTTCGCGAGCTTAAAGAATTCGATTGTCAAACATTTTCTTTATTATGTTGGTATACATGCCGTTGAAGTATGATAAAACTTTCAGCTGTTTTCATTGTTGACTTTGTGACAGCCACTAAGGTTAGATGTGTTTTTATGAGCTTGTTTGTTAAAAGAAATGGATCAAAGAAATTGTATCAAATTTTGCGTAAAAAATGGAATAAAATGTAACAAAGTGTGAAATGTTAACAAAGGCCTATGGTGAGTGTGCTATAAGTAAAGCAAGAGTTTACGAGTGGTATAAGCGTTTCCAAGAAAGCTGTGAAGACGTTGAAGCTGACAAACGCCCTGGATGCCCCAACACATCAACAACCGATGAAAACGTGGAAAAAGTGAAAGAAATGGTTATGAACAATCGCCGAATCATAATTAGAGAGGTCACTGATGATGTTGTCATATCGATTGGATCATGTCATGATATTGTTTCCAATGTTTTGTGTATGAAACGTGTGGCAGCAAAATTCGTTCTAAAATTGTTGAATTTTTAACAAAAACAGAGGCTAATGGAAGTTGCTCAGGAGTCATTAAATGAAATCAACGACGATGCAGAATTACTTAAACGTATTATAACAGGTGAGGAAACATGGGTTTACGGATATGACGTCGAAACTAAGGCTTAATCATCCCAGTGGAAGCATTCTGGCTCGCCAAGACCGAAAAAGGCTCGACAAGTGCGGTCAAACGTGAAGGTTATGCTCACTGTGTTCTTCGATATTAATGGCATAGTGCATCATAAATTCCTGTCACCAGGTGAAACGGTCAATGAGTACTACCTACAAGTTCAACGCCGTTTGCGTGAAGCAATCCGAAAAAAACGCCCAGATCTGTGGATAACAACAATTCATGGCTTTTGCACCACGATAATGCACCAGCTCAGACTTCATTGCTTGTTCGTGAATTTTTGGTCAAAAACAGTACTGTAACAATGCCCCAGCCTCCATATTCGCCAGACATGGCTCTGTGTGACTTTTTCCTATTTCCAAAAATAAAGAGAACCTTAAAGGGCTGTCGTTTTACAGCCGTAGATGACATTAAAAGCGCATAGCTTAAAGAAATAAAGGCTATCTCAAAAACTGGCACAAGTGCATAATCTCCTATGGGGACTATTTTGAAGGCGATAACATCAATGTAGAAGAATAAATAAATATTTTGTTCAGAAAATTAAAATTCTCATTACTTTCTGAACACACCTTGTATACTGAAGTGTTAGTAATATATATTCTGAAGCATTGGGTACAATTGTAGCTATATCTGGATGTGTTTTACTTATCTGTTGGTCAGAACGTTGTTAAATTTGAAATATTATTAAAATTTAGAAGGAAAATCAAGAAATGAATATTTTTCTTAAAGCATGCATAGTTAGGCCTACGTGTGCGTAGTGGCTACATGATTAGCCAGAATTAATAACAAAAGTAGTTACTGTTGCTGGCGAGCAGGTAGTTGTTATAAGAGAAGCCCGAGCCTCACAATTGCATGTGCAAGTGAGATGCATGTTGAAAATAGTTTTGCATTATGTCCAGTTAAACTATATATTTTTTGTTTTTGTTTTTGTAGAACATTTAGAAAACGTAAATTTAGAAGTTATTTGTTATTTTTTTCACTAAGCTTGAATATTGAGTGTTGCTTGTATTAGCTGTATGAGCAACTGTACCTTACTTATACCTGAATAAAAGATGAAGAAAAATGGTAAAATATTTTGAATCCATCAAAATTCTAAAAAAAAGAAAAGAACAGAAAAATACTACTTTTTGTGGTATTTGTATCTTTTGTGCCTTGGACGAGCAACCAAACCTCAGACATGATGTATGAGTGTTTGGGTTCCCCAGAGACACTATTTGGACCTATTCAGCAACTCACTGAAGGGACCAACAAACTTCCAGAGCAACGTTTGTTGAATTTTCAATAAAATCATTTGTCTGCTCACTTGTCAAACCTAGATTTGTAATAAGTTTGGACATAACATTTAAAGACTTTTTTATAACTTTATCTACAACAAAAAATATCATGTTTAAAAATATGCAGACACAAGTAATTTTTTCATTTAATTCTTGAAAAAATTAAGTGTCATTAATTATCAGAACAATTTTTAAAAGCTCTTGATATGATTAACTAAGGTTGTTTTAGTGATTAAATTTTTGTGTCATTTTGGATTGTCTATGTCTTTTTGTCTATGGTCTTTTTGTCAGTAGGTTATTTTGTGTAGTTAATGATGTAATGATTTTTGTTGTTGATTTTATCACCAAGTTTATCTAACAGCTCCTTATTCATGCAGAACAGCTTAAAGAGAATGAGAATAATAAGAACACAAATAACACTTAGTAAATACAACAGCAATAACATGAAGGTGTATAACATTTTTTTTTATTGCTATTAAATTTATACTCACACTAATGGATTCAATATTAACATTACAAGTGATTATGGTGATTGTGAACATATCTGCTCAGTTGCAGATATGTTGTGTGTGTACTGAAAACATCAAGTGATTCACATAAAGTAGCATAACAATCGTATGAGCTTCACTTTTGGTTGAAATATACAACGCTTGGGATGTTAATGCTTATACATACTGTATTGTAAATATAAGTGAAAAACTGCAATAACTTAAGGTTTACAACACTTAAAATAAAAGCTTGAATACATAAATATTTTAATTATTAATTTGTTCTGATATTATTGACTTGTGAACAGCTGTTTTCCACGCAGCAAACATTTTACATATTTTGAAGAGGAATAATGTTTCAACATTTGTTTATTTAACAAAGTTAACTTTAAATTATTTAGTAACATAAATGAAGAAAAATTTTATAATATATAGTCAGTTAAGAGCTTTTAATTTATTTCAATATAACAAAATAACATTTCAGTTTTAGATTTTCATTTTTGAATGACATCTTTAGAATTTGTTTTCAAATCTTTTGTTGATGACATTGTGATTCCTTCATTTAGTGATTCCTTCATATTAGTGAATCTAATACTGAAAATTGAGAAAAGTGTATAAGGCTGAAAATCAAGTTCAAGTTACAAGTATTACAGCAAATTATGTAGATAAATAATAATTTTTTTCCAATAATAATTGAGCAACACTTCCCACTGTTGTTGTTTACACAAACTATAAGAACCAATCTGACATAGATTTTGTTTCTGTTTGGTCACACATGAAAACTCATTATTCGAGAATGGTGTTTAAAATTATAATTACAGCAAATTGAGATTTGCAAAAAAAAGTTAACCACTATTATGCTCATTTTTGTTTTACATTTTTTTTTGTAAATTTTAGTTGGTTTTATTTCAGATTTTTACACTGACTCAAATTATTGTGATTCTTCAATTGAAAACTAAAATTTAAAAGAGAAATTATATTTTCCTGATTCTGTTCTTTTTAACCCTTTTATGACCAAACAACTTTTTGGAAATTTTTGTTTGGGTTGTTCAGTAATAGATCTACAGAGACAAGCATAAATTTAAACATGATATCAGAAAATGTTTGGTATATTTTTTTGTATGAAATGTCATTATATTTTGTTATAAAAAATTATTAATTTATGAAATAATTTATACAAGGGAAACTTATTTATTTTTAGTATATAAAGAACTGCATTGTAATTGTACAATTTTCATACAGTTTAGATGGAAACTCACCACTTTCTGCAGTGCTGCCAAACCTGTAAACTAGGCCTATATTACAATAAATATTAACACAAGTATACAAATATTTTTTACTTACATTTAGTATTTAAATATTTTTCAAATTAATTCCAGAAAAACTAACGCCAAGTTCAACCAGTAATAGTTCAATATTTACACTTAATTAACATTTGTGTTTCCGGGAAGAAGTAGACTAATATTAATGGTAATGTTAGTATAATAATGTTTATTATTATAAACATTATAATATACTATACTATAAGAGATTATAGTATAGTAATCTCTCTCATATAGAGAGAAGCTGCAGACTGGTCAAATACTGTAGCACTAAAACTGGAGTGATTTCGGCTGTGTTCTTTGCTTCAGCATATTGTTTACTGATTTTCAAATTTGTTTATAAGCAATTGGTTTAATTAGCTGTTATTTATTGATTATAACAATCAGTTTCATATCTCTTACAAAGCTTTACTTCAAAACAATGCATAGTATTTCTAGCACAGTTATAGGTGGAGATGCATCACTTACCCAGCCTTTTTCGTACTTGTATGTGCAGGCGAAGGATCACTCACCTGGTCCTAAAAGGGTTAAATTCCAAATTGGCATTTTCAGAGATAATAAGTATTTCACATGTTTGGTTCATGAAAAAATTAGTGCAGTTTGTAGTCTATAATAAAAGTGTGTGTGTGTGTGTATATATATATACATGTAAATAAATAAATAAATAAATAAATATATATATATATATATATATATATATATATATATATATGCATATCTCTCTCTCTCTCACACACACACACACACACACACACACACACACACACACACACACACACACACACACCTAATCTATAGCATATAGAGATCTGAAATTTTTATTGTAGATACACAGGAGAAGATTGGACAACACCCCAAAGCCGGATTTTAAAATTTTAATTATATTTTCTAAAATTAAATACTTAGCTGAAAATTGCTTTACAAGAAATATTCACTGTGAAAATGTGTGCATTTCGCTGGCAGTACCATGCTGGTACAAACATGAACAAAAATTTATAGAGTTACTTTCGTAGATCTATTGTGCTCACTTTCGGTGCCTTTTCTGGCTATAAGATAGTGACAGCAGGTCTAAGTGTAGTGTTTCTTGTTGTTGAGTACAAGTTTTACTAAATATACCTGTTTTGTTCCAGATGCATAAAGAAAGTGATTTTGATGAAATGGCTGCTTGGCTAGGTGAAGAGGTAAGTCTATTAATTCAAGTATTTGAGTTATTACATATTTTGTAATCAATAACCCATAACATTACTTCTTAAGAGTCTGAGAATTACTAAGGGCTTGAGGTAAAGGAGGGTGACAGAAAAATTACTACAGTAGAGTCCCACGTAGTCCACAAGGTAGTTCTGCATATTTCAAGTTTAGTTTTTGGAAAAAAAATAAATGTGCAGTATTTGAACAACTACACTAAACAACAATCATATTATATTATATGGAGAACTTCCAATAATCAAGGTATTAAAAAAAAAAGAATTGAAAAGAAAGGATAGAGAATGCAGAAAAATGAGAAAGAAGTTTTAACACACTAGCCTATCAGAATTAGTAAACAATGGAACAGGCCTAGAGATCTACTTTACACATATTAGATCTACACATGTGGTCTACCTTTAGATAAGAAAAAGGTAGACCACGCAGACAGACAGACAGTGAAATCACGGATATTGAGGGTTACTGTAGATATTACCTAACTTCAGCATACAAGAAAAAATATTACCATGGATATATGAAATCTGTTCTTGGTGATGGATTACTGTATGTAAATATAGCCTCTTTTAAATAAAATAAAATGCCATAAATTCAGTTATTTCTGTATAGAATTTTATTTAAATATCTTAATTTAATGAAAATTTTGTGTAAAAAATCTTAATTCAATGTTTTCCACAGAATTTTATTTAAATAACCATAATTTAATATTTTCTATAGAATTTTATTTAAATGACCTTAATTCAATATTTTTCTTACAAGTTCAATTTTTTCTACAGAATTTTTTTTAAATAACCTTACAAGTTCAATGTTTTCTACAGAATTTTATTTAAATAACCCTACAAGTTTTCCTTACAAGTTCAATTTTTTCTATAAAATTTTATTTAAATAACTGTAATTTAATATTTTCATTTTAAAGGAATTTTATTTAAAAACCTTAATTTAATGTTTTTTTCAGATTTTTATTTAAATAACCATAATTTAATGTTTTCCGTACAAGTGTATTATTTAAATTTTGTACACTGAATATTGTACTTTTCAAATTATGAATTTTTGACTTGCAAACAGCTGTTGCATAAACAGCTTTTATTTCCGTTAATCTAATAATTTTGTATCCATTATTCTGCTTATATGATAATCACCATTGTCATTCTGCTGAAGTGCATAATTAATTGTTAAAGATCAAGTTATATACTGTATATTTAATCTATCGCATTACACTTAGGCCCAGAGATTATATTGCAATTGTATAATAATATTCCCTCTCTTTTGCTAGAGTTAGATAACTAGACTGTTACCTCAACTAATTGTAAAATAAGTAATTAATGGTTATTGTAATTAATTTTTCTATAACTTAATTCATTTTCATTAACTTCTACTTTTAAACTTTTGAGTTTTAACCACAACCCTTCTGTGAAACCCATCTCTCGCAGTAGGCAAGGAATTATTGTACAGATGTTTTCATAATTGTAAATTGAAACTTTTTTAAACTTATATGGAATTAATATATATTTTCATATTTACATTTGAAAAAAATTTCCAAATTTCTAGATCCGCTTATCTTTTACTGCTATTATGTAATATTAGCTGAGTATACTGAAATACTGGTAAATAATAACAAAAAGACAAACATTGGAACATAAAGATGTAACAGTTGAAAGTATATCTGGGAAGGGGAAGGAAGAAAGAGGACATCTCCTGATGAGATAAAGAAATGACCTGCAGAAGTTTGGTGGATTACACTGGATTAGGCTAGCACAGAATAGAAAGAAATATCTGCAACACCTGAGGGAGGCCTATGTTCAACTTAAGAAGTAAAATTTAATTCTAATATGAATGTATATATTCTGAGTAATGTGCTAAGGTTATTTTTAGCTTTGGTAGAATTTTAGTATATTACTTTAAATTTCAATATTTTTGCTAATTTTACATTTCTAATAAAGCGTGGAAGTATGGTTACAGACTGTGATTTGTTTTCTAGCATGCAGCTCCTCAAGAATCACTAACTAGCAGTGAGTTTGAGCGCTTCCTGGCAGAGCGAGCAGCCGCAGCTGAAGCCACACCATCGCCTCGTCATAGGAGACAGAACAAAGATACCGAGGAGGCTTCCTTATTTGCCCTTTAAACTTGTGGACAAACATATATTATTAGACTAATTTAAACGGTAAGTACTAACATTATAAAATAACCTAGTGATATGAAATTTTTTGATTAATTGGATGACCTTGTTTATCTTGCTGCTGTACAGTTAAATCACCAATGCTTGATATTGTATTTTAGTCTTTCTTGCTGTCATTATTATTTATAGTGTTAAATTGCATTTCACTAGATAGAGCCAAATGCTCTATTATTGGCTGTTTGTTTTGTGGGTTAACTGCCGACAGTAGTGACTACAATGGTCACAGGAATAAGAAGGAAAGAAATTGTGATTATGTAGTATGTAGCTTACTGTATCGGTTTCTGTATGTGTTTTTGTACGCAAAATGTACGATAACGCAGCCATTTTTATTTTCAGTCGGTCATTTGTTCTGTTCCTCCTACCATGTGAGGTTGCTGTAAAGCCTGTAGTTTGTATTATGTAGTATGTAGTGTACTGTATTAGTTTCTGTATGTGTTTTTGTACGCAAAATGTGCGATAATGCAGCCATTTTTATTTTCAGTCGGTCATTTGTTCTGTTCCTCCTACCACGTGAGGTTGCTGTGAAGCCTATTTTCATCCTGATTAATTAAAAAATGTAGCTTACTGTATTAGTTTCTGTATGTGTTTTTGTACGCAAAATGTGCGATAACACAGCCATTTTTATTTTCATTTGGTCATTTGTTCTGTTTCTCCTAACATGTGAGGTTGCTGTAAAGCCTGTAGTTTGTATTATGTAGTATGTAGCGTAATGTATCAGCTTCCGTTTGTGTTTTTGTATGCAAAATGTGCATTAACGCAGCCATTTTAATTTTCAGTCTGTCATTTGTTCTGTTCCTCCTATTGTGTGAGGTTGCTGTGAAGCGTATAGTTTTTTTTTTAGATATTTAGCAATTTGGTGAGTATTTTTATAAAATATTAAGTGAGTGTACTAAAACAAGGGATAAGCTGTAACCAACTGATAATAGTAGCAGATACTGTAAAATGCATGGCCTATTACAATTTCTTTGTAAAAATGTAATTAATAAAACCATACAAAGAATTTAAGTTTCTAAAAAACATATAATAAACTTGCAATTAGTCATTGATTAGATAGGTATAGATAATTCCCAAAATAACTAAAAAAGGATTCAATTCAATGTTAAAATGCTTACAAACATTTTTTTACCATAAAATTATACACATAAAATTATTCATAAACAAAAGTTATTTAGTTGCAATTTAAGCATAAAAAATGGCTTCCCCACAATTGATGTGTTACCATCCTCCCCTCACAAGGTATCCATACATCTTTCATTCAACATGTTCCAATGTCGATTTTTGATTAATCATCACAATTATTTTTCTTTTCAGTCAAATTTTGTAAAAAAACAGCTGCAAAGAACTGTACTGTTGCAGTGGCACTCATTTTCAGAATTTTCCATAGTTCTCTAAAATTTACAAATTTTCTAAATTTAAATCATGCCATTTCTTTTTCAAATTGACCATAATTAAATACTGTGTAACACTTTGTATGCTCACAAACTTCAGACAAAAATTATGAAACAAAACATTTTATACAGAGGTCTTCACACTTGGCATGCTATACCATAGACACAATGAGTTATGTCCAGCTATACTTTCATAGATTGCTGTTGATGAATTGGTATATTTCTCTCCAGTTCATGCTATAAGGCAGGAAAAAAAGGTTATTCAAACTTTCAGTACTCTTACAATTTGACGCTATCATTTCTTTTCTAATTTAGTACATAAAATGTGATTTTAGTCATTTCTCTTTGTTATATGTGATATAAATGATCCAGGCTTTATAGAAGTGATTATATGTGATAAGCGATGTCAACTGTATAATATTATACAAAGTTGGATTAATTGAAAAATAAATAAATTGTTAGGCAATTAAATGAAGAGAGCCACAGCTCAGTAAGTGTAATACAAATAATGGGCTGTAAGGATGTAGGGCTAGTAGAAATGGAGAAACATAAATACTATAATATTTCACCACCAAATTGTATTTTTCTATTAAAAAGTATAATGTAATGTTTTTCAGTCAAAGTATATGAAACTAGCTTTTACCTGCAGCTCCCAAGTGTGAATTTTGTTGATTTGTTAAAAATAGTCATTGGACTTGTTACACTAGAATTAGAATACCCCAAAACGAATAAAACCATTAGTTAGGCTAGAATGATTAAATTTGTGGTAAATATATTTATCCCATTACACAAGACAAGGAATACACAATAATTCTGGATTTTTCGTTCCCTTATTAACTCCTAAATGATGAACTTTTGAAAATGTTAAATTATGTGTTTGATTATATCTGTTGTATGCTATGTATGCCATGTTTAAGAATAAGCAAAAAAATATTTTAGAAGTAAATACTTCTTTATGCCTGGTATGGCAAATTTTTTGCTTCAGTGAAATTGAGAGTAAGGCTGTGTGGCTACCAAATATGGAGCAGCGTTGCACTGCGTGGAGCAGACCACGTATTCAAAACAAAGCTGAGCTGGTCAAGCGATGTTGCATGTTCTGTTTTGCTTCCAGTGGCTGCACTTATATTGAAAACAATAGGTTGGGTTTTCAGTACATAGTCCGCTTCGCATTTGGTAGCCACCCGGCTTAACAAAAGGAAACAGTGCAGAATTTGTGAAACAGCTAATGATTAAAAAAGGTGGTTATTATAGAGATGGTAATCAATGAGTAACTGTTTTGTATTATAAAATCAAGCGACTTGACCATAGATAAACTATTTAGTTCGAATACTAAAAGGTGAGAATGGAATAAATATTAAATAGAACAATGGTAGAATTAGAAGTTTAAAATGTTGAAATGAATAAAATAGGTGAAGTATTGGTAAAATAAATTTTGGTAATAATAATAGTAGTAACAATAAAAGCTATAATAATATACTAGTATTTGTATTACAGATGTTATGTAATAATATTTAAACGGATATTATGTAACACATGTTTGTATAATTTTTAGCTTATAAAATGCAATTTCACATTGTGAAGAGGGTTTATGTTAATTTTTGATAGTTAAAGTGGATAAAAGTTCCAAAAAGAATGAAAGTTTAACGGATGAAAACAATTGTTTAAAAGGATTTAATGCACAGACAAAATCACACCAGTGTTCTGAAATATGTACAGATTACCAAGAAAGGCAAAACTGAGAGATGAATTGAATAAAAATTTGGAAGAAAATGGCGATTCAACGGAATCTCAATCTTCTAACATGCATAGCCTCTACGCAGTAAATTTTTTTCTAATACAAATTTTTTATTCCCTTTTTACTTCAATAGAAGTTTGAATTTTGAGAAATTCTTTCTTAATGAGTCTGTCAACTAATGTCATTATGTCAATTTACAGAAAGGCCTCATTTGGCATCTGCGTGCTTGCTGTCTTTTTAAACTTATATATTTGATGATATTAACTAATTTGATAAAAAAATTCATATGTTTAGTAAATGGAGCATATGTGGTAATTATTATTTAAATGTAGACTGTACTGAGTAATTTTGTACTTTAACTTTTTCAGGACGAAGATGAAAGCTTCAAGCGGATAAACATGTTTGAATATAAAACATTCTACTGTATGTACTTATTTAATGAAATCTGTTGTTTATCTATGCTGTAAGGATAGTGCTATTTTTTTTATTTGAAAAACAAAAATTTGTAGTTTATATCTTGGAAATAATTTAACAATATTAACTGAATTATATATTATATTATACCACTTAAAAAGAACTTAATAATTATTAGTACCAAACAATTTTAAATACCAACTTTAATTTACGAAATTTAAACCTACATGATGATACAAATCTAATCCTTACAGTATTTCCTTGTAGTATTCTGAATTAATATAATTTGCTCTTATATTGTCACTGTTAATTGCTTTTATTTCCGTTAAGTTTGTTAAGCTTGCAACACTTATTATGCATCATAATAATGTCATGTGTAACAAATATGTATTATATAAATAATTTAGTTACTTATGTTTTATATATAATATATAAAAATATTTCTGTGATGTTCAGCTAAAAAACAATATTCATTTTTTTTTTTACAAAAATGACCAACCATAACTTTGTTAAAAGTTTTCTCGTCTTTATAGCATATTCTAATTGTGTTACTTTGTTTTATTTCGGTGTGATACACAATATTTATATACAGTAATCATTGTGTTAGAACTTTTGTTTGTTGCACTCTATATTTTACATGACTTGAAGGAATAATACCGCCTTTTGTTAAATGTATTCGAAGTTTTTCTATCACCTCTTCTTTGTTGGCCAAACATAACATTAACTTAAGTCATCATTTACACTTCCGCATTGTAATTTATTTTCAACCTTTTTTGTATATAAATTATTAATAATTGATTTTGGTAAAATCAAACTTTTGGTGAAATTGTTATATATTAAGACTTACAATTATCTTGATCGTAGAACAGGTACTTACCATTGTAGAATTATATAATAAAAACTACAAAAAATTTCGTTTTTTAAATGTGTCAGTACAGAATTTCTAAGTAATAATAATAATATATATGAAAATAGAAGAAACAGAAACCTTCATAATTATTAGAATTCAAATTCTTAAAAGGTTGACTGATGAAAAGTGTGTTAGGCCACTACACATTTGATTACCTGGTGGGTTATGTAAGGCAAACATTTTGATTTTTAATTTTTATTACCATACTTTTTACACATCAGGACCTATAATCATTTTTTTTAAGTAGTATATATATAATGTGTAATCTAACCACTAAATAATATTTTTTTAATAATAATTTGTCATGTTGACTAGAATATTAAAAACTATTTTAATTAATTTAAAGGTAATAATTAAAATAATAATTACTGTAATGCCTTTTTTATTTAAACATTGTTTAATCAAGATATATGTAAAATTATTTCTCTGAAAAATTATAATTTATTATGTAAAAAACCATAATTGTTAACATTACAGATTGGATAAGAAGCAAAATGGTATTTAATTGTCTGTTAGTCTACAGCTACAAACTTTTACTAAATAATTGTTTTTTTTTTAAACTTCGGAAGTACAATAAGTTTTGACTTATTTGTCTTGTCGGTTAACTATTGGAATACCTTAGGACATGGCTGTGCCAAACAATATATTTTTTAAGATACTAGACAGATCTTTTAAAGGCTTGTTTTTCGAATACTTAAGATATCTGATGCACCAAAACATTTATGTTGCCTCATTTGATTTTGCTACTGCAGTAGGCCCACTGCTGAGCTTGTAGCACAACAAAGTTTAGGTGGGCTTTTATTTTATATCACTTCAAGGTAATGAAGTTCGCTGTGAATTTACTGACATCATTTTGTAACTAATTTTCTGAGAAGGACTCCCGTGCTGTACTGAAGGGTATTTCATACTACCATAAACCCTCTGTTATTTATGTAGTGTGCTAAATTACCATGAAAATGCCAAGTTGTACTCATTGATGGAAAGTTCAACAACTCCTGCCTTGGGAGAAGTTCCTCAGTGTTAACGAAAAACATTTGGATGAACTTATAAAAAGTTCAAGAGATTGATATTTTTGTTTTATTTCATAAAATTTCAAAAAATATGTATATAATAATTTTGAATATCACCTTAATATACAGTGTTTAAAGTGCTTTTATAAAAAAATATGTAAAATTTATTTATTTATTTAGGAAAATGATGTTACTTCAAAATATTGTTGTGTTCATACCATAATAAATTAACTCAATATAAGTGCACTTGTTCAAAGATTAACAGTTTTTTATTTCTAATTGAAATTATACTTGTTGCAACCAACCAGTGTGAAAAAACATGTTGCTTAAATTAAAATTTAACTGCGCATCAACAGTCCACCAATATAAAGGAAGTCTACAGACTTATAAATTAATTTGTTTATACAGTTATTTGACTCAGGAATTGGTTACAGTAGGTATCTTGATGTTGTGTAGTTGAATTTGACTAGACAAAATGACTTTGTTTAATCTATTGTTTTATTTATTTGATATTGTTATATAATTGTGTGTTATTTTTACCAAAGTATTAAAAAATGTTCTATTGTAAATTATTGTTGATCCTAATGTAAAATAGGTTGTATACCGTATTTAAACAAAATCGTCTGCCACAGTAGTAGTGCTTATTGGTTATATATTTATCAATGTTTTAATTTTATTAATAAAAGTTAATTTTGGGGGAAAATGTGGTTTCATTGTTAAAACTTGTAATTTAAATCCTGAAAATAATCAATACATTTTGTTTTATAATATTAATTTCATAAGATTTTTCGTAACAGAGTTATGTCTAAAGTTATTTATAAAAAACTGTGTGTATATAATATACGATATTGTATTCAATTTTATATATACCCAGATTGTAAGAAATAGAAGACTGTAAAATACATACTGATTATTTAATTTTAGGTTATTTCGAAAAATAGTTGAAATTTTTGTCAAAGATTTAATATACCTAAATAATGGAAAGTAGCTTTGTTGCTGCAAATTGTAAATGTTGTATTTTGATAGAGCTACGAAATAAACTATTGAAATATTTTTGTTGAAATAATTATGGAAATGTGGTTTTACCTAATAGAGTTTCATATATTCAGTTTAATGAACTTTGAAGGCCAGTTCAGTCTGAAAAAGTCAGTTTTTATACATGTATAGAAACGGATTTACAACAAATTATATGTTTATTCCTTGTCAATGTGTTACTTGTTTTTTTTTTTTTTTTGTAATATTATTGTCTCTGAGCATTCCAAAATTGTATTTTAATCAAATCTATTTTATGTAATCATATATGTTCAAATGTTGGATATATTTACCCTCTAACTTATGTGAATATAAATATGCTTTACTGTAATTGTGTTGGATTTATTTTTATTTCCCTTTAAAATTAAAAAAAAAAATAATCGTGGCACATTGCTGTCTCGCTGGTGTGATGGAAGGGAATTTCAAAAAATAATTGTTTATCTTAACCTTTTCTTTGGAATTCTGATTTCACCAACATATCATTAAAATCTTCATGTAATAGCATTTTAAAATTTTAAATTACATTGAAAATATGAACATGAAATGTAACTGCCATCAAATTAAATTTCTTAATTCCAACAAAATGTGAAAATTTATATAGTTTTTCATGTTTATTATGATGATGAAATCAGACTTTCGAAAAAATCTAAGACAAAGTATTTACTGTATTTAAAGTATTTATAAACTTTAAATATTATAAATGGCAGCCATTTTTAAACTTTCAATAAAATTTTCCTGGTTAATGAATTTGTCCACATATGCATACACACATACAGTGTGGCATTACTGCTGGCGATCTGATTTGAAAAGAACATAACACGCAAAAATTCATGCCTGTTAAGGAAATGGTTGCGACCCAGTATCCAAGTGCAAAGGGTTAATTGGAAATGAGATTCTATAAACAGAAGTGTTCTACATTGTGCATAGTAAACTAAACTAACCTATTTGCTGCAAACAGTATGGGATTCTATAAACAAAAGTATCTTCTATGTCACACATAGTAAACTAAACTAACCTATTTGCTGCAAACAGTATGGGATTCTATAAACAAAAGTATCTTCTATATCACACATAGTAAACTAAACTAACCTATTTGCTGCAAACAGTATGGGATTCTATAAACAAAAGTATCTTCTATATCACACATAGTAAACTAAACTAACCTATTTGCTGCAAACAGTATGGGATTCTATAAACAAAAGTATCTTCTATATCACACATAGTAAACTAAACTAACCTATTTGCTGCAAACAGTATGGGATTCTATAAACAAAAGTATCTTCTATATCACACATAGTAAACTAAACTAACCTATCTGCCTCAAACAGTAAAGAGTTACAATGCATTTTTTTTTTTTTTTTTTTTTTTTTTTTTTTAACGTCCAACTATTGTGCACACTTGGACTAATGCAGACGATGGGATGATTTATAGCGTATGGAAATGCCAAGCCCTCGCCGGGAATCGAACCCGGGTCCTCGGGGTGAAAGCCTAGTACGCTATCCACTAGACCACCGAGGCGGCTCAGAGTTACAATGCAAGTCTATTATTTGACTACCTTAAAAAAAATTTATTAGGATGTTATATAAGCATAATATTATATAGGTAATAATTTATTTATAAATTTCACTGTACAATCAGAACATTAATTTATTTACACAATTAAAAACATTATAGACAGGATAAAATAATAAAAAGAGAATAATTTAAATATACTGTAGTTCATGTTGTTATGTAGGCTTGTAGTTAAATTGTGTTAAATAAATTATTACCTTCATAAGTATACAAAGGGCAAAACTAATATCAAGACCGAATAAGTACTGTGTTCAAAGATTTAACATATTATTTTGTTGAAACTGCAATATTTAAACTGTAGGGAGTTAAATTGCAATACATTGTGCTGCGTTTAGCAACAACTCGATCGAAAATTTAAGTCATCTCTCATTAGAAGCGCTAAAATCGTCAACATAATTGATTTACCAATCTGTGGTTGCGAGTAATGAGTGTGTAAGGAAAATGTATAGTAGCTTAAATGTATCTTACCGGCTTCGCTTACTCAATACTCCGTTTTTCATTTTTCATCTAATTTCATCACCAAAATGCAGGATACTCCATTTTCATACACGAAATTCCCTGTGGAGTAGGATCTTAAGGTACTATTACTTATATAATTACATAGAGATCCCACTTCATAGGAAATTTTTATCCTTAAGTATTATTTATGTAAGTAATAATACCTACAGACGTTATATTATATTTGACAAAATATGATTCTTAAAAATAGATTTTTGTTACCTTTTTATTGTAAGATCTACATTGTAGATAAACTACTAAACATTCACAATAACTACTAACTTCGTATAGTTAGTAACTAAACTGGTACAGAATTACTGCAGTCATCAGTGCCTTGTATATCTTAAACACATGATGCTTGTGACTTTTAGGGTACAGACAATTTATTGCTTAATGGTCATTACAAGAGGGAGAGAGAGAGAGAGAAGGACCAAGGCTAGATTATTCAATTAACTTACCCTCGCAAAGTGTAGTAACTGATTATGTCGATGATCTGTTATTCTATTTATTTGTACTTCACCTCAATCTTGTTTTGTTATTCTATATTTATAACCTCTAATATTGTGCACGTATATTAGAGTTACAACCTATGCATATAGGAGTTGCGCTGACCTGATCACTTATAAGCTTGAACATTATTTTTCACAAGACAGGTTAGACATCAGAGAGAAAAAATAATATTGTAAAAAAACAAATTTCCCTCTGCTTTCTTTTATAAATAATCGTTTTATATTGGTCTTTGTTATAGGTGGAGGTCGAAGACCATAAAAAAAGAGACAATAATATTGTAATGTTAGATACAGTTCTTGCGTGTTTTATTTCAGATTAGATGAATTCGTTTCTTTCCAATCTAACAATAGACTATTTAGTCCCGGTAATAAATTATCATTAAATGAAATTTAAAAAGTTCCCAGAACAAACTAATGATCGATTTAAAATTTTTTTACGGTACCAAACATGAATATATCTAAAATATTTTTTTACGAAAATCAGTAGAAAGTTGTCGATAACGTGAGAAATAATTGAGGCACGTAGCTGGCTCGCTGAAGTGATTTCCAAAAATATTTACTTTTAACCTTAAGCTTCTTGAAATGATAATTTCTGGTTGTGGCCTATTTGCCGACTGGCGAAATTGCCGGGGAAAAAATGGCTGCCATTTTGGTTAGAGAAGTTGTCAGCCTGAATCATTAGCAGACGATACTCGATCTCGAGGCACTTAAATTATACAAAAACTAATAAATAAAATAATCAATCATGAGTAAACAATTGTTTTGTATATTAATTTTGTACACAAATGATTATCAATGTAAATACAGTTATGTTTTAGTGTGATTTTGGGTGTGAAGTTGGGCGCCTCCTTGCGGTGCACCCTGGGTAATGTTGAACGTCCAATGTTATTGTGTCTTTGTCTCAGCAAAGTAAGGTACACATATATTTTGTTTGATAAAGTGGATATGTAGATTTAATAATACCTATATTTTACATTGTTACTAGCTTCGTGTTACAAAACCAGAAAACAGCGGTGTCAGGCACTAAACTGTAGCATTACCATATTTAAAACAATCTAAATTTTGCTCTGCTCTTGTCCTTCTTTAACAAAAATTATTTTCAGTTGTATTTATTTTATTTTATGCATATTTTATCAAGGAGAATGCAAAATCCTTATAAACTTTAGGAAATCTGTGAAATATTTTGGAAAGAAAAAGTTAATTATTTACCAAGAGTTATGAAGGAACAATAAGTTTTTAATTTTATGAATCAAAACTTAAATCACTGGTTTTGCTGTTGTATTATTATTATCTCTGCCATAATCAACAGATATGTTACAATCTGTATATATTAAGATTTTAAATTTTCAAATTACACTAGGAATACAAAAATGAATCCTGACTGTGAGATTAATGTTTATATTTTTAATAGATTTTGAAATTTTAAGATGCTGAAATCAGACTTTCAAAAAAGTACAAGATAAATGAGTTTTGATCTTTTTTAGGTTATTAAAAGCTGTCATTTTGAAATTGATAGATAGATTTTTCTGAAAAACAAAATAATGCAAGCTATGTATTATCGAAACAAATTTTTGAATCAGATCTGACCAAAATTGCAAACATGAGAGTGCTCACACACATGCAATTTTAAAGATTCTCAAAAAAGTGATCTAGAGGTCACAATCAGTGCTCGTTTCAAAGTCCAAGTTTCAGCTGGGTTTACTAACTGAAATTCACTATATAATAAAACCATATGTACAGATTCACTTCCCTTACCATTATTTTCTTAATGGCAGTTGTAAACTTTGCTAGCCTTCTCCAGATAACCATTTGTTGCTCCAGTTCTCTGTCTTCAAATTTTCTCTGTCCTTCAAATTTGATAACAACTTATTCAAATAATTTATTTAAGGCTTGAATTTTCTTGCAATCTGTTAGAGATTGTTTTAGCATCTAAGATATCTTTTCCATATAGGGGTGGGTAAACACACTATAGTAACAAAGACAAAGTTTGTATCATATACCAAAATATTTGTATGCGATGTTTGTGCATACATTTTGCTGGAAGGGAAGCTAAAAAGATCCTGATTTTCATTATAACTGGCATGATTTGCTTATATTTGGAAAAAATTTTTGTCAAAAACTCATTCAGTATTACTAGAAGAGGGATTTTCTTTATATCAGCTGTTCACCTAACAATTTTGATCAGATATTGTTTAAACATTTCTATTAAGTACAGTATATTCTATATTCTAGAGGAAGGGATTTGTTCAACCCCAGGCACTGGGATCAACTGACCTATTGTGCAAAGTACAGTATAAGAAACTCATAGGCCAGAAATCCAGTTCAACAGGAGTTATCGTAAAAAAAACTGGAAATTATCCCTAATTTTTAAATAAATAAATAAATATATATATATATTTATTTATTTATAAATTAGGGATAATTTCCAGTTTTTTTACCAAAAAACAGTTTTTTAACATCAAAAACCCGTTTGAATCTCTTTTTTCGTAATTTCAATGACTCTAAGAAATGTTTTGTATCATTTATTTGTTGAAAACAAATTATATTTTATCCCTTTTTTTTGTAGCATCAAGACCAATAATTCAGACTCAAGACCTGAAGACTAATAATTCAAAACCTAAATTGCCTTAGTTAAAAAAAAAAATACAAACAGAAAAAAAAGATTAATATGTACCTCATAATGCAAAGTCATCAAACATTACTACAAACATTACATTCCACAGTAACTTTAGGTAAGTAAATAAAAAAATTGTTTTTAAATATTCAAAAATTTAAAAGAAATAAAGTCATAAATTGTATGTATAAGTTTTTTGAAGATGTATAGGTCTGATACTTTTTTTTTAAATAAGTAACAATTCTTTTTGACACAAGAATTTAGAGAGGCATGCAGTAGGAAAATGAGTTTAGAGTGCTCTGGTATCAGCTTTTTGATACATTTCCCCACTCATTCATCCTGATTGTAATATTTATTGTGTAGGAGCTTTATGTAGATAAGTATAGATTACAGGGGTATTACATTCTATACTCATTGTCTTCCGTCTATATATTTCTTTCCATACATTCTGTTTCATTCTATTCTAAATATATAATATATATTCTATTGTAATTATATATATATATATATATAATTTAAAATCTTCAACTATGCAGTATTTTATTGTTTCTGTGTTTGTGTTCAATCACTCAGTTTCAGTTTGATAAAGTGAATATCACAAATATTGTGATTTAGGTAAACAAATTATATACCTGTAAACGAAAATTAAAATTAAAAATATGTATACAGTATGTAGCACAGATTATATGGAACAAACATTATATAGTAACTGTAAGTAATGATTCCGAGATGTTTTTACAATCGGCCATCGTACAATTTTTTTTTTTTTTTTTTTTTTTTTTTTTTGTATTTTAACGTCTGACTATTGTGCACACTTGGGCTAATGCAGACGATGGGATAATTTATAGCGTATGAAAATGTCAAGCCCTGACCGGGAATCGAACCCAGGTCCTCGGGGTGAAAGCCCAGTACGCTATCAACTAAGCCACCGTGGCGGCTTCGTGCAACAAAACAATGAAGTCAACTATTGTTGATTGTTTACTCCTCCAATTGTTAAGGCGATGGTTCCAAACAGCTGATTGCTGACTCGCCTTTTAGAGCAATGTTTTCCTGGAAAACGGAATAGGTCTTCTCCATTTAATTGGAATATTTATTAAACATTTCCTGCAACATCAGTTCAGATTGCAAGTTGACGATTCATTCCATTGTTTTGTCGAATATTTAGGCCTACAGTAGTGTAAGCTTCAACACAAAACTGAATGACTCAGCGAGTCGGAGGACTCGGTAGAAAAGCAATCGTCAAGTAACGACTGAACAATCGTTAATGACAACTGACGAGTCCAATGTAATCGAGAAACATCGAGTTGTTTTTATAATCGAAACAATCGAATAAAACATTTCGTAATCGCGCACCACTAGCCAAAGGGTTTAATGTTATTCAATCATCTGTTTTATCAGGTGTTCTTGAAAATTTTGTTAGTTTTGTAAAGACTTTTATAAGAAGATGTATACGGTTTCTAAAGCACCTAGTAAAATTGTTCATAAAACTAGAAGAGGTGAGTTAAAATTTACTTTTTTACTTATTTTGTAATCAGTTTTAGTTATACACGTGATGTAATAACTTGATCCGAATTTGTTACAGGAATATCTCAAAATTTAGAGAGGTTGGAAAATTTAAGAGAAAATACGAAGAAAAATGCAGATAATGAAGATGGAGAATTTGTAAGGTATGCAGTTCCATGTATTTAAAAAAAAATTGTTTAATGATGCAATTGATTTCAATAGGCCTGTTGTAATCCTTTAAGAAATTTTAGGTTAGGTACGCTAGTCTTGGAAAAAGAGGAAGGCTATAAAAAACGGATTCCCTATGTGAAGACCCTTTAAATAGGCCTATTTTAAGGTGATTATTCTACTGTGTCAGTAAGTCGTGATAATAAGTCATTTCTAAAACTACCACATTAAACCTAGGCCTATTTCTAGATGTATTAATTTGAAAAATTAAAACAGGTAATCTTAATTTTCCAAAAATTACTGGTTTTAAAAAATATATATGGGTATTTATGGGTTACCCATAAATATATATATATATATATATATATATATATATATATATATATACACACACACACACAAACAAAATAACAAAGTTATTCATTCAAGGCAGTATGATAAAAAAAGGGTTTCTTCAAGCATCACCGTGTTAGGCCTAATAACCGTGTCAGGTTATGGCGTTTTTGTTTAAAAAAAAAAGTTTATCACACAAAACCCGTTTTATACATATTTTATCGTTTTGCCAACCTACAACACGTTAGCAACTTTCGCATGGTAGCAATTTTGAAGTTGTTGGTCATTTTTTATTTTGATTTTTATCGTACTTATTGTGGTTTCCACGCTTTTATCATGCAAAACTCGTTTTAGATATATTTTTATTGTTTTACCGATTTGCAACATGTTAGCGACTTTTGTAGCGAGTATGTTGTTCAATTTTGAGTACTTCTCGTTATATTTTGTTATTGATTTTGGGCACTTTTTTTTATTTTGATTTTGATTTTTATTGTACTTCTCGTGTTTCAAAATTTTACTTAAGCTTTTATATTTTTAGATAACAATTATAGATTATTGATTTTGGGCATGTAACTTTTTTTAAAATAACACAAGAAATTACAAATTTTGATTTTGGGCATGATTTTGGGAAGTAAAAATAAAGCGCATATTTTGGAAACAAAATATATGTCTTATTGTGATGGTCTCCCTACAGAACTTCGCATTTAGGTGGGTCCCATGCTCCATCAGAAATCCATGCGTTAACATGGAGTGACCGATGCGTCTGGCGGGTGATCACCACCTCTTCTCTACGACTTGCACGTATTGACGGCAGAACAGGCTATACTGCATTTTTTCACCTATACATGTGTCAGACACTAAATATGCACTAGAAAAGTCAAACATTGAAAATGTGGTAAATATTTCAAACATTGAAAAAACATTTCTGCCAAAACACTTTATTCCATGCCCATTTGCAATAATATAAAATCTAAAAAAGAGGATAATACTGAAAATCAAATAAAAGTGAGGAAAATGGAAAAAATAAAAAAATTACCTCCACAACCTAACCATTATTAATCTGCATAAGTTACTAACATGTTTTTTTTTTTTAAATGTTTAATTCATAGGCTTTAAGTAATTTAGACAGTATTTGTAATTAAACAATTAAAAGAATAATGTTAGTAACCTAACTAATGTTATTTTATGAAAGTTACTAAACTTGTAGGCCTAATTTATTACTTTTAAGACATGTAAAGACGTTCATACGCTGTTGGCATATGAAATCATGCATGCTCCATGTAATATAAATCTAGACAGCAATAGTTTCAATAAAAATTTCATTAAATTGTAACTTATCATAAGGAATTTAATTTTCTACAAGTTAAGATTTCTTAATTCAATAATATACTAGGTAATAAATGAAAAAAAAATGTAAAAGTCATTAATCTTTTAAGTTTCTTCTTAGAGCACATTTATATATATATATATATATATATATATATATATATATATATATATATATATATATATATATATATATGCTTTTGTAAACTCTAAAATAGCATGCCTAAAAATATCCAAATATTTTACTTGTTTTCTGAAAGTAGCCAATAGTTTTTAACATGTAAATAAATTTTTTTAAAACCAAATATTTATTTGTTCTGTATGAAGCAATACAGAATTAAAAAAAAATTACTGCGATTTTAATAACCATATTATATATTAACATAATACACACACACACACACACACACACAGTGATTCATTCATTCAAGGCAGTATGATTATCTTAAAAAATGTGAATGTTTTGTTGTCCTGAGTAATTTTTCACATATCTGTTGTCAATTCTTTTTACTGTGGACATTCCATTTACTTCTTCAACTGCTCGCCCATTTATCAATACTCTTGATTTGACATATTTTTTGTATTACCCTCTCGATCAAGTAGGGGCCTTTAACCAACAAAGCACTTTAACTCTTCTGGTTTCATTAATCGTTGAGTAACTTATACAGTAGTCAACGGGTATTTTGTTCGTATTGAGGATTGCTTGTAATAAGCAGCAGATCATGATTACCTCCTGATAAAGAAATAAATAAAATAAATTTATAAATATTATTGTATTAATTAATTGTTACTAATATGTAAACAAGTCCATAAACCAGACTAGAAATAAAGCATAGTTGCATAGTTAATTAAACATTTTATAAAGAACAAAAACTGTATTTTGGGGAACAAAAGTGATTAATCAAAACATGAATTTATATTTAATTAATATATTATCAAAACAAATAATGGCTAGTATTCTGTTATAAGTGATAATAAAAAAGAAAAAAAATTATTGCTTTGCAGTAATGCATTTCTTCAAGAAAGTGAACATTCTGGTCTGTTAGGCAATGATCTTATTATAACTGATGAAAACTAATAGCTAGGCCTGTTTAATAACATTTCAGAATATTAGAATATAAATTATCAGTACGATTCCTGTATGTTTATTAAACATGATTACTACAAAACAGTTCTATTTTATGTAGATTTATTTAAAGTAATTCTATTCATGGGGAGTGAGTGTTCCATCATTCATATGTGCTACATATCTTCCACTATTTATGTATTCAAGATTTTTTTATCCAGTCAGTTCTACTGCCTAAAATAGACTTGTTACACAAAATTATTAATGAGCAAAAATGTCACTGTTATTTCCTTACCTACAGTTTTTTTGCTAACAATTACTAAGGTATATATAATTTTTCTCTGGTAGAATTTCTCATGGTTTAATAAACTTTAAATTGGTTTATAATAACAAATTTTATAATGATAAAAGTTCTAAATTATATAATGGGGAAGCATAGATTTTGTAAAAACAGATTTAAGCTCCTAGACTTTCAGTTGCTGGGAGAAATATTGACTGATCATCAAAAATTTACAAGTAGACCAGTAAAAACATATCAAGAGAGCACAGTTAAGAAATTGAACAAAGTGAAAACAGCCCATAGTTCCTAACCTTAAAAAAAACAAGACTTAGAGCTTGTTAAACAGTTTATCCTGTTCCAAGGTTGTTACCTTTGAATGCCACAGTGTGTTAGGCTATTGTAGTAAATCTTTTATAAAAACTGGTTTATAATTACAAAAAAAACTATGCATGCAGTTAATGGTTTTAGAAAGTAGGCCTACCACTAATGAAATTAAAGACAAGAAACATGTCAGTTGCGTAGGGTTTTAAGTTCTCATATATCTTCAAATAAAACACTTGAATTTTTGTACAGTAGAAAAGGATATTATAAAATTCTAGTAAAAAATTTCTATTCCCATGGGTTTAGGAAATTTTCTAGAACTGAATCTATATTATAGAGTAAAATTTATTTAGCACAGACACTGCATGATTTATAAAATGTGTCACTACAAAATAAAATATTCATGAATGGCCTATAACTTAAATAACTCTAACCCCCTACTCTTATTAACCTAGATGTTATTGATTCAAGCAGCAATATTTTCTTACTTAGGTCAACAATGCGGTCCACAATGAAAGTAAGTGGATGGGTGATGTTTACTTGAAACAAATGGTGTGGAACAAAGAACTTTGTGCACAGTATTAATGCATACAAGAATATTATTGGTATCGTAGTAAAAAGACTTACGGTTGAATGTAATCAAGTGTTTTTCTTGTATTTGGAAGTTTCAACATGCTGCATTATTAAAAAGTGAAAGATTAATATGTATACATAGAAAGATAGAATTTATAAATTCATTATTAAATGTTGGAGAATACAGATTCGTATACAAAAAAGAACAACTTGTAATTTAACTATATAATCTCCAGTAAATATTCAGGAAACCACTGAATTCCTGCAGAAACGATCATCTATACTTCAGTGTTAGTTGAATTAATAGTATTAATAATTCAAGAGTATTTTAATGATATTATTTAATTGTGTGGGCTTTTTATCATGTGGTCCACCATGTCACCAAATTAAGCTGATGTGAGGCAGGTTTACTGTATTTTTGATCTTTAAGAAGAATCTGAATCTTTCTTGTTACAGTTCTCTACAGTCATCTGTTCTTTGCAACCCGTACTTAGAATAAATTAACTGAATTAGAATGATTCTAAGTTATAAATGAAAAATAATGAGAAAAATTACTAATAATAGCAACACGGTAACCATTGTGTAAGGCCAAGAAACAAATATTCAACGAAAAATTCTTTACTTATTCATTTTTATCTAAGGTCATTATTGTTCAAGGTTTCTGTATGTAAACGTGTAAAGTTTGCCTTGCCAAGACATGCATAGTTCTGTATTAAGTTTCCTCATACGCCCCACACAGTTCAGTCCGTTGAAGCTCTTAATTTCCACTTTGAACATTGCAACATGTTTTGGGTTTGTGTACATTTTTGTATTTAAATTGCCTTTTTTTGAAAATGTTAATGAAGTGATTCTGCACCAAAAGGTGATAATTTTTTTTGTCATTTATATATGAACTTTTAAAGTAAGAATTAAATCTCTTGAAACTTAATATAAAGAATAACATTTTTGTAGAATCAAATGGTTAAATTATGGAGAAGATCGAGAAGAATTTAATGTAAGGCTATTGAATTGTCTTTTAGATTTCTCTTTTAGGAAGGAATTAAACCAATCATTTATTTCACATCTAAATCTAAAAATATGTCTTTATTTTTAAAAATAACTACACAGTGAAAAATAGCTCATAGTTCTCAAGGAATTTATTATATTCCGACCTAAATCTTTTAATATATCTAGTAATAGGTGGAGATGAATTAATTATTCCTGAAATAGAGATCTTTAAGTTGTGTTTCAACATTACATAGTAACCCAAACTATGGACATCTTTCATGCACAATATATAAAAAAATTTAACACACATACACATACACACACACACAATCAAGCTTAAAGTATATTCTTTTTATAATTTGTAAACACTTTAATGGTTTAATTTCTTACTTTAGTATATGACACTAACCTTGGCCTCCACGACAACGTAGCTTATCTTCACTCCAAGGATTCACAGTTCGCTCTTGGCATCCTTTTTTTTAATCAAATATCTTGGTAAACAGAATTTCTGTGTAACATTCTTGTTTTATTATCCAATCACTCCATTTGTCTTTATAAACTGCACAGTATTGTAGCTTGTGTATTGGTCATTAACCTTTTACTAATTTAGAACTAAATTCCATAATATTGTCCTTTCAAAATAAAGGTTAACTATGGTTAACAAAGTACCTATGTCTTTCCAGTATAAGTTACAATTATTGGTCTTACTAAGTGTTAATATAACCTAAGATTTGACTTCCTTAATAAAATTTATGGTTAAAATAGTTTTATATTGACAAAATATATGCATGATTTCCCTCCATCATGTAACCGTGTTCTCATTGACAATTCAACACCAAGAATAATGTAACACCAAGAACCAAGAATGAAGTAAAAGATTGCATTATTTCAAAAGAGAACCTCTCTAAGTCTAGGCTCTATATTATCATACATTTTTTTTTACTGGCATAAATTTACTAATTTTATTTTCATTCATGCCACTTTTTTCCTCCTTCGGATTATAATCAGCTCATTGGCTGAGACTGATGGTTTGTGAACCGGTCAATCTGAACTGTCTCAAGATTGTTGGTTCAAGACTGTAGTTACTATTGTGGCTTCACTCTTTCTGCTAACATCGAACCCTAGTCCTTGTTAGTATAACAAGCATAAAGTATAGATTTTAAGAAAAAAAAAAGATAAAACAAAGTAATACTTCAAAAATTCGTTCTTTGCTTTACTGAGCATTTCATGCAACTAAGTAGATAATGTAGATCTGCACTTATTACATGAATTAATTTTTCTTGATATTTTATTTCTTTACTAAGCCCTATACAATGTAGGCCTACTGCCAGATTAAACTGTGTTGCTGATAGCACATCTGCTTGTCTCATTTGTGCTGAGATTGGAAAGCTGTGACTTAGGGCATCATTAGTATAATTATATTTACTATTATCTATTGCTATATTGATCAGTCTTACTAATTTGTTGAGATTTGTCAAAATTGTCAAAAATTGAGATTGCTAATGCATTTTCTAAACTAGCTATGTTGATGTTGTAAATGCTTGATTGTACTTAATAATTAGTATACGGATCTAATTTTTAAAAACCAGTAATTTTTATAAAAAAAATATTTTCAAAATTAATTCTCATTTATGTTATTTAGTGTACCAAAACCAGTCTTTCACACTGTAAACGGCAAGAAATCAACCAGTTCAAGGACACAACAAGAACAAATAAGTCCTCAGCATGAAGAAATAATTAAATTTATTTATGATTGTAAGTATTTTTTATCATTTTTTTTTTTTTTTTTTGAGGCTACAGATATATTTAATGTTAATAATTCCTGACATTCCCTTTGTACTCAGATACGGTTTTTAAAATATGTCTTCTGGGTCAGATGACCAGTTGCACTGGCAACAATTATTTCCTTGACAGACTAGAATTTTTGTGCATGTTACTTTTCTGTTAGTTGGATGGCCAGCAGTACTGGTCAAGTTAAAATACTTCGAATGTGTGGACAGTCAGAAGGGGGGGCCAAACAAAATGTTACGTTTTTATGTTGATTTAGTTTGAAAGTCATCAACAAAGAGATTCTCGTTACCTTTATTCTGTGTACTGTCAGCACAAACCAAATTTGTCTGTGTTGGCTGAATTTGACTTTCTAGTGTCAATCTAGTTACATGCAGTGTTTCTGAGTTTTTAATATTACAAACAAAACAGTATTTATTAAATGTACTTACAAAAAGTATATAATATGTATAAACTTTAAGGGAAAAAACTGTTATTTATAAACTGTATTATAATGTTACATTTTTTTTCATTCCAGATTTATTTTATTTGTAATAAATAAAATAAGAATCGAGGACTTGGTAGTTGATGTGGCTAAACCACCGGTTAAGATTTTTAGTTCTAGCCACAGTTATACCTTTGTTTTTCCCTTACCGTTAACGCTAATCGTTTGTTTAAAAAAAAAAAATGATTTATGAATGTTTTAGTTTAACTGTTAATTATATATAATTATAATTATATATATATATATATATATATATATATATATATATATATAATAATTATATAATTATAATTATATATATATATATATATATATATATATATTAATTATAATTATATATAATTATAATTAATTCTATATAAAAGTATATATTCTTCATAATTTTTTATATTAGTAAAAAAGTTCTTATATTAGTCCCGGTATGTTAATTCTAAAAGCTCTTATTTATTTTTTTTTTTTTTTAAATTAAATACTCTACACAAACATTTCAGTTTGTAATAAACAAAATTCCAAGCTGTTGGTACAGCAGAATTGCAATAGCGTCAAGCTGACAGAGAAATGTGATCAGCTAGCCAGGCCAGCCATCTTACTTCTATGACTGTCCATACATTAAATATGCCAAGCTGACTGAGTGTAGAGCTTGGCCAGCAGCAAACATGCCAGGTTCTTGTGGTAAAATTTATCAGTGCTAAAAAATATTGTTTACAGTATGTTTGTTCAGATTTATAAGGCCCAGAGCCTTTGTACATACCACAGCCTAACTAAGTGTTACTGCCTTAGTGTTTGTGTGACAGTCGTGTGCTAAGCAGACAACAGAAAATAACTTAGCCTGCCATTACACTACATAAGTGAATTTAATGTGACACAATGTTTTATCACAATTTATATGTTCTAAAATGGTTTAAGATTAGTTTATCTTACATATAAAGTATAACATATTTATTTATTAAAATTAATTTATCAATATAAATTGCTGGGAATTATTACTAACAATTGCTTGAAAATACTTTAATATCTTAAAAGTTTAATATTTTAAAAATTTGATTATATTTGCTTCGAGGAGTGTTATTCTGTCTGTTTTAAATAGTTTATATATTAGTTCCACGTTAATTGTTTAGCTGTGCTATGAAGTGTCAATTTTTAACCAACAATTTTTGTTTGTTTTTTATCATGATATGGGTAAATATACTGCTTGTCTTTTCATTTGTAGTTATTTTTTCATTGTTATTATTATTATTATTGTTGTTGTCTAATTTGCTATTTGTCAGTTATATTGGCGATAAGCTACTATTTTCCTCAAAAAAATGCAGTACTTCAATTGTCATTAAATAATTATGTAAAACACACAATTGACCATTGCTGGAAAATTTTCAAAATATCTTTATTCAAGTACAGTCTAATATAAACATTAAGTTAAACATTTTATGTTTGCAAATAAAAGTGTAAAATATTATCTTTCTATTTGTATAAATTTCAAAGCGATTAGATTATGATAACTTTTTTCACTGTTAAATTAAATATAAACATATCCACAGCTGCTAATACTACCAGATAATCATCAATACTGTTAAACTTCGTAGTACAAGATCTGAAAGCTATTTAATCATAATAGTATATAAAGGAAATTACTACAAATATTTATATATAATTACAAGTGTAATGTTATATTTACACCAAATACAGTATATGTAATTTCCAATGAATGAAATGAATATTGTGTTACTACTACACTGATATAATAACATCTTCTTTTAAATGTATCATAAAGGAATCTTATCTAAATTTCTGAATATGAGTAAATTTTGGTACAGATTATTATAAAAATTAAAAGGTTATAAAATTATCTTTAATAATATTAGTCAAATTTATATTATTTCTAAGCTATAAGACAGGAAAGATAGACAGAGTATAAAGTCTAGGATGTACACGCACTTAAATCATTATCATAATCGTGCAGGTTTTAGTTTGGTTACACTATGACACAATAAACTTTAAATTTATCTTTGAACTGTACTTAGAACTGTTTTTTTTATCTGTGCATAAAATGTCAAGAAGTGATATACAGACAACATAGCCTAAGGTTTACTTTTAAAAAAAAAAAAAATTTCAGAAAGAAACACAATTTATAATTTACATTTGACCGATTATGAATGCAATGAACCGCATGTTGCTTTGTTTAATTATCAGTGAAATGTAATGTCGTAGTTTGAATTAATCATTATGAGATTTGATGTCATTACTCAAAATTTTTAATTTTCTGTATATTTTGTCTGTTAATAAAAATTAAATTTCATTTAGTTCTGTAACAAAGATAAACTCTTATCAATTTTCGTGTTTGTAGATTGACCTGTTAACACTGAAAACTCAATATCAAATTGATTAGATATCTTGTTTTGATTTCCACATTAGATATGAGCAGTGATAACCCTTGATGATAATATTGAGTAGATTTTCATTTCTTAATGCAAAAATAATCATGTATATTTGTGTTAGTGTTAATGTTTAAATACCCATGCAACAGAATACAGAGTGATCACTAAAGTAATAATGTATGATAAAAAAACACTTTAATTTTAAAAAGTAATTGTATTAATGTACAGTGTACAGTAATGAGAATAAGAGTTTAATATTTCAAATATCAAATAGCTTTGGAATGATTTAATCTAGTAAACATTTTGTGTAAAACAAAAATCATCTTAAACAAAAATTGTGATTTAACTAAAATCATTTTCATAGGCCATAAACACCTTCTCTCCTTAAATTAACCCTGACTTGTGTCCTTGATAGCTATAATTTTTTTTTTTTTTTTAATCATTCAAAGTATGCAGAAAACATGGTGATAGTGAAAAGCTACTCCAAATTCACAGAAGTAGTTGTAACATGGATGCATGCCTGTGCATGTCTTGCAAATATCTTTCTACATCGCTAGTGTAGCTTGATCACATGTTTGAATTATACCTTAATTGTTCAACAGAACTAATTTTCAAGTTTGTTTTTTTTTTTGTTAAAAACCTTTTAAAATGAACATAATTATGTACACTATGTCTACACAAAAACTTGTATTAAAACACTAAATAAAACAATAAATTTAAAAATTAAGTAACTGATATAACAGATGTTAACATGACAGAAATCAGAGGTCAAGATGAAAATGATAACAGTGTTGTCAAGGTTATTTCAACTTTATAACGAAAAATATACAGCTGTCCTGTCAAAGACAATAAAGAAAAATTATATACATTTACGTAAAAAAATATATACGCAAGTGGGGCCTCAACTTACGAATTTAATTCATTCCGGAAGTTGTTTCGTAAGTTAAGGTGCATTTTACATGTAAATTGCCTAACTCGTTCCACCACCCCTAAACTCCCCCCATACAATGAAAATAATAATAAATTTATGTCAAGTAAGAAAGAAATATGCATTAATAAAACACAGATAAAACCTGGAATAAAAAAAAATGTATTAATTACACATAATATGTACTACATTACGTATACATAAAATAATGTACGTAATAAAGTTTCTTACATCTAAAGATTCGGATACGTAGCAAAAGTTCATGGGAGGAGGAGGAGGTGGTGATTTTTGTAACATTTTTTAAAATTGTTTAATGATTTTTTTTACACTTTTTAGAGAACTTATTTTTTAATTGTCATCACTTTCTTGTGCCTTTTTGGTTTCACTTTCACCTCCCCAGTTTCTTCTGATATACGTTTGAAATGCATTAGGCAGATATCAAAATGTGCGGCTGCTGTATTCATAAACACTTTTTTGGGGTGTTTTTCCATGAATTCGACAATTTTGTAGAATTTGCAAGGATTCCCTTGCAGGATTTTGGCTGTGGATGTGATAAATTTCAGCACAAAGAAAAATACAGGTTTTTGCAGGTTCACATTGTTTTGTTAGTTAAGGCATGTTTCGTAAGTTAGGGCGGAAAATTTCGAAAATCCCGTTTCGTAAGTTGAAATTTTTGTTAATAAGATCATTGAGACCCCACTGTACTCTTAAACATTTAAAAGCCAAAATAGTTCACTTAAAAGTGTAACAGAATGCAGGAACATGTTTGTCATTGCACATACATTTATGTCATTGCACATACATTTACGTCATAATACTACAGTGATGGAAATTCCTGTGCATAACTTGTACACACTGTTACGTTGAAGGGTTAAGATTGAGATCAATGTAACACTTTGAAAGAGCTAATAGTGATAACTAGACTTTTAATAGTAGGTTATATATGTCAGATTTGTCAAACTGCCCACTATCCAACCAACTGAGCTACTTTTTATGAATATATATTCAGTTACTCTAAATAAATTAAAATATCATTAGTAGGTGTACAATTAATTAATGGTATTGTTTATTTGCAGCATGGACGTCTGTGTGTAATGAGTGTGAGCAAGAGAATGGAGAACATGAGGAAGGCCCAAGTAAGAAAACTGGCAGTTGTTTGTGTTTGAGTATGCAAAACTAATGCAGTAAAATATGTAAAAAGTTTTATAAAGGTTTGCCTTTAATTGTAGATTTTAGGACAACTCTAGAAGCACATTATTATTTTAATAATTCAAATTCAGGGTTAAAAAAGAACAATAATGCAGTTACTTTCTAAATTCATAGTAGAGAAGAAATAAATGTATTAAAAAATTAACAAATCACATGAAATGAAAAATATCGGCCAGGACTGTCATTTTATCACAGCTTTATCAGTGGACACTATGGACTTGTTCTTCAAAATATGAAAATAGCAGTATTTTTGGATTACAGTTTGGCATCAAATGTAAGACATCGTTGATTCTAAGATGCACTTCGTTTTTTGAGTATCAGAATAGGACAAATTGTGCATTTTAGAATTGATGAAATACAACAATTAATATTTTATAATTTTAAAATTAAATATCGAAGTTGGCTCAAAGTACACAAAACCTTGCACTACCTAACCTTCATTTACCATGATTCTGCTGTATCTTAATATTATCAGTTAACATTTTTTTATTTAGTTTAATTAGTTCTAAAGTCAAGGTATATTTGTTTGCAACAGTCCAAGGTAATCGAGCAAGGTGTGTACAGAAAAGAACCAACTGAATACTCTTGATTTCATCTGAAGATGATTTTATAATTTTATTTAATTGATATCCAAAGATTAAAAAGTATCAGTATCCAAAAAAGGTAGTAGAAATGGTATTAATGGGTCAGATTTCATAAACCATATGTGCTAACAGTTTTAGAAATAAAATAGTCAGAAAACTAGCATGACATAAAACATTAATAAAATAATTAATTTATTTATTATTGTTTCAAAGGTTGTCATTTATTGTTGAAACTGTGAAGTAAAAGCAGGGCATTTGACAGAACCCAAATTTTGGGGGAAATAATTCATATTTTTATTTCAGTTTTTACAATGGAACTGATATGTCATCATTTCTAATACATTATAAAAGTATATTGTTAATTATTTTTTTCCAGGCTCACCAACAATAGTCTACTATGAAGACAGAGAGCCTAATAATTCTTTACAAGGTAAGTATTTGTATTTTGGTAAGACTTCTCTTTGTAACTATAGTTCCGTGAGGATTTAAGTTATTTATAAACTATACCCAAATGTTTATATCTGCGTAAAAAACAAAACTTATTCAACATCTGATAAGGATAATGAGTGTCATTAGAAAAGTTAACAGATAAAGTTAAATATAAATATAATGGCATTATGCAATGGAGCTGTTCACTTATTGTTAATGTATATATTTAGGTAATGCTGTTTTGTAATAGTTGAACCATATCTGTATACTTTATGAAGTAAGTCACAGTGTTGTAAGAAATAATTATTTATCTAGCATTAGTCTGGTTTGTATTAGGCCTAATGTATTCCTGAATACAAACTATTGATCACTGGTCAGTCATATTTATCAAATCACTCATTAAAATTTCTATAATGATTCATAAACTGATTCAAGTAGGCCTTGAATTTGTATTAATGTAGAAATATTCAAAGCTGTCCTGTGATCAGTTAACTTACACTAAATGTAATTGACAATTCGTAAACCAAAGTGTAAAGTTTTTATGTTAAATAAATATATTGAAATAAATTCTAATTAACCTTCTAGTAGTAAGGGCATAATTTGTTAGTTGTATAATGAGAGTGGTACTACATATCGTTCAATCAGTAAATGAATTAGATTGGTAAAAGATGTTAACTGAACAATATTTGAATATATTTCAATGAATTTGGATGTAAAAAATCTTGACCACTGAAAATCTGGATTTGAATCTGGTGAAAAAAGTGAATAACTTGCCGTATCCTACAGACTAGAGCACAGATTGTATCGATCATTTATAGAAAAACATTGACAGTAACAACCTGTAAAATTCTTCGATATCACTTAAAAATTTAACCATCATGGTGCAACAATAAAGTCACTCGAGCTCTTCTGCTACTGCAGATAATATTTCTGGAATGTCCCTTAACAGAAATTTTGAATCTTGGAAATAGAAAAAGTTGCATGTCTGGTTTATTCACCAATGTCTGGTGGCTGTGGTATTACTGTAATGCAGTTTGGGTTAAGAATTGCTGTGCAGACAGTGTGGTATGGGATGGTGTGTTATCACGATGAAGAATCCAATTATCGGCAATGTTTGCACTGGCATGTCTGTCTTTGTAGAAATATTGATTAAGTATTTGGCCAGGAGCCATAATTTCAGTATTTAAGCATAAAGCATGTATTTCACTTTTGGTCTGGCTACCTTTGAACGCCACTGTGAACTTTCACATGTTGCCTCTCGACCATACTGGAAAAACCAACTTTTATCACCAATGATTACACAGTTCAGTAAATCTGCTTGGGTTTGTAACAGTAAGCTGCCTCGCTATTGCTACTTGAGATTTTTATGAACCATTTTTTCACAAATTTTCTCAACCATATCTTCAGTTATTTTTCTGGCAAACTGTTTCTCGATTGATGTTGACTCTTTCTACAATAATTTTCACGGATAATCTTTGATCGGAGCATACGATTTTATGCATCCTAGCCATAAAATGTTGCCATGTTGGGCAAACATTGATGTCTGTCTGCAAGGTTGATGGTCATCCACTGTGGTCTTCATCTTCAACATTCGTTCTGCCTTCACACATTTTATGCTAACAAAAAACTTTAGGTCTTGTCATTTGCAAAACTTTCTGAAGCTTTTTGCAAAAAAGAATGCAAATTGCTGCATTCTCACCCAAAGAAAGAAATGGCATACCATTGCACAATATTTCACGATTCCATTTCCGTGATGAGAAACAAAAACATAAGTTCATTTATTACAGCACAGTTAACTTTATTCATCTATTCCACTTCTCTAACTATTGTAGTGAATTACGAATGATTTTTAGCAATTTTTTTTTCTTTGAGTACAAACATTAGAGGCTGATTTTTCTCCATACATTTATTCTTCCCAAAGTAATACTGTATATCTGAGTGTTATGGCAACACTTTCGACAGACTCATTACCACTGTCCTGTACAGAGTATTATTAACATCCTCTTTAATCATACTATTCAGAATGAAATCTTAAAAAATGGCATCTGCAAACTAATGTACTTGAACTATTAGCAATATTTTCCATTGTAAATGGATTTATTAGCAATGGATTTTCCATTAAAAATAAGGTCTACTGTATAGTTAAATTATAACTTGATAAAAACAATAAGTAGTAACAATACAGAAAGAAAAAATAAGTCATATCAAAAATAAAATAGAAGAAAAAATAAGATAAAAGATAAACAACTGGAAACTTGCTATCAGAAAATCACAAATATAAACCATGAGATTGGTATGCAATACTGAGAGAACATTGTTATCTACTTACACAAGCAATGGAAGTTAAACAAGATAGAGTAAAGAATTCTGATTTATTAGGAAGATACTGTATGTGATATATTGATACCAATGTCACTACTAGAAGGTTCATATTTTTTCATTAAATAATAACATTGGTTTTTAAGGGTGTCTTGTTGCAAATAAATTAATTTGTGCAAACATATTAACTTCCCTTTTTTATTAAATTTAATAATAGGCCTACAATTTTGTTGATAATGTTTTCAGAGTTTTTTTGCAGTAAAAAAATTAATGCGCGCGCGCGCGCGCACACACACACACACACACACACACACACACACACACACACACACACATATATATATATATATATATATAATCTTTTCATTTTTTGTACCATTTAATTGTTGGTGTTCAAGAATGACTTGTAATTAAATTAATTTAGGTCTGTATCATTATCTTACACTATTTATTTTGCTACAAAGAAATTAATTTATATATTTAACTTTTCATTAAATAATAGCATTTCGTTGTCATTGTTTAAAAAGAAATTCAATGTTTACAAATAAATTCAAATGAAATGTTTTGCAAGAAAAACATCATTACAATTTCTGATAAAATTACAAATTTGTGAAAACTGCTGTTATAAATTTAATCACATTTTCAATGATTGTAACCTATATTCTGTGTCATTATTTCCTACTTATATTTTATTGAATAGTATTTTTGTAAACATGATTTTTTAAGTTATTTTAACTGCTTTGTTCTTTTTTTATAGATTTCAAACCATTTGATTTGGAATCATGGTGGGGTAAAAGATTATTTAACACAATTACCAAATCAATACCCTGAATCAATAGACTATGAGTACGTAGAAATGAACTTTGACCTATCAAAAGCAACATGTGAAATGTTGTAAAAAATATTGCTACGATTGGTCACCTGTGATATTACATCTTAGTTGTCAAGTGCCTCCAAGCCGAGAACCTCCCCACTGGAACAGCTTACAAATTGTTTTAATAATTTTGTATACGTATTTAATGTTGCAACACATTCGATGTTATTCGTAAGCTTTGTATTACATAGTTTCTTCCAATCGTCTTCTTAATCATCGCTCAAAAATTATTGTTATGAACTTCATTGTTACTTGTTTTGTTGACTGTTTTGGTAATTTTTTTTTTTTTACCGTTTAGTGCCTTTAAAAAAAATTGAATTACTCAGTGTTTTTACTGCTTGTTTATGTATGAAATACCTATTCATGTATGAAATATTAGCAGTACCACTTACCTTCTTCCTTTATAATCATTCTTGTTTATCACTTAGTGATTATTGGTTTTAGTGCTATTTCATTTTCTGGTCATCCCTTGCAACAGAAATATTGTTACTGTAATTTAACTCACTTTTACAAGACATTACATTTTTTAATTTACTACATTTAAAGATAATATAAAATTCATTGTACTTCACAAATATTTGAAATATGTCACCAAAGCTGCAAGGTATTTAATATTTCATTTCCAATTGAATTATTCATTTCTTTTAAAAGTTATAAATAACTACAAAACATGTTCTACATGTATAAAAATAATTTTTTTTGTTCATATATAGAAAAAACAAGTATTTTTGTCAAAGTTTTGGATCTGATTATAGCGTCTGTGAAGTTCATTGCCTTCGCTGTCCATAAGTATTCTATATAAATACAAACTCTTAATTATTTATCACATATAAGATACTGATGATTTAGTAATAATTTAAAAAGTATATTTTAAAATCACTAATTGATCAACACGATTGATTAAAACAAAAGACTGTACACACGCATGTTACTAATCTGTCATTACAATTAATGTATTTTAATGTCCTGTTCTTGTTTTGTTGTGTTTTGAAAACTTATAAAAGCGATTGATTAAAAACATTTTTCATAATTTAGCATTTTTCACAGCTGAATGTATAGTTAGTTGTCTGCGATAAAGATTCACCAAAACAATTTAGTAGTTACTGCTTTAAAATGTTAAATAATGTAGTTGTTATATACTGTAGTGGCACTAATTTCACTTCTGTTATGATATTGTTGCTGCGAGTTATGCGTAGTCATTTCTAGTTTAGGTGTAGGGTTATGAATTTAAATATAATGTTGTAGAATGTTTTGGATATTAAAAAACTTTAATAAGTCAGGTAAATTTCAATTTTGTATGCTACCTACAAATTTGTGTTGCATTTATAACAAATTCTGTTTAATTATGCGTATTTAAAAAAATAATTTCTTTAAAGTTTTAAAATACTTCAATATTTTTCTATTTCATAAAAATTGTTCCATTTTATTCAAGTTTGACTCTTGTTTTTTTATCTAATTATACATTATATACTTTTGTTCAGTACAGATGATGTACATTTTTTATACAAAATTATGAAATATCCTAAAAAATACAGTTAATTGTAGAGTTTTTTATTGCTAAAGCAAAGCATTTTGAAATATGTTAAAAATGAAATTTAAATATTTTGTAATGTAATTAATGGAGTAAATGTTTATATTTGTTTTTTTTTTTTTTGTATGGGTATGTAAATGTGCATGTTGATAGTAACAATTCAGTATTGTTTCATATGAATAGTTGGATTAATTTGTAGTTAAAAGTTGTACAAAACTTTTTAGGTTACTGAAACAAAGATCTATGCCATTAAAATAGTTATTTTGTTTGTTTTTGTTGCATAGTGTTTATTTTTGTTATTTACTAGTATAAAAATAAAAAGAGATAGAACATGTCCAGTGGATTCAACCATGAGTCCACGACACATCTCTTAGTTGACTGATTAATAGAAACTAGTTGTTGTTTTATTGGTTGTGTAAAACAGATATTTATAGTCATATCTTAGTAGTCGACTCCTTGGCCAGCATTTTGACAGGCAAATTATTTTTGTTTCGAGTTGAATGTAGGCCGAGAGCGGGTCATAGTCAAATTTAGTTATATTTAAAACTTTTGTTAGTAGTTTTGCAAGAATTGTAGCCATTTTCGGTAAATCAGATTTTCTGAATCCTTACAGTACTGTAAAAATATATTCTTTTACAAGTAATTGTAGTATTAAAATTTTATTCTCAGTTGGCCTGTGAAGAGAATAAAAGACTTTCTCAATTACTTCGTAGATCTTAAATTACTTTTACTAAAAAAGGGATGAAACTGTGAGAAATTGATAACAAGTAGAGTCGGTTATGAGATTATGCTCAAAATTTATGTTTGAAAAGGGTATTTTATATAACTAAGTTGTATGTTTCTTATATTGCTAATTTCATGAATGAAATATACTCATGAGAGAAACCTTACGATGTCTGGAGGATTTATAAATTACAAATAATATGTTTTTGTTGAGTGGAATGATTTTAAAGTAGCAGTTTCACATTTGTATACTTCAGATTCAAAATAAATTTCCCTTAAAAAAATCAAATTATATGTGACCCTTGAGTTTCATGGCAGTTACAGTCTTTGAGTGAGTTCTTGTTTGCGATTAAACTCTATGAGTACTATGTTCAGTATAATGATCTGCCTTCCCTAGCTTCGTCAATTCTACTTTCATCAATATCTATAGATAGATATAGTTTTTGAAGAGTTTCAGAGGTTCTCCAAAACGCGTCAACGAAAGTAGAATTGATGAAGCTAGGGAAGGCAGATCATTATACTGAACATAGTGACAATAATCCTAGCAGAAAAGAAGAAGAATATAAAAAGAATTTCTATGAGTACCTAAGTAATATTAAAGTTTAATATCGCTGGTAAAATTATGTCACAAGTAATACAACTTTGTACTGTATTTTTCTTTCACTCTGTCTACTTCATGATGAGTTGTTTGTGATCTATTAGACTTACAAAGTATGAGAGATTAACACAGAAAAGGTTTATAGTAAACTATTGTCTTAACACAAAGAGATGTAAACATTTTTTCACACATAAATGAATGGCAGAAATTAAATATAATCACCATTGCTCACATTACACTAGTATCCCCCTCTGGTAATTGTTGTTGCTATTAGGGTAGTATGGAATTGTTTCTTTGTGCTATTGTAACTGTTGATTCATGTGATCATTCAAGTTGGTTTTGATCACAGACTGTTTTGCATTTGCAATTGTTTCTGCAGTTTTGTTTACTTGTATCAATAGTTGAATTATTGTAAAGCCGCAAAAAGGGTTCACTTGATACAGGTGCTTATCTTTGGCTAGCTTTGATCACCTCAGGTTTTAAAGTTTTTCATGCATTGTTAGCTTCTCACTTTAAAGAAAAATAAACTAAAAATTGAGTAATTACTGCCTACTTGGTACTATAACTGTATGTAGGCTTTCACCCCGAGGACCCGGGTTTGATTCCCGGCGAGGGCTTGGCATTTTCATACGCCAAAGTATGAAATTAGATGCCATCATCCATCGTCTGCATTAGCCCAAGTGTGCACAATAGTCGGATGTTAAACACAAAAAAAAAAAAAAAATATAACTGTATGTACTGCAAGTAAAATCAATACTGTTACTGTAGGCCAGTAGGCTCATATCAACTGATACAGCCTATGCACATCTGGCATAGTTTGTGCATTCCAAAATTGTAAGCAAAATATTCTCTTCTTAAGTAAGTTTAGTAAAAGATTTTTTCTGAAAAACTTCCATAAATTCAAGGGTTAACTTTAGTCTATATGAAACAATTGATTATTAATATTTATATTGCCAACATAGAAGATTTCAATGAATATAGGTCCTACTTGTAAAAGTATAAACTTTTCATATATAAACTTACTGATGCTTTGACAACAACTAAATGGGACCAATATTATTAAGTCTTTTCTATGTTTGTTTAAGTTAGCAAATAAAAGCTATTCTGATAACATTTAAAATAGGAAGCAAAAGTCTGATTTTGATTAATGGTTTGGAAATGGTAGTAGTATTTTATAAATTGATTCATTGGCATTTTCATTTAGATTTACTTTCGGAAAATGTACTAAATTATTTTATAGTAAAAGTACCTCTGTGTAAAACAGTTATCAGATATTGTCTTTTTTCTAAGCAAAATAAAAAAAAGTGAAAAAGCTTTTTGTATGAGAAATAAAATAAAATAAATCTATTGAAAGTTGCCACTAGTTTAAAATTGTCATGAACATTGTTAATTAGTTGTGTACAAAGAATTGCCTTTGACATTTTAACAAATCAATTTTGTTTTTCACTTTTGGTTGTGATGAATTGTTATTGTTACCCAAAAGTATGGTAACAGTAATTATTTAATTAAATATTAATTACTCAAGTTTGTTTTTACTGTACAAGTTATACTGTTACTGGTAGTTACCATTACTTTGCCTCTTTGTTACCTTATTGACCAATTTGGTTTTGTTCCGTACTTGACATAAGTTGATTTTAAAATGTCAATGACAACAATTGTCATAAATAAACATTGTTTTAGAACAAGAAAATTTAATTATTTTACCCATTTGATGCCTTTGATTTTACCGAAGCAATATCACATCTAAGCAAAAAGAAGTCAAACCAGAATAGCTCGTTTTTTGTCACATCCACATAACCACTTAATAGTTGATCATAAATTGATTTATAAAAAATTCTCACAATTTTTGCTTGTATGTTTGTCTAATTTTTTTTTTAGTTTGGCATATAATTTGCAAATTAGTAACACAGTTTAATTCCATAATGTTTTTATTTTAATATATATAGTAAAAATTAATTACATATTACATAGTTAATAAAAAAAGTTCCATTTATAAAATATGCAACTAATTAATGGACTTAAAATGATGAACATACTTCTGAATGAATATGTGCCTAATCCTTGTCAAGCAATTTGCTTGGAAGGGCCTGAACATTGTTTGATATATTCATCTTGGGACTACCTTGCCTTTGCCACACTTCCGTACTATTTGAGAGCGGGTGGTCTCACTGGTTAAATTAGATGCCTCAATCACCAATCCACTGGAATTTGATGCACTTATAATGTTAAGGCTTGGAGAAAATATGTCAAGTTCCAGTGATGCAGAAATTTGAATCACTGTGTGTTAAATTAAATGTGTTTTCATTAATGCACTACTGAAGTCAATGTAAACACAAATGTTCCTTATATTGCGTATAAGCCACACTAACAGCAAGGAAAAAACACACTAATGTACATTGGGATATATTATAATCAACTTCCGTAAAAATGAACATATATGACATTTATAGGTCAAAATGGTCTCTAAATGTAATGTTATTTTTTGAAAATTATTTCCATTTATATCAGTGAAATAGATACAAACTGAAATTAAAATTCAAATACATTTTGGAATTGTTTTAATCAGTTAGTATCCGATAGATGAGGAGATTACTGGAAGATTGCCTGTATAATATTATTTCCATTAACTTTTTTTATGAAAAATCAAAATACAGCTACATAATTTTGTATTTATCAATATGAAGTTTATATAATAGTCATCTATTATACAACACCAGACAAAAACATTCTAAAAAAAACCTTTTTTAACTCTCCCATTGTGCTTGTTCAGGTTTTTGCCTCAGAAACTAACACATGCATAATTTTGTTAATGCTTCACTTGGGATTTTTTTCAGATCGGCTATAAAATATAAAAGTAACTGGATTTTTTTAGGAATCAATATTGTTTTTTTTTATAAAAACAGTTTATTATTAAATTAGTCAAAAGGTTCTTTAAATTTGTTATCACACGGACCAAAATTTAATCCTATACATGTAAGTCTTGGCCAGTTGTTCACCAAATGCAGACCAGAGCGGACTACATATTCTAATCCTAACCTCTCTGAAAGTGTGGCCACTGAAACCATAACAGTACGGAATGGTGTCAAGAGGCATAGCTGGACTCTGCTCAGTGTAGTTTGGTCTCTAGGTTCGGTTTTAAAATTGACTCCACTTCTTCCACCATGCCTCCAAACTGATTATTTCTCATTACCATTGCCTAGGTTAAACATAGTAGTTCCCTAAAATCTGTTACAATAGGCCTAAATATTTAGATTTGAAAGATACAAACAATGCTTTCAGTTGCTGTTCATCTTCATTCTGCTCAGGTCAGAACAGCACAGTTCCGCATTTGGTGGCCGCTTGACCTAGAATAGAACTGTATTTTGTTTTTTGCTAATAATATAAATAATATTTTATATATCTAATCTGTACAAGTTCCATTTTTCAGTCTCAGTTATATTGACACATCCGAATTTCTTATAGAAGTCTTTAGCAGGGTTCCAAGATAGAACAACAAATTCCATTTGTGCACAGCCTGTTTCTTTTGCTTTCTAAAAAAGAAAAAACCGCTAATAATAAGGGAAATGAACACAATTTATTTATAGAAAAATAGCTTACATCAAATGTAAATATTAAACTTTAAATTTTACATAAAAGTTTTCGTTTGAGTAAAACATTTATTCTTTCACATTAAAAACTAAAATGCATAATAAACAACCAAATTAATTTTAGTATTTAGGCTATGAGTTGCTACTGTCCCATAAATAACATTTTACCTATCACTGCAGTTTACTGACACATATTTACTGTCAAATAGAAATATAATATAAAATAAATGTTCAAAGTTGCCCTCAACATATGTTTCCAACCTTTAAAACAGAATGTACTTTGGTAGTTAATTCATACTTCAAAAAAGGCTGGCAGATAGGTTTTAACTTTATACCTTTATATATAATATAAATTTTATAAACCATTTTTAAAAAACAAAAATGAAAAAATGCTCAATGAAAACAATATTATGTTAAGGTTTTTCAGCATCGACTTTTTGCAGGGTTTAATAAAACACTTAAAAAAACACCCTCATAAACATTTGTATTTTTTTAAGTGTTTATAAATAAAGTATCAAGAAGATTGGAAATGGCCTAAAATAAAAGAGGTTTAAAATATACATATTCTCCACATACTTTGTTTTTTGTTTAAGTACAGTACTTTCAAACCTAACTCAATATCACTTAGGGTGGAATAAATTGTACATTAGAAAAGTCCTGCATTGAATTATATACACTATTCTTGGGAAATTCCTGACATAATTAATTTCAGTGTTTTATTTATAACCACAGAGAATAAATTTTCTAGTTGATCTTAATGAGCAGTCTGTATTTAAAAACTCAATAAAATGCCACCAACTCCTAATATATATAAAATTACCACTACGTCAAAGAAAGGAGTAAAAAAATAATAATTCATGTTTCAAGCAGATAAGTTTTTTAAACACTTACCATAAATAGTTTAATGAAACTGTAAACGATTTACACATGAATGAAAATAACTAATTTGATTGAAAAATAAAAAAATCTAAACATACTTACTTTAACAACCAATTGAAACAAAGCCTTCCCCACTCCTTTTCCTCTGTATTTCTCAGACACAATAATATCTTCTAAATACATTTTTTTGCCTGTCCATATTGCATATGCATAGTTATATATAGCATATCCTGCAAGTTGTTTTTTTGTTGGATCTAAAATTTAAAAACATAGATAGCTAGTACACGTAATATGCTGCAAGTATTTAAAAATTAACACCGTTAATAGTTAGTTACATATCATACCCTACAAGGTGGTTTTTTGTTGAATCTAAAATTTAAAAACATAGATAACTAGTAAATAGCATATCCTGCAAGGAATTTTTTATTAAAGGTTTTTACATAAGGTTTTTTAATTGTTTTGTTGGTTGCTAGAAAAAAGTAGACATATTCACAGAAGATGTTTGACGAATAGTAAAATTAATAAAATTACTGTAAATTAAAAAAATCAGAAGGTACAGTCAAACTTGGTTATAATAGCCACGGAAATAGCGGCATTTCTTCATATGTCCTTTCAAAAACTTAAAACCTTGCTATCAGCAACACAAAATATTATACTACACTACTTTGCTAAAGTGTGAAAACGTCTTACCAACATTTAACGTTACATTCTGCAGTACATTAAGTAAGTATATGACCTCTTTTAAGGTAGTTACCAAAGCCAATTCATCTGTGCGTAGTAAACACAATGCAGTTACTGTTGAATTAATCACACTGAGTGTCTGTTGTAGGCAATAACTTAAGGTAAACAAAACAAATACAGACTTGTGCTAATTAAGCATTGCACAAGAGGAAAATATGATTGTAATGCAAGTTGCCCACTGACCATAGAAAAAAATAGGAATTTCCACAGGCATTTTCCAATATACTTTTACCAAGAAACCAAATTACAGTTACCTTCAGAATGTTGTTTCTCTTCAGGTTCTAATTCCGCAACAAAGCATCCAAAACATGGAGGGTTTGTATCAAATCCATCTTGTTCTAAAACTGGTAAAACACATATTAGGCTAATAACTCATTTCACAGACAGTCTTATTTCTAAATTTTCATCAAAAGGTAACAAACCAATGTTATTTACATAAAAAAATAGACAATTTTTAATGAAAATTATTAGACCTTATTGGCAGTATTGAAATTTTTTTAAATTTTTACATCACAACTTTACTAGATTTTTGGACTTCAAATTTATGGGAAAGTGAAGAAACTTATATTTTAAAATTTTTAATAAAGTTATTTCAGCATATCCCTAGTGTAAAACATATTACTTTCATTTGGTATTCAAATTAAATTATTGGAAAAAATTTAAAAACAGTAAAGCCATAACTATTAAAATGTAAATTTTGAAATATTTAATTTATTAACATTCTAAACACCAAAACTCCAAGTAAAACTATGCATTTATGTCACGGTACTGTATTATAGTCTACTTAAGATAAAAATATATAATATAGTATATTAAATAAATGTATACTGTATTGTAGTAGACATTAATGAGATACTACATGATTAACAAAGACGAATTACCAAAAATATTTATTTAATAAAACAATAAACATTTTCCTTACTTTTAGCATCAATTTTAGGACCATCAGGCATTTTCTCAAAATCTGCAAGTTCCTGAAATAAGAGTACATACATTTATCATGATCATTATCAAATTAAAGAACATACAATGACCATCATGGAATAGTTTAAGATTTATAATTACCACAACCCAGAAACATTTTTAATAATAAATTGCACCTCCACCTGTGTAACATTATTTTAGTAATAAAAGAGAAATTGATAGTACTGTGTTGTTAAGTATAAAGTACAACAAAAGAATATAATTATTTCATGTTTAGATAAATAATTATTAACATTATTGTGTTGACTTTTAATAATTTTTAAGTATTGTAATAATACAATGCAAGATATAAAATGCGTATATTGGATGGTATGTAGCCTACACCAACAATGTTAAATTGTGTTGATTGTAACTACTTACATTGATTAAAGTAAATGACATTATAATAGTAAAATGATGATAAGAATATCTTGTTTCACTTTTCCAAACTCTTTTTACACTTAATAAAATTATTTTGTTAAATTTGTTATGAGTAGTCTGTAATACCAGACACCAAAATCTTTTGAAATTGAAGATTCTACATGTAGAGAAAGTTCTGTTTTAATTCCTACTATTTTTTTCTTACTTATCAATTTTTTTTATATAATAACAAAAATATATGCAATGAAACAGAGTCATTCTTTTTTATATTTTATATGAAAGTACAAAAAACATCATCATTCTTTTTCAATAATTTTAATCGATTTCATAATAAATGATTGAAAATTTATATAGGCTTAGCTAGTCTTTTTTTGAAAAATCATATGTAGGCCTAGTAGATTTGTTTGTTTTTTGCATATTTTTATTGGTTAATCACTGTTAGCATTTCCTTACATCTATGTTTAAAAACAACATTAAGACCTTGCTGAGTTAAGTGACTTTTTAATTCTATAATTATATACATAGCTAGTCCCTCAGTTATTTCGTTTCAAGTTTACTTTCCAAGTTCATTACTTATTCGTTTCGGTTATTACTTCCAAGTTTAATTTCAAATGAATACATATTTCCTCAACTTTCTATTATTGGTTCTTGATAAAACAATTCTACACCTAACACTAAAACTAAACGAACCTGAATTAACTTCCGGATTTCTACACAGTCTGTTCTGTTTCCTTCCCGATAAATCATAATTAATTATCCTGATAAACGAAAAGTTCATAAGAGGTATTGTTATTTATTAATGTATTTAACCATAAGCCCTGTGAATGCCGTTTTTGAGATTGGACACTATTAAAAAAAACGTTTAAAAAGTTTTGAAAGAGCACACGCCTTCATAATTTGCCAGACACAAATCACATGTTTTTACACGTGTTCACACATGTGATACAGTGATGGTATTTTATGATACTGAAGTCTTCATTGTAGATTCTCAACATTCTCAGTTTTGCCGGCAAGCTAAAACTAAATTTATTGTAAAAATGATCATATTATTAAAATTATTCCATATATATATATATATACACACACACATTTTGTATAGGTATTTTTATATAATTTCTCTCTCTCTCTCTCTCTCTATCTATCTATCTTTCTTTCTCTCTATACATATATATATATATATATATATATATATATATATATATATATATATATATATATATATATATATATATATATATATATATATATATATATATATATATATATATTAGGGTAAGTAATACTATACAATATGTTGTATAGGCCTATATTTTTATAGCAGATATTATGTCTAATTGAAGGTCTGAAACTTTTACGTTATTTCATACGATAATTTTATGAATACGATCAGTTTTACAATAATTTAGTTTTGGTTTTCTGTCAACACTGTCCGATCATGATTTCATTTGTAATATTTTATATTATATTTTCTGTATTAGTACAAGTACCAGATTTGTTTTATAATCTGTGACCAATACTACCACATGATCATTGTTATCTCTTGTTATACTTATCGGTACAAGTGATTAAATTACTTGTGTTTGGCTAAACTGTAACTTTTGTCTAGTATCAACTTTAACTCTCAAATACGGGTACTGTACGTGCGAGCGCAGGACAAACGTGTGGTGGTTGTAATAATAGGTTACTATTAGCCTAACTTTATGTTTATCGAGTAACAATTATGATTTATCGGGAAGGAAAGAGAGCAGATTGTACAGAAATCAGGAAATTAATTCAGGTTTGTAGGCGTTAATTATAGTTTTAGCGTTTGTGGAATTACTTTTTCTGGAACCTATCGAAGTTGATAAAACAGTTGTCCATTTCAAATATAGTAGAAATGAAATAAAATAACATAGTGATTAGGTAGCTGTGTAAATTTTATAATAAAATGAGACAAAATTTGAGGTCCATAAATAAAATTGTCTAGGCTATATAATTTTAGCCCGGTTTTACAATTTGTCTATGCTATTTTTAAGCATAGGCCTGTGTAACGTGCGTCAGCACTGTCATGAAATACTTAACCCATAAAAATCAAATTTACACACACACACACACACACACACACACACACACACACACACACACACACACACACACACACACACACACACACACACACACACACACACACACACACACACACACACACACACACACACACACACACACACACACACACACACACACACACACACACACACACACACACACACACACACACACACACACACACACATACATACATACATACATTATTTTATTCTTTTATATATTTTTATATATATATAAAAGAAGAAGTCCTGATTGACTGACTGATTCATAACAACGCAGAGCCAAAACTATTTTAGCTAGCGACTTGAAATTTTCAGGGTACATTTATGTTACCATATAGGCGTGCACAAAAAAAAACAATTTTGCAAAATTTTGATTTTGACGCCATTAAACTACTTACCAGTACAAATTTAATAAATAACGTACAACCAATACTATTATAGCTACAGACTTGAAATTTTCAGGGTACTTTCTTACAACAATGTCTAGATGCACGGAGAAAGGATTTTGAGAAAAAAATGATTTTAACGCCATTAAACTACTTACCCAGTCCAACTTTAATAATCAACGTACAACCAATACTATTATAGCTAGAGACTTGAAATTTTTAGGGTACTCTCTCACAACAATGTCGATGTGCACTAAGAACGGATTATACACAAATTTGATTTTAACGCCTTTAAAGTACTTACCCAGTCCAACTTTAATAATCAACGTACAACCAATACTATTATAGCTAGAGACTTGAAATTTTCAGGGTACTTTCTCACAACAATGTCGATGTGCACTAAGAACGGATTATACACAAATTTGATTTTAACGCCTTTAAAGTACTTACCCAGTCCAACTTTAATAATCAACGTACAACCAATACTATTATAACTAGAGACTTGAAATTTTCACCATCTTTTAACGATGTCGATGTGCATTAAGAAAGGATTTTGCAAAAAATTGATTTCAACGCCATTAAACTACTTACACAGTTCAACTTTAATAATCAACGTAGAGCCGAGACTATTATAGCTAGAGACTTGATATTTTCAGAGTACCTCCTTACAACAATGCCGAGGTGCACCTAGAGAGAATTTTGCAAAAAATTGATTTTAACGTCATTAAACTACTTACTCAGTCCAAATTTAATAATCAACGTATAGCCGAAACTATAATAGCTAAAGATTTGAAATTTTCAGGGTTGCCACTACATGTAGGGGTACACTGAAAAACGATTTTCCAGTATTCAACCCCTCCAGAGGTAAAAATGAGGTAAAACAATTTTTATTGGAAAAAATATGTTTTTCGTCTGACCTTCTTAAAACGTAACATAGTCACTCTTAAATATAAGTAATGAAATATATTTATCACCATTTCCCAAAACACATACTCTAAAGAGATTGAAAGGGAGTAGAAAATGTAAAAAAGGGGTATACAATTTTCAAATTGAAGAACTATTTGTTTTGGATCCGTATATTATAGAAATATGCTATGAAACACAAATAACGAAACACATATTTCAACATTTCTTCGAATTCATTCCCTAAAGGAATAAAAATGTAAAAAAGAGTGTTTTCATTGGAGAAAATATTTTTTATCGGCTTTTCCTAAAAGTAAACAAAATATTTTAAAACACAAATTATGATACACGTAATTCAGCATCCCCCCCGAATTCATTCTCTAAAAGAACACAAAAATATAAAAATGAATAAATGTTTGTATTGGAGAAAAATATTTTTTATCAGATTTTCTTAAATTCGAATGGAATATGTTTGAAGACAATAAAACAACATATTCAGGTTATAATATTTTTTCACATTCACTGTAAAGTAATCATGAGTTTAGATGATCACGCTTTTATTAATATATTTTTTTATGTTTCTAAATTATGTCATTAATGAAACAGTTTACGTTTCGTAGGCGAAGCTTAATTAATACACACACACACACACACACACACACACACACTTTCTTTTTTGTAATTGAATAAGGGTAATGAAAATTTGTTCCACTTTATTATTTGATTGGTTGTATGAACACCTGAGAAGGCAACTTAAAATTGCCTCATTGATTCTGCAATGTTATTAAAAACCATTAATAAAGCAATGGTTCATATACAACACTTTTTTGCTCAACTCTAAAAATTGTTGCAAGTACAAAGGACAATAAAGTTGTACTAAAAAAAATTAGGTTATAAATTTCTTTATTAATTTTATTGTTGTTTTTAATTTGTATCGATCAGTTGTTCAATTATTTATATCTGCCAGAGTAAAAGACATGTAGGGGCATGGAAGTTGTTTTTTGCACCATTTTATTTCTGTAAACACCAATTTGTTGAAATTTTCACAACATAATTTGCAGTGATATTCAAAAGTATGTACTTTCAAAAGAATTGGTTGAGGAATAAGCATTTAAAAAAAAATTAAAATTATGTACCTCTTCTTGGGACAACATATATATATATATATATATATATATATATATATATATATATATATATATATATATATGAATCATTAATTCAATTATTTAATACAAAAATAATTAAAAAATAATAACATTATAGATTACAAAGGATATCATCCTTTGTATTTTGCATTTATTCATTTTCAAAAGATTTTTTTTGATATTCTACACTACTAAAAGAAATTTAATAAATTAATTTTATTAGCTCTCAAAAACAATTTGAAAAATGAAGCCAAATATTCTTATCACCATTCATAAGATGATAAAATACTCGGAGTATTGCTTTAATCAGTAAAGTTATTGCAACCAACACAGTCTAACAATTGAGGTTTACTTATATATGCTATGCCTATGAATACAATAATATTTTTAATGTATTTATTGACAGATTACTGAAGCCTACACAATAATGTTAATAATTTCTATAAACATGGAACAGTTATATTCATTTGTTGTACTATATACTTAACAGTAACAATAATTGGTCTTTTAGGATTCAAATAATTTGTGCATGTGGAGGTGCAATTTAATTTGTTATTAAAAATGTTTCTGAGTTTTGGTAATTATAAATCTTAAACTATTCCATGATGGTCATTTTATGCTCTTTAATTTGATAATGATCGTGGTGACTTTATGTATTTCAGGAACTTGCAGATTTTGAAAAAATGCCTGATGGACCTAAGATTGATGCTAAAAGTAAGAGAAATGTTTAACGCTTTGTTAAAAAAGAAATATTTCTGGTAATTTGACATTACTAATCTCTTAGTATGTCACTAAATGTGTACTACAACTTAATGTGCAATATGTGTAGTACCTGTAACAGATTTTATTAAATTTCTGTGAGATATTACATAGAGGATATGCTATATTTTTTTATATTAAGTAGAACATAAAATACTAAGTGTACCAAGGATTTGCTTTGCAACAGTTCCTTGGATATTAGTGTTACGGGTTAGATTGTGAATCTTAATAATTATTGATTTACTGTATTTTAATATTTTTTTTCTCTAAAAACCCAACTTGAATAGTTCTATTAGCGAACAAAACAAATATGTATTGATAGAAACTAAACAAAAACTGAAAATTATAATAAAAATAGTCTTACAAGCAAAAAGAAAGTTTTTACTCTCTTCCCCACTTTATAGGGTAAAAATATTATAATTATTGTCTAATTTAGATTTTTCACAAAAGCTCATAAATGCTAAAAGGTTGATTTTTATGTTATATCCATTTGTTTGTTTGTAATGAATAAATAATTGTTTATTCATCCAAAATTAAAAACTTGTATGTCTGTGCTGAATTACATGAATTCAAATTTTAGAATTAAGTGTTTCTCCACCTTCCTTTAAAGGAATTTTTTATCAAGCTTTTTCTAGACCAAAAGTCCAGGATAAGTGTGACAAAAAATAAAATATAATCATTTTCAAAACTAGCTATAGCGATTTTGATACAAAAATTTCTAAACTGTTTTTTGAAGATCTGAATAACATTATTGTCACTATTTTTCCACAAATTTTGATTTTTAAGTTACTGGTTAAAATCACCTTGGATCTTAATTATAAAAATCTAAGAGATTATTTTCCCTAATAGTTTTAAAACTTGTGAGAACTAGTTTGAGAAGTTGGATCTCTGAAAATGTCACTGTGATCTCTATTTTTGTCACTGCAGGTTTTAATCTTTTTCTGGTATCTTCACAACTGCAATTTTTAGGAATAATATATATATATATATATATATATATATATATATATATATATATATATATATATGTATTATTTGCATTTAGACCCTGTTGGATCATGCAAAGCACTCCGACTCATGTCTTGTTCTTTCTAATTCTCCACACCTCCCTCATCCTGTCCCCATGGATCCTCCTCTGCTCCTTTATCCATTTTACCCCTGCTCTCTTTGGGATTTCATTCTCTAGGATTTTCCACCCGCGCACCTTTCTCCTATATGTGTTCCTGTCTTCAATGTCTGTTGAGTCTATTTCTGTGTCATGTAGGTCTATTCTGACTTGTGTGATCCACAACGTTGTTGATTTGACTCTTTGTATATACTTAAGGATTCTGTTGGCAAGTCTTGTTGTTGGGAGTCTACTGATGTGTCCATAGAATTGAAGCCTCCTTCTTCTAATATCTGCTGCCAGGTTTGATATCTTCTCTGTGGTCTTCTGGGAGTGCAACCTGTATCCGTCTTCTGTTAATCTTGGGTCAAGGATCTTCCTCAAGAATATATATGTATATATATATATATATATATATATATATATATATATATATATATATAATAACTTTTAGAAATATTTGTAAGAAATCAATATACCCTTAAAAATAATAAATTTTGATTACAAATAGGTTATAACTTGCAAAAGCTGAGAAATATTAAAGAATGTTAATTAAATGACTTATCAGCCTAATACGTGTTTTACCAGTTTTAGAACGAGATGGATTTGATACAAACCCTCCATGTTTTGGTTGTTTTGTTGCGGAATTAGAATCTGACGAGAAACAACATTCTGAAGGTAAATAATTACATAATTTGATTTCTTGGAAAATTACTGGATATTCTAATTTGTTGTAGTACTTTATATTTTGTAACCAAAAAGCCTTCCAGCTGTCTTGTGATTTAGTTAAGTAATATATCAGACAATTTATATAAACTCAATAGTCTTTGTTAGTTGAATTTCAAAGATTCATAATTATTATGTAATTCTAATAATTATTATTATAACTATAGTACTTAGCGCTAATATTGCTAATTTTTGTTGTTAAATTTTAGATTCGATAAAGATTTACTTTGCAGCATATGGTATGTAACCATACACAGTAACCTTATATTAACAATTTTAGATTTCAGAAAGTCACCTTGCAGGGTATTCTACATAAGCTGTTTACATAGATTAAAAACAACTTCTTATAAGTTATTCAATATATAAAACTCATTTACATTGTTAAACTTTAGATTTAACAAAAAAAATACCTTTCAGTATAACTATGCCATTTACAAATAATTAATTTATGTTGTTAAATTTTAGATCCAACAAAAAACAATCTTGCAGGATATGCTATCTATTACTATGCTTATTCAACATGGGCAGGCAAAAAAATGTACTTGGAAGATATTATTGTTTCTGAAAAGCATAGAGGAAAAGGCATAGGAAAAGCTTTATTTCAATTAGTTGTTAAAGTAAGTATTTTTAAATATTTTAATGTTTCTATGAGAGTTTCTCTCTTGTTCTTAACGCACACTTCGTCTACATTTTCTTTATGATACTCTTATAATAATAGTTGTGAAAATCACTTTTATTACTCCATGATTTGAGATAATGCCATTCTTTTTATGGTAAGCCTCTCCACTCTGTACCTTTTACAGCAATCAGGAAAGTTATTGTTACAGTAATTATGAAAAAAACAAGATAAAAATGTTTTTTGTTATTTATAAGTCTACAAAATCTTCCACAGATTTCCAATATTTTATAATTATATTACAAAAAAGGGTTAGGCTTATTTAAGAAATGTGGAAGAAGAAATTTACTTAGATTTAATGTAACAATATAAATTTCAAAAAGAAAACTTGTACCAAAATCCATTGCAGTAATTTGCTGATATTATGAATTGAGTTATAGCAGAGGCATTGATACTTCTGGGATTGTACTTCAAGAGAAACTGAGAAAAGTTACATTGTTAATCTAGAGATTTTTTATATTTTAGTGAAACCCTCAGGGGCTCACACATTGTGATTATGGTTTTGGCAATCCCGAGGTGCCCTAGTTGGGTCTAATCTTTCTTCATCTATCTGTTCTTGGGTTAGATCCCTTCACCCCAAGCCAAGAGGGGACAGCATATCCCAAAGGCTGCATGGCTAAGGGGGAGTATGCATACTCCAGATAAAGGCAACCTCCAGAGTTAATTCAGCCTTAACTAAAATGTTGAAATACTACACCCGTAGGCTGGATACTTCCCTAGCTACTTACAGGATTTGAATGGGTGAAACAAACGTTCAAAGCTTAGGAAACCATGGGAAAATTGGCAAAAGTGCATCTAGGATGTAAAAATAACATGAAAGGAAGGATACTGAAACCCACAAGCAGTGACTTGGAGCAGACTGTAGGGATTCTATGTGGAGGAAGTGAGAGGTGGGGTTAAACATCTCAAATCAAACTGACTTTTGTAGATATCCAATTGTGTTTTGGAAGTACCAACACACATTCAGTACTGCCAGGTGATACCAAATGCCATAATGTCATCTAGGCATGTGCCTGGCATGATTTGTAGGATAAATGTTGTTAAGAAATTGGCATACCAATTCAGACAATTTAGTAATATGAACCTGTCACTGGTGGTTAGCCACACCATCTGGCAACCATAGCAATGAAAGCTGAACTACATGGCACTTAACTATATAAACATGTTGTTATTTTTGAGTTTGTTATATTTTATTCCATTTTTTTTAATGAGAAGCAGCCTGACTTCACTTTCTTCATGGGAAAAATATTTTGTTCAAACAAAACTTATTAATAAAATGTGTAGCCTAATATTTACTTTTGATTTAAACAAAAATAAAATGACAATTTGTAGTAATAACAAATTTTTGTTTTATTTTTAGAAAGCAAAAGAAACAGGATGTGCACAAGTAGAATTTGTCGTTCTGTCTTGGAACCCTGCTAAAGAATTCTATAAGAAACTCGGATGTGTCAATATAACTGAGACTAAAAAATGGAACGTGTATAGATTAGATATATAAAATATTATACTTGAACAAAATACAGTACTTTTTTAGAGTATAATTATTGTTTATGTGATAATGACAAATTTAAAAAACCTTTTACAAAGTTTGTGTACTTTTACAAATATCCTGTTACTTTTACATTTTTGATTACTTATCTTATACAGCATGTTGAAAAAAAACACACACACCAATTGAAACGTTTATCAAACTAATGTATGTGCATTTTGACCCAAAAATTTGAACCATCAAAATGGCAGAGAAGAAAATTTAAACGAATTAATTTTTAGAGTGCATTTTGTTTAATGTTTTATAAAAGGCAAGGACAAGATAAATTTTACGTATGTAAATACAAAATTATGAGGTGTATTTTGATTATGCATACAAAAAAATCAATCCAAATGCTATAAAGCAATCCATCAGTAACTTCATGATTCCTGCATGTGTACATGAATACAGTGTATAGGGTATAGCAATAGTAGTACTAAAGCATCAACAGGTGTGTTGTTTCACTAGATAATAGGCATTTAGCATTCTAAAACAATTTGATTTCATAGCTTTGGTGGACTGTAGCATTGTGTAATCTTTGGCAATGCTGTCCATAATAGTATTTCGTCTAGGGAAGATGAAATAATAGTATGTTTGTGTCTGATGGCCTGTCGGGCATTCTGCTGATCTCACTCAAATTGTGTGAAAGCAAGATGAATGAACTGAATGCTAAGCAACTAACAGCTGAGACCCACCCTGTCCTCAATCCCCCCAAGCTCAGTGTAAACATTCCAAGGGCCATGATCATGTAGAAGTATCTAGACACCATTCTAGCCATTGCAGGAAGCTTGAATCAGAGGTGGACTATATCTGAGGCTGGTGCAATTCATACAGTGTATAGGGTGGCATCACTGTATTTAATTAATAACTACTTTTCAAGAAGCCTGACAATTACGAAATGAAATTTTATTGGATAAATAAAACATCCATCAATTGTTTCTTAGTAATTCTATCTAATCTTACATCATTCACCAGTGTTCATGTTGTGTACTGCAGATCATTTGAAATCTTTGTTGAAATCTTCTTCATTATGATTAGTAAATTTTAAATCAGATTAGTTAATTTTGAAAAATTGAACCCTGTGGCCAAGCGGCACATGAGTGATAGGATTCTTTTAATAATTATTTTATTTATACCTCAAATCTTATGATTTTTATTCAATGGAAGTAAATAATATACATCAATAGTTTATTAATGAATCCTGGATGGAGGCAAAATGTTCAACTCATTAATTAACCAATCAACTAATTTATAACATTTATTAATTGCTTTTAATATTTGGGTTTATTAAACGCATACTAACTCCTCCAATTTGGTAAGATAAATTAAAACACTTTTAAAAATAATTCGCTTTCATTCCATCAACGAGACAGCTGCGTGCCATGATTATTATTTTTATTTTCTGCTTTTTGCACTATTAATACGCAAAAAAAAAAATTTACTGTCACTGTCTGAAATCTGGTGGCAAACACGTAAAGTATTTAGTGAAATTAAATCTGCACAACCGGCAGGTGCTGCTCCAAGTAACTGAATCTAAAACTTCTTTTTTGATAAACGCATACAAAATTTATAATTTTTACTGTTAATCCTAAAAAACAAACAATATATTTACGAATATATTCATTTCTAGGTAGTATCAGTTTAAAAAAATTATTTTTGCTTGGATGGCTGATTCGGGAAAATATTATTAACAAATATTTATAGCATAATAAATATTGTAGAAAAATATAATTAAAAAATTAATGAGAATTATGAAAAACGGAAATAACAGTTTGGTTTTAAATTATATTTTGTATTTTTTATTATTATAATTTTTTGGATTTGAACAAAGTAGGAATAATGCCCGTTTCCAGTTGAAGATTATAAAAAGACCCAAAAATACAGTAGCCTACGTGAAAAATCACTTTCTATAATTTCGTCGGTAGTCCTACTCGCTGCGCTACTACTGGCCTTCGGAGATAAATTGTGTAAAACTTAACACAAACTATCGCAAAAAGTTGAAAACTAAGCCTAACTTTAAAAAAATCAACTTATCGGATTTTCTCAAATTTTGGGCACACAATATCAAAATGTAGGATGTACATGACATATAAATGTATATATAGTTGGGGTTTAAATACATTGGGCATCCATACTAAAGTCAATACACCAAACATGTAATAAAAAATTCCAGTTTAAGAGTAGGGCCTACATTAAAAAAAAAATTATATTTTTCTTATTTAGTCATAAACAATATTTTGTTAAGTTACATTTACTATGAATTTTAATGTGTGACCAAAGTTTGAGCGAATTCTGATGAAGCGATTTCGATGATTTGGCCGCTTTCCAGTTTTTCAGCAGTTCAGAATGTTTTGAGTGTGTTATTTTTTTGTTTGTCATAACAGACACCAGTCGGTTATTTACTGATCTGTTGTACAAACCATTGTTCTGTTCTGATTTGTCAAACATTGTGTAGCGTTTTCGATTTCTTGGTGACTTGTGGTTTCTCCACTCAAGGGATTTGCAATAAGTGTACTGTAGTTTTTAAATGTTCTTACATAGGCCTCTGCGTCTAGACTTATGTTCAAGTTATGTAAGTTAGACGATTGAGAACAAGAGTTAATCCATGCTATCAAAACATCGTGTATTGTTTTATACACTCAAATAGGCTAATGACTAATGCCCGAATAAACTGAAATAATAACATGAATATTCCATTATGAAGTAGTCATTTTAATAACAGAATGTCTAAACAGCTAATTTTTCTTACCATTATAGTAAACTAGTAAATATGAAGACGTTTTTATTGTAATTTTCCATGTTAAAATTTTTAATTTTTTTTTTTTAAATAACAATAACTGACTTCGATTTCGATATTTTATGATTTTCAAATCCGATACTTTTGTGATTATAGTAATTTAAAACACAAAGCCCTACCGAAACTCGCGTTAATTCAGTGCTTATTCTTACCACCTGGCCGCTGACGATTGACAGTATGGCAAACTTACCAGAACAAAAGTCCCTGACTGATGTTACCCCGTGTGGTCGCCCCCTGCGCAGGCCCACCCCCCAGTACACCGAACCAACAATCAACCTTTATTAATTATTATATTATGTTTTTTGACGATTAAACGAACAACCCCCCAGAGTTTAATAAATTGTGGGGGGTCTTTGGCAACGGGCATTTGTTGGATATAGGAACGTTTTGTGTTTTTGTTCAATCGATTAGAATTAGAATCCGTGCTGGGACTATGAGGACTAGGCTTGCAGTGTTAACGCTCAGTTACCGAGAACAATTAAAGCCGACAGCGGGCGTGTGCGGGCCACGAGAAGAACTTCTGGTGCGGCAATTAATCGTTTAATTACGATTGTGTTAACTTCTTAAAACTTGTATTCGAAATGATAAAAAAGATCTTGATTGTCGAAATGAGCTCTAATTTTCAAGCTCTTTTTGCACTTTTTCAAGGATTGTTCAAAAATGTTTTATATATAGACTATATATATATATATATATATATATATATATATATATATATATATATATATATATAGAGAGAGAGAGAGAGAGAGAGAGAGAGAGAGAGAGCGCCTATATATGAATGTGTTTATTACCAATTTAACAAAACTATTGCACTAAAAACGTGTTTTAGACCCTGAATAGTGTCTATGTAGCATATTACGTATATATATCTCAACAACTATTGTAGTTAAAGATCTAGGACCTGTTTTATTCAATTTTTCAAGTAAAAACCACCAGAAGCTATCAAATTAGGTTTCTATGGTTTCAAGTTAGGTTTCTTAAGGTTTCTATGATTTTACGGTATATATTTTTTTCATTCTTCGACCACCAGGAGCCAAGGCGAAATATTATTCGATAGCCGTAACTCAAGAAGGAAGCATTCCGGACCCATGCTTATGTAAACTTTTTTCATTATTTTCACCAGTAGAACAAGTTCTGAAAGTATATATATATATATATGCCTATATATATATACTTATATATAGGCCCTATATACTTATATATATATATATATATTGTTAATACTTAGTTTCAAAAAGTTATTTACTCAAAAAAATTCCTTCAACGGTTTCAAAATAGCGGTCATTTCAAACTTTAACAAATGCATCAACTCTTTATTATAATTTTTATAAAATCTTGTTTAACTATAGTAAATAGTGTTAAAAAACTACATACATTTTCATTTTAAATGTCCAAATTCTGTTAAAAAATACAATAAGGAATTCGAAGACAATCGGGGTTCATTTTCATTGTAACAAAGTTTAATGAAAGTTGTACGAGAGCGGTTGTTAATGACGATCTGATTTAAGTAATTAGGATTATGACCTATTCTTCCCGTCAGTGGTCTATCCACTCACCTCGTAAAGGCTGCCGCGGTTTCGAAACTCTATCGTTTCATCTTCAGGCCGTGATACAAAATGTTAACACGGCCTCTGTCCCTCTGTCGAGGTCGTTACAAAGTCAAACAAAACATTAAAAACATACATCACAAACACTGAGCACAATTAACACGATTAAAATATTTACGATGAAATTCGGACTGGCCAAGCGACTCGTACGTCGTTACATTCCGGACTGCGGAGTCTTCATCAGTAGTAGCGCGCCCGTCATTATTATCAGTTACGTTGGTATCAGTCTGTTCGTTTATGGTTATTTATTAAAATCACTTATCCTTAGAGCCATGTCATATATTAAATTTGATTTAAATGAAAGTTTTTCATTGAGGATGTTGTGGGGTCTGATTTTTTGCTCTTGTAAATCTCAAACTCTTCAATCGCATCCATATAACTGCTTTTATGACATAAATGTAATATTTCCATGTTGGTATGGATGTCTTCGAATTTATGGTTTTTGTCCACTGCGAAAGCCGAGTTTGTCGATAATGCACTTCTGGGTATGTGTTCTTTAATCTTCTTCTTAATGTTCGTTAAGATTTTATTTAATCTTTGATACGAAAATGATTTTAGTAATTATTACCTTAAGTTCGTTTTTCAGCTAAATCCGGTCAACAATGTTACAATATCGGCCAAAAATACTTGACCGCCGCAGCCAAATTGATTGAAACGAATTTTAAATTTTAGAATGCTGATTTCGAGGAAATCAGAATTCCAAAAAGTGTTAAAAAGTTATATTTTTTTAAGATTTGGAAGCAACTTTGAAACTGGTGAACGGGTTTTGCTTTACCAGAAGTTGCTAACACTTAGTCCTGAAAATATGATCTAGCGGTCCGATCTGCGCTAGTCTCTGGGTCTCAGTAAGGGTCTCTCACGATGACCGCTCCAATAGGTTTTTCTAAAAATAGGTCATGTCTCATAGGGATTGTGTAAATAAAATGTGTGTGTAAGGAATAACTCTGATATAAGTGAATTGATTTTGACTTTATTTTTAACGAAAAATAACTGATGTAAACAAAGTATTGATGTCACATTTCATTAAAACATTTTTTAAGTCATCCGAGGGACATAGGCTGTGCTGCTAGGTAGCGAGGAAAACAGTGCAATTAAATAATTATCGGGTCTGCATAGTTTTAGTAAAGCCTCGGATTAACGGACTATTTGGGGGGGGGAGTAGTAGCCGTTAAATGTAGGCAGACTATATATCCTAAGTGTTATAATTATTTACCATAGTTGTTTTAGTTGTTATGCGCTGTTTTTGTTCAGTTGAATGTAAAAGTACAACTTTTTGTTAAACGTTGGGTTTTTAACACGTATCATGTTTTAGGGCTGGTTATGATGTTGGATTTTGCGTGATGCGAGTGCACACATTTGTGTTGATATGTAACAATATATTTTGCGCATCGCTAGTCTCATGTTAAATTAATTATAATTATTTTTTTCCGCCTGGGATAGAACCGGAAACCTTGCGAACGTGATAACAATTACACTACGGAAAGTACGAAGAAGTTTTATTGATGTAAATATATCAAATGAATCGTTAATATAATGTTTATATTGGTAGTTCTAGTAAAAGATCAGTTGTTTTATATTAATTTGTAACGATCAGCTGATTTCAATGAACAGCTAATAGGTTATAATAAGTTTTAGGTTATGCAGTATTTTCGAAAAATGAAAACGAAAACATGATACATGATTTTTATTTTTAGTTCAATAACAGATTTTTTTTAGAAATCATTACGGTCTATACACAGGAACTATTAAACTAATTATTTTAAAAATTCAGATGTAAAACATTATTACTCGCTTTCAAAATGTCGTACAAAATAATCAGTTAAATCGGGTTCCTATATCGATACAAGTTGTAATTGTATATTAATTAGTCATTTAATGTTATACTTTGATAATGACATCATCAATAATGTAAGCAGCTGCCCTCTATCTAGTGATCAACAGATCAACTATGGTTGTACCGAATTAGTACAAGATCCATAACACTAACATACGCCTTCTAGATAGGCCTGACGTTTTATGCTACCCTAGTTGTGACCTAAACAAGTAAATTGATGAGATTAAGTCATCCCCTCAGCTGATTAGACTCTTGTTCGTTCTGTTTTACTTATTACAGCTGATTGTTGATATCAATTTATTTGTTTGCGGTTACCCAGCAACCAATTGCATCACACAATGAGTCTTGTTAAGGTTTGTTGATGTGTCTGAAGAAATTGTGAATAGTTGTAGGCTAGCCTATTTCACTGATTTTATATAGTAATGCAATTTACAGTAAAAACAGATTTTCCAAACAACAAATGTAATAAACAAATACATTATATTTAGTACGCCTTTAATATTTATATGAAGGAAGTATTAGCCTATAACAGGCCAAAAGTTCGGTAAGTTTTTGTTTCTCTTGTCAAAGTAGCTCTGCCTGTAAATACTAAGTTCACACCAAATCCTAATAGGCCCTCATATACAAAAACAGATTACAAGAAACATTTTTTTTTTTTGTTCAACAGTCTATCAAAATTTCTGCTTTTTAAAATTATTGTCCATTTTTCATATTATTACCATCCGAGTGTTATCAAATGTATAGGGGAGAGCGGGGTAATACCACGCGGTGGGTAATGACACGCACCTGTCTTTAGCGATGCCTGTAAGGGTTAGAAGTGTGTAAAGTGCTGCAATCTGTAGGCTCTTAGGTCTATTGGTGGCTAGTGTATGAGAAACTGCCAATAGGAACAAGTGTGTTGTTATAAAGAATTTTTTCGAAAACCTTCAGTTTTGGTTGAATTGATCTGGAAAGTTTGCGTCAAGATATTTATTGAATCAGTTTAGATTTAGCCTTTTCTTTATACATATCTCTAAAGTATAATAGTTTTTAAATAGTACTTATATTAAACAATGTTTGTTTGATGCTTGTGTGACGAGTATGATGATTTTTTCCACAATGGCGACATACGGGGTAATGGCACGCGTCCGCGTGGCATTACCCCCAACTGCGTGTCATTTCCTCACCGTGCGTGCTAATACCCGAAAGTACTATCTTTTCGATTTTACATATTTCTACTGAGGTACTTTGTTTCATTTCCAACTCTTACTAAATCTTAATGTCGAGTACCTTCATTTTGAGTTTGTTTTTTTCAAAAAACCTAACTTCCCAATGGATTTTGTGCGTAATGCTACACATCTTTTTATTCAAAATAATTTTATTAAAAAAAATGTTAATGCCCTCTTTTAAAATTAAATTCAACTAATATTGTTACAGACCTAGCTTACACCATTTTATTTAATAAATTTTAAATTTCACTTTTATGTGTGTTGTGAAAAACATTGTTGGCACTACAGTAAATTAAAACCTGTAATGAGAAGTCAAACTACTATTCAGATATAAATTATAATAAAAACATTGTTTAACATAGGCTTAGTTAAGACTGTTCTTTACGGCAGCAGCTAATTGGCACAGTACATTATGTTTCCGTACAATTTGATGAAACAAACCAGAGTAACCTCTAAAGCAGCATGGACTGATGAGCAACTTCAGATGGCCATAAAAGCAATCAAAGACGGAGCTAAAATAAGAGAAACAGCTAGACGTTTTGGTATTCACGAAGCGACGCTTCGCACGAGAATGAAATGTGGTCTTATAACCGGTGGTCCTAGAATGGGGCGAAAAGCTGTATTTTCTGTAGAACAAGAGAAAGAAATAGCTCATCATCTTATTCTGCTATCGAATTTGTTTTACGGCATTACTCCAATTCAACTTCGACGAATTGCATATGAATATGCTAAAAAAAAAACAAACTTAAGAATACTTTTAATGCAGGTACAAAAATGGCAGGTAGAGATTGGGCTGATGGATTTTTGAAGAGGAATCCACAGTTGAGTGTTCGCCAGCCGGAAGCTACTTACTTCTCTTAGTAGAATCCAAAGCTATAACTAATGGAATTGAATTAGTGACTCCAGAAGAAACACAAGCAGAATCATTACAAGCAAGCCATATAAAACAACAAGAAATAGAAAACGTTCCCATGACTGCAATATCCCCCAATTCCTATTAACAAAATTACAGCCCTGAAAGTCAAAGAAAAGGAAAAACCAATATCAGATCTTTGAGTGCAACATCCTTAAAAGAAGCTCTTGAAGAAAGAGATAAGAGAAAACAGAAAAAGCTTAGGTCTAAACTAGAGAAGAAGGGGAAAAGCTCGAATGAAAAACAATAGATAGCACTCATAGGAAGAAAAAGGTTGCTAGAAAAAGTCTCTTTTTCAATGAAACAAGCAGTGAATCAGGCGATAAATTTATGGAAACATGTGAAACCGATGACGAACTAACCACAGTGGATGATTTAGCTAAAATCTTATCGGTAAAAAATAAATCGGACAATGCATGCATCTTGTGCCAAGAATTTGGAAAAAATGAACTGTGGTTCAGATGTGTTTTATGTGGTGGGTGAGTCCACTCAGAATGTAGTGGTTTAGACTGTGCAGTAGATTATAAGTGTGACATTGCATTAATGATAATGATAAAAAAACTGTAAAGAATAACTAAAAATATAATTTGTTTAAAAATAGGTATACTTAAAACCAATTTATACCTCATTGGTGTCGTTGTTTAATTATGGCATGTTCATGCGTGCCATTACCCGAAACCTAAGGGTAATGACACGCAGCGCAATTTTTTTTTAATTGAATAATTTGGTGAAAATGAATACTGGATAGGCTATAGTAATTTTCTAGTTCCAATGTAAAGAAAAATGCATGTTTTATACGTTAAAATGAAAATAAATCCCAAAATTGAATTTTAGAACGATTACTAAACGAAAATGTTAAAGTGCGTGTCATTACCCCCTTTCCCCTACTATGGTATTTACGTGTTATTGTTTTGTTAGCGATTTTCTATTGGAAAAATAAACTAGTGAAGCTCCATCATGGTGTGTGTGTGTGTGTGTGTGTGTGTGTGCACTCACGTTCGCAATTTTGGTCCGATTTGATTTAAACTTAGCACGAAATCGATTGCGGTAATAACTTGTACAAGTTAATTATCCAGTAAAATTCATTCAGCAGTTTCAAAATGGCGGCCATTTCAAGGTTAACAAATATAGGCTATAAATTTTTCGTCTTATTTCAACGGCGGTCGGGTTTCACTTTCGTAATTTCAATACAATTTGAAAGTTTAAAGTGCTAGTACACGCAGATTTTAATGGTGACTAGTGAAATCAGAATTTCAAAAAAGGGTCCTTTTTCCTATTTCCTCGAATTTTGGAAATTCGCTTCAATCACGACCTTGAGACAGCTGTTTGCCGTTATTATTTTTACTATGTATGGGACAAATTACACTTTTTGTTTTTCCTTATGTTGCAGCTATTCTTGATTTTATAAAGCAAATTAAAAAAAAACTTCTGTGATTAGATGCAGGAGCACTTAGGCCTACGTCGTGTATAGTCTATGCAAACAATATACAACGTTTTGAGAATTTCATCAACCCTCGTTCCCAAGAGTGTAACTTTCAACTTGAACTTAAGTCCAGATGCCTAGGCCTATGTTAAAGCAGTAAAAATTAAAAACAAACACAAATCAAGTACTTTACTCTTTGTTATAACCGAAGTCGCTTAGCTCTAGTTGCTAAGTTTATATTTTAAGTTAGACACAATACTCGAAACTTCGCGTACACAAATTATGGGAAATGTCGAAATAAACAATAATAACACGAAGAGTCCATCATTGAGTAAAAGGAGGCGTCTTGTTTCACTGACTGAACAATGTCAGAGTGTTAGTTTTTATTTTAGATAATGTCCTTAAATCATTTTTATTTATTCTGTCCTTAAATCCTTAAAAATTGTGATGCAGTATCACAAATTTTAGAAACTGCAAATTTACTTACAGACGGAAATTCAAGTAATGCATTTTTGTTTTTAAGAATTATAAACGCGAGGATGTTTGTATATGAATTGTATAAAAAGAATAACAAATAAAATAAAACATACATCTGTCAGTAGTAGGCCTAACCTTAAACAGTTACATGCCTAATGTCTTTATAGTTAGCTACGTGACGCGCACTGCAAAAACAGTTGAGTGGATGGGCTTCGGGCCTCCTCGGTTAAATAAAAGCCAACAAATTGACCGATACTATTAGCCTAAACTGACGCGTGCATAATGAACAATAGGACCCATAAAAGTTTCATAAAAGATTCTTCGGCGATGATTTATAAAGAAGCAAAGCGGGGACATGTTTGCAAACTAAGTTATAACAGATTAGGCCATCAATAGGAGCAAACAAAGTTCTACAGACAGACGGACAATAGACGCTAAACCGACTTTCTGGTGGCATGAACTCTTTCAACCCCCAGGCGGTACAGGGTGGGGCGGATTACCCGATGATACGAACAAAAATATTCTCCGCTATTCAACTCTATATTTTTTGTCTTTTTTTACATCCTAACAACAACCCCTCTTTTATAATAAATTATGTAACAGTTGTCGAGTATCTCTTAAACCTCTTAACTCGCGCCATTTTGTATGTGATTTTCCGCCATTTTGAACACGCAGTTGTAGTGTGGCGGTGCCCCGCGGTGTTTTTCAAAACTTGCCATGTGTTAATTCTGTATTGAATGTCGTCGGAAGCAACTGAGGGAGAGGGGCACACGATTAATTAAAGTACACGTTTACACTGCCGAGTATCTGGTTCTGAGCGCGTTTCCGGAACTGTTCCACCGCAACACTGTTTCCGGAAGTGCTCAAACTTCGTTGCCTAAATACAGGAGTAAAAGAAAGGGTTTCATGCAAAAAATGTTTTTTGAATTTCGAAAAAAAATCAATAGTCCATAGCGGTAACAGGCCACAAATAGTTGACAAATTATATCGAGGTTATTAATTAAAATTGTTATGATATAATGTCAATAAATAAGGAAGTGATTTTAACATGTTTAGTTATAAACTGGATCTGTGTAGAAAGTATAGTGATTGTGAAAAAACAGATTAGGTGTTTTTGTAGTTTTGAAAGATGAACACCTTTTCATAAAAAAAGTTAGGCCATGTTTTGTAAATAAAACTTTAAAAGCAAACTTATATTTAAAGGAAAATATTATTTTGTTAAAATTAGCTTTAACAAATTTTTAGAAAATTCTTCTTGAGTATGAAAAGAAACTATCGGTATTCCCCCCACAGGTTACTGGAGCTATTGTCAAGAAACCGAAACCCTGATATAGTTTCTTAGAATCACTTCATTAGATTTTACAAAAAATTTGGCATTGAAAGTTTATAATTGAAATGATGGAACCACACTTGAGATTAAAGACAATTATAGGGTCGGATGTGTCTCTTAGTAATTCAGGTTCTCTTGTCGATATCTTCCGAACGAAAAGTTTTGGTAATGTAATAGCCTAATACACAGGCGCATGCGTACTCAAACTTTTCTTATTGTTAACGAACAAAACTTCCAGTAGAATCAGCGTCACCTAGATCAGCGAACCTAACGAAATGTTCCACCCAACGATCACCTATGAAATCGCCGTTCCTAAAATAACTGAAATATTTGCTGTCAGTTTGTTCAGCCTACAACAACCTCCATTGTTGCCAATGTCGTGTCGAGGATGATGCGATTGCTTCTGGACTATGAGTTCTTGAGTGGTTACGCTTGAACAAGTTAAAGAGCAGCAACTAAGCAGATGCAGTTGGCATTACTGCTTAGGCTAGTGTTAACAGACAACTGTCGGGTTTTACACGCTTAATTTAGTTATAAAAATTATATTTGTACGTTGGCAGTCTTTGCTTTGATGTTAAATACGTTTATAAGAGCGTTTTATTGATTCAATTAAATTAATTGTGCATTCGATAGACTTAAGTTGGTGAAATCACTAAAGAATTGAACACTTGAGAAACAAGACTGACTGAATAGTTTAAAAATTAAATTGTATACGAATAGTTAAATTTATGTTAGCATCCTTCCTTAATTAATGAACCAATGCCGATTAGTGACAAGACTATTAAGAATGAAATTCAGGAAGTAATTGAATGTTTGCTAAAAAAGTCCTCCTATTTAATGTTTAATTAATTATGTTAAAGAAACACATTAAATACTAAAACATTCAAAGGAATGGTTTCATCCAGATCAAAGGTTATATTGTTTCATTTTCAATTGATTGTTATGATTAAGAAGTTAGGAAGTAAGAGAAGTTAATAACTGAAATAAATAAGTCAATTAGAAGAAGTCAATAAGTTTAATAATAATTGGTTGTGTTACGCTGTATGGTAGAACGGAACCGGCGGAGGCAGCTGAAGTGAGCAGCTGATGGGCTTAGTGACCCCACCATACCTCTAGCTCATACTGCTCTCACTCGTCTACTCAACATACACACACACACTTTCACTAGTTTACACAGTTTGGCTGAGTGTAAAGCTACCCGTGCTGATGAAGTGAATGACACCGGCCTAATGGTGTATCAAACGGAGCCCTGAGATACCTGGCGACCTCCCACTTTACCACTGTAGCTTAGCCTTACCCATGCATGCAGGGTTCTGTATGGGCGGAGGACGTAATTTCCCTAGCTACTCATGAGGACAATAGGCTATGACTAAAAATGTAAAACAAAATGAGCGGGATCTCACGGCACAACAAAAAGCTGGCCAAATGGAGCACAATCTCCGTGATAACGGTTAAGTGAAAAAAGGAAAGCATCTGTTGGCACGGCACACCAATTAGATGCTGGGGAGTTACCTACATATATTCGATTTTATGACTAGACTAGGGTTGGAGAGCAATTCAAGAATATATAAAGTGTGGACAGAATACAAAGGTCGCAGAATACAGAATCTACAAAGGTCGCAGAATACAGAATCTACAAAGGTCGCAGTGCAATAGTAATCCTACACATTCATTCATTTATTTAGGATACAGAGAATAAACTAAATCATACCATATTCTAATCCCTATTTCTTAAGCAGGTTAACTCCTCAGCCAGTTCTAATAAGTTTTAAATAGCCATAACTATCTAACAGCGCTGAAAAATACCAAATAATTAAAAAAACTTAATGGAAATTATTCATGTGGGTGAGAGAAATGTGGTACGTGGCACGCTGACTGGTACGTGGTCTCTTGTACGAACTGAGTCACAGCGTTACAAGAGCTTTGAAGTAACTCTAATGGTTAATGTGTGTGAATATTTCTCTAGTTGAGAAAAACTTTCAAGTTTAGATTTTAAAAATAAGATACTGTATTTAGCAGTCCAGCAGCAACAGTTCTCAAACATTCTCGCATACTTCTCCGCGGTTAGATTAAAAGTCAATTCCTACAACGGTTGCAGGTAATTTTGATTAAACATTATTATCTTGCCAAGTGACTTTTGTTAGCACGTTACTGGTATCTGCTTAGCCTACTTCTTGAAAGAATTTTTCCGAGTAACGCTAAACCAAACATATACCTACAGATTCTGTGTTGTACTTTTTCGGCACACTTTATTCTCCGTTTTACTTTAAGTGTGCGGTAGTCTACTTGTTACACCAAGTTAGGGTTTATTCGGGCAAGTTCGGCGTTATTCGAGAACACCAAGAATGCGCCTGCGCCGTGCGCGACCAGACAGGACCCGTTCCATGCGTTTTATGGAACCATATATTCGGTTTTATTTTTTAATGTGTCGCATCATTCTTAAACTTGGCGCCAGCAAGGGTCGAATGGAGTTTTAACTTGGTTTGGTTTATTTCGGCTAACGACACTCAATACGTTTAATGCTTGCGAGTACATTCAACTAGTAGCTTACCGCGGCACGCAGCTGTCTCGCTGACGAGATGGATGACATCTTTCTTCAAAATGTAACAACAACACATCACATAACTTTCTTTTCTTTCATACTTTGTGAAAACCTGGTTCCATCTTTACAATCAGAGAAAAATCCGCATATTTTATCTTAAAATTGCCTTGATAACATTTGTTTTCCTTCAAATCAGCTCCAAATAGATTATACTTTGTGAAGCTAAGAACTTTGCAGCTGTTCCAAAAACGTTTAATACATTTTTTTAATGTTATCAAGTAATTGATAACGGTAATTAGACTTAATGTACAGTTTATTTATTAAATTTACATCTTAATTTTGATTTTTACCTTAACATTAAACTGACTTTTAATATTGACGGCTGGGATTGTCTTACCAAAGGATGCATTCGTTAAACACGCTATTGTAGGCTACACCTACAACCTGCTGTAGGCTATAATTAATTACAACTTACTATTAACAAACTCATTGCCTTTAAAATTACAAAGTATTATTTAGGTTTTTAATTATTTCTGCGTCTAAACTCGTATGAAACATATACGGGCAGAGGCTAATTTTAAAATTAAAATATTTGCTTTTAATGTAGTCTTGTAGGCTACTTATTTTACTAATACTGACACACCACTCATATCAGTGATGTTGTGTTGTGTTGTTACACAAAGGTGAAGTCAAACAACGCACCCTGACACATAAGTCGCTGGATTATTGTTTGATTCCCACGATAGCGTATAGCTTAATTCCGCTAAACTTATGGCCGAGCATGGCGTATTAATAACATGCACCTCGGTACGACATTGTGCCCACAGGCTCCCCGCTGCTTGTCCGGTCCATTCATAAATACTGGGCAAACCTTGTTAAATAGGAGCTGGCATTTCTGTGCAACATGTCCTCCGTCCGTCCCGCCCTAATTAAGTGCGAGAACAGTTCAGAAACGTTTTCATTTTCCATTTTCCGTCAGTCAGCATAGCTAATTGACTGTTAAATGTGAAGTCTATTTACTTCTACAAGTTGCTTTGCAGCAATCGCATGAAACGTAAACGATAACATAGAACATAGGCCGGCAAACAGTTATAGGTTACAGAAAACTCAGTGTCCATTTAGACTACTATACCCAGCGCTTAAGAAAATATCTGCTTTTCGATTTTCTCTCAAACCGAAAAGCTCATAACGACCGACAATGGCGCGTAGCTTTATGACTTTAACTTAAAAATGAAAAAAATATACTGTTTTTATAAAGACTTGTTATTAAATAGTGGGATCTTCATGTTATTATTGTTATTTTTATCGAACATCTGGTGTAGCTTGTATGTATTTATATAAATATATTAACCTAACGTTTCGAGATTCTGTAACAATAGGGGCCTACCAAACGTAACAATCAGAACATTAGCCTGGAAGCCTAGGTCTACGAAATAAAAAAAAACAATGTCTGTTATTGAACCAAAAATAAAAATCATTTATCAAGTTTCTACTTCCTTTTTATTTTAACTATGATAATTTGTTCGAAAGCACGATAAATCAACATAGCTAGGTTGTAACAATATAACCTGAAACTTATTATAGCTTATCAGCTGTTCAATAAAATCAGCTGGTCGTTACGAATTAACATAAAACAACAAATCTCTTACTATAACTACCAATATAAATTTGCGCTTTCGCATCGCGGGACACAAAATCTAACATCACTACCAGCCCAAAAACATGATACATGTTAACAAGAAATAAAAGTTCAAGACTGATTAGCCCCAGCGGTCAAAATCATATATATATATATATATATATATATATATATATATATATATATATATATATATATATATGTTATTTCTCGAGTCAACATTCCTTTTTCTCACACATACTATTTGTACAGGCATAAATGAAGTATCTTTAGAAAGATTTTTTTAACCGGCTTCTGACATAGCAACACGATTTTGCGCTAAAACTTACTGTTTGTGGAAAATTGTAACACAACAAACACTTTTAACTGTCATAAGCAAAACATGGATGCTCATGCGCGGCATCACAAATCAGAATATATTTTGTATATTTTACGAAGCTAACTTATTAATCACAAATAGACAATCCCATTACAAATATATCAGATCTATTCTTCAAGAGTTTTTAATTTATTTTCAATAACACAGAAGCTAACCGACGCAACTGTCTAACTGTGACGGAAGCGAATTTTCAAAAACTTCTTTCTTGTCTTAAATTGTTTGGAAATCTGAATTGAAAACAGAATACATTTTTCAGTTTCATTTTCATATTTTCAATGAAATTTTAAAATTAAAAGTGCTTATTATTTGTGCGTATAAAATACCTGTTATTTTGGTGTACAACTATGTTTTTACTGTCGATAGCAACTTTTAGGTTGTTAAACAACTTCAATTTTTTCGGAACCTTTCAATGATTTAAGAAATTAGCTCTGCAATTCCAAAAATAAAAATTAATTAATCCCTCACAACCTACTTAACTACATTTGTTCATATTTTATTTAACATAATTAAAGAATCATAACTAAAGTATACAAAAAACATAAACTGTTCGTAAAAAATTTGAAATAATATCAAGTTTGTGTTGAAGTTACACAAACATCGGATAAAAAGGAAATAGCTTTCCGTTATACTAAATCAGTAAGTAGCATTTAAATATTAAAGTTTTCTTGATACGACTTAATACACTGTTTTATCAATATGTTTTCTTTTCTTTATAAGAACGGGTTCTCTCTCGCACACTTGTTAATTATCACGTTAGAAGGAGAGGGTGGACGAGGCGTGTATTTGAACGTGTCAAAGCTGCGGTTGCATATGACACATAACCTCCAAACCATAATAGCCAATTATTCCTTGATAATTACTTGTGTCTTGCCACAGCCATCTACAGCGCTACAGACGCATATGACAGCTGATGTAAGATATATATCATATTGTACAATGTTAATTGGTATAGTGAAATAGAAGGCTAATTATAGGATAGGCTATTACATCTATAGGCTAGTGAAAATGTCGCCGAAAATATTGTAGCTAAAATAAATCTCCTGTTTATTCGCTAACAAAAACTATTTTTAATCTTTAGATTGATTTTAGAGTTTTTTAGAAGTTGAAATTTTAAAAATCTAGATTTGAATTATGTAATAGTTAAATTAGCAAGTAACTACTGGGCCCAGTTTCACTAAAGTTACAAGTTACATATTCATCAGTAAAATTTAACCGTTACAGGCTTTTCTAGCAAAGAAAGTTACAATACTTGCAGTAAACCAGTAAATTTTAACTGATTCACTGTACTAAACACTTGTAACTTTTAAATTTTCTCACAAGTTACAAGTTTACACTCGTGAAAACAAAAACAAAATTTAACCCACTGCCAAAATTGAATAACTTTATTGTGCTATCATTTTATTTTTATTTTTGTATAATTTTAAGATGTTAATTGTTAATAAAAACATTTATCCTACAACCAAAATTAAGAAACAATTTGTTACATTATTTGTAATGTATAATAATTTGTTAAACAATTATTATATAAATAGTTACAAAATATCTGTTTTATTTCGTTTTCGTTTTGTTACTATGCATTATTTTAATACGTAATACTGCCAACAGGTATTCCTTGTATAAACATTTTCTTTATTGGCTGGCACAACACCTAAACCCAAAATTTTCAATTTGTTCAATTTTGTCACCTATTATCATCTTATTTCGTAAAAAATATATAGTTTTCTAAAAAATGTCATTCAAAAACATTAGACCTGATTGTCCACCTTTAAATTGACATTTTTGTGTTGTTAAACTAACAGTTAATTACTTTACAGTATCACAACCTGAAACGTACAAACAAGACAACAAATAGTTGTTACTGTGGACTTGAACTTTTGTCACAAGTGATAAAAATATTTGCGAAACACCTGTAGCCCTACTTATTGGTATTTGTAATTGTGTACCAGTGAATACACAACTTGTAAGTTTCGTGAAACAGGACCCTGATATCACTTAAAATTAATTGGTTTTACTGTAAAGCCTCTGGTAGGATTAACATAGCAGTCCCAAAAGCCATATTTTTATTTACCTTCCCCGTGATTATTTCCTGTATTATTTAATTATTCGTTTGAATTTATCTTTAATAAGTTTTGGTTTCTCACTCAGTATGCTGAGGTTTACCTTTTCTTTATATCAGGATGACCTAAGAACGTATGGGGAGGGGTGTGTGAAAACATTGATTTTTATGTTTGTACGTATCCCGTACGAGGCCAAATATAATGATAGAATTTAACAAAATTTACCCTATAAGCCTGATCGCAAAAACCACTTTTTGGTAAAAAAAAATTATAAACGTCTAAAAATCGGTTTTAATAATTGCAATCAAGATGTGCTTAATTGTAGACCAAAATGTAGATAAACCAAATATAGGATTTTCAAAACAAATCTGATTCAAGAGCTGTCGAGAAAAAATTTAAAAGTTGGTCTTTTATTTTAAAACCTGTTTTGCAGATTTTATTCAAATTTTATCATAACTGAAGTAAAGGTAACACATTCTGGACTAGTTCCGCCTCCTGGTTAGTTTTATTATTTGAGCCACTCACAAACTGTGAATTTCTTTTATTTCAGACTTGTTACAATTTTTCTTGACCGAAATTTCAGCTATGTATGTTGCACTCCCGGTCCTTACCCGAGAAACTCTGCGCTTCCTTCCTTCGCCGTTCACTGCCTTTGTTATATTGTTTCCCTTCACTTTATAGCCTATGCACAGTGTTGTTTTGGTGCCATTATACATTGTTACTATTCGTACAGATATTTTTTGATAACTTATGGATTATAATTGATACATTTTTTGAATAGTCTAATGGTGATTTTAAAATATCACTATCTTGAGAAAAAATATTTCAAATGTACGACGGTTTGTGTGTGTGTGTGTTTTGCGATGCCAAAAAAAGGTGGAAAAAATCTTTTATAGACTGCCTGGGGTAGGGTACCGTACTACCCCAGAGTGTGGGACTCAAATTAAGTTCAAATTCAAGCTCAAACTCAAGTTAAGATATATTGCTACCCACTAAAAAAACCACCAAAAGCATTCCTCTTCTGTAAACCCCCCTCACGGAACCGCCGCCAGGCATTACTTCGTGGGAAGGTGGACTGGCTGACTGCCTACTCTTCTACAGTGTTGGCTCTCCTTTCTCGATCCTCAGCCCTCAACCTCTTCATGACCACTGCAGCGAATCCCGCAATGGCCTTCCAGTTGGCCTCTGAAGCCGTCATTGTCGCAACCAGACTTTCCGGTGTAATGCTGCCTAGCTTACATCCTATCCTCGTTGATATGTTTGTAGCTTCATCCATTCCTCGTCGAATCTCCGACACCGGAACAACGCAAGCTCCGCATCTTCCTCCACTACTGGAAGACAGAGGGGACAAGCCGAGTCTGTTTCCAGCCTGAAACGGAACAAGTAAGCTTGGAAGCAACCGTGCCCAGTGAGAATCTGTGTGAGATAGAAGTCCACCTCCCCATGATCCCTGCTGCACCAATCCTGGATGTTACCTATAAGTTGGTATGTCCATCGTCCATTTGTTGATTCGTCCCACTGGCGCTGCCATGTCTCCAGGGTCCTATTTCGCTCCTCTGAAATTGCCATTGTATGACTATACCGCGGCTCAGCACTTCGCTCGCGCCAGTAAAGCCTCGCTCTTTCATCAGCCATCAGCTCCAATGGGGGTTCTCCCGCCACTACGCATGCAGCATCGTAGGAAACTGTTCGGTAACCACTCACGACACGCAGCAACGCACGGCGGTGCACCACATTAACCTTGTGCACATCTGTGTGCGTGCGTGCGTGCGTGCGCGTGCGCGCGTGCGTGCGTGCGTGTGTGTGTGTGTGTGTGTGTGTGTGTGTGTGTGTGTGTGTTTTCTTCCAAAGCAAAAACTGTTACTCACATAAGAATAAAACTTAGAGCTACGTTTCTTTACCTCCCTTTAACCCTTTGTTTTTAAAAAAGCCAAAACCCTAATATTAAAAAAACCAATAAGAATAAGCCCAAAATATAAAATCACTCAAATATGGCATTAATGCAAAATTGATTGTTAGACCACCGTGAACTTCACTTTCGTCTGTTCTTGTGTCTTGTAATATCTTAACTACACTATATCTTGTAAACTATTTTACACTGATTTTATTGTTTTTTTGTGATTAAAATTTGAAAACAGTCTGTCAGGGCTATTTTGATACTAAGGTTTTTATCTTTGCCATTTCGTTGGCTTATTAAACCGGAATTTTGAAAGATAAAGCTCTACATACTAATAGTATATACAATATAGATTTTTTTTATTTTAAGTTTTGAATATAATATTTACTTATCATAAGGAACATCCTATTTAATTTTACAGTTAGGCCGTTGTGAATAAAAGAATGTAATTGTTAAAGTTTAATTTTACAAAAATGGAAGCTTGCCAAGCTTAGGGGGCGCGGCCGTGGGTTTAAACAGTTCCTCGAGTATTCAAATTTATTGAACGAGGTTTTCAAATTAAAGTCGTCAACACCTGACCAGGCCGGACCAGATCGTTGCTGTAATTTCATTTTAAAATCAGAAAGAAATCAAGAAATGGAAGGTGGAAGGAGGCTGAAGTTGTAATGAATGAGTTGTAGGTTGAGTGGTAGGGATATGAGGTCATACCAAGACTCATGTTTAAATCATGCCAGCTCCGAGTTATGAACCATTGGTCCTCAGGAATGTGAGCCATCCGAAACCGAAACACTGGTCCTATATTTAAACTCGTGGGTTTCGGTTTAGCGCGATCCATAGTAGGTGGTTCGGATCCAGTAACTGTGGTCCCAGCTATCAAAATCAAGTTACAAGCGTACGAACTACCTGATGCGTCTATCATTTTCAAACCTAAATGCTATTTTATTTTTTTCTTCTTCTTCTTTTAATCTATCTCTGACATTTCCATTTTTATTGAAAGGCGTTACGACTAAGCGGCTGTTCTGGATTTTTTGTACAAATAATAAATTTCAAACAGTTGTATACAAGTTTTGAGCTGATGGCTACAGTAACTGGTAGACTTTAAGTTATTCCCAGTTCTTGATAAAACCACCTTTTCATTCAAGTTATTTTACTCATTGATATTCATTGAAATATCAAAGTCTAATTCTTACATGTTCATAATAGTTTGTATAATAATACCTACTCTAGCTCTCAATAGTGAATGTTTTCTATTCCCTGCACTGATATTTTAGAATCTTACCTTCTTTTATATTTCAGTAATTAACCGACCTAAAAGCGAATATTTTCGGTAAAAAATATGGAACTGTTTAACAGCAACTGAAAGTGGAAATACTCGGTCTTAAAAACCTAATTATAGAATTTAGCAATAATTCCTTCTATTTTAGTAAGGTGTAAACAGTGTATTCTTCTGTTCAGACGATGGAAAATCGGTTAATAATTGCTAAGTGACGTGAACATGTTTGAACTGTTGTTGAATTTTAATTAAAACTACTTACATAGTTCAAGAGAAGAACAAAAATAATTTGCCAACAAATAAAAAGATTATAGTTATGAACAACAGGCATTAAAACGTTGGGTATTTAAACAATTGAAGTAGGCAACAGACCCAGGCATCCTGATGACAGGAAAAGTTCTTTGTGGTACTTTGTAAAAATAACAAAAACTTCGAAAGACAGTTTGTTTGAAGAACCGTGGTAATATACTGAAATATGTCTGTTAAGTAGGAAATCGGAGAAGGTTCTGGAGGAAAGATCGGTTGGGCAATTCAAAGGAACTTATTAATTTGTAGAAAAGCGGTTTTACCAAGGAAAACTCTTAAATTTCATACATACAAAGTTATAAGGACATTTTTGAAATCAGCAAAAATTGTATGAAGTAGCGGAGTTATCAGTCAGAATCCCTGGGGGGCTCACACATTGTAAGTACGGGTTAGGCAATCCCAACCATTCTTTATCTGTCTGCCCTTGGGTTAGATTTCTTTATCCCAACCAAGTTAGAACAGCGCACACCGAAGGCTGCATGGCTAAGGAGGAGCGGACTCCGGATACCAAGCGATATTCAGTTTTACCTATGAACTCGGGGCTCTGAATGGATGGAATTACTAGATTCTAGTGAGATTCGGATGGCTAGAAACAAATCTTAAAATCTATAAAACCCTGGGGCAAAAGTGGACATGGGGGAGTGAAAATATCATGGAGTTGTGACTGTATCTAGCCCCATGCCGTGACTTGCAGCAGACTGTAAGGATGCCAGGCAAACCTTGCGGGGGTGGAAGAAGGGGAAGTAATTTTTTTGGTCTTTTACGGGCCAATAGAGGAAGGTAATTTCAGCAAATTACAGACATTTCAATCTCAAATTTTACAGTTATTATAACCGGTATAACAAATTGAAGATGTCACCAAAACCATCAACGGAAAGACCACAAGACATGCATCCGGCAATGAGAGATAACATATCTTGGGTGTGCGTAACATATCTCTAGCAGACTGCTGTCAACAAGACTGAGAGGTTTCTAATAGAACAAATCTATTCTACACTCTGTATATTTTTAGCGAGCTATGTAGAAGTACTTTTGATTGAATAGAACAAAAGAAGTCATCCTTACACGACTCGTTTGACCGGAAGTGGGCGAGGCCTTGCTCCGAGGCCGCCAGATTAAACCAGATCCTCTTCCGTCAGCAACAGTAAAGTGGCAAATTCCATTTCACTCGTCCTGACAGAGGACGCAGCGGTCCATCCTGAGGCCCCCGCCGAGACTGTCTTCGGCCATACATCACTCGCGTCAAACCGCCAGATATGACGCATAAATCCTCCACTAATACGAGACAATTACGACCATAATTAGCATAACAAACAAGTCGAGCACTCGTGTTTTGATTGTTTTCAAAATTAGCCCAGCAGGGTTTTACAGCCCTTTTTGACAACGAGGGTGTGTGCCTTAAAAATATAGTTTATGCCTTTTTGTAAATCGTAAAGCCACGTATGAGAAGCAGTAGAAACATCGCGAGATGATTGTCTTTGGCTTTATGGCTTTTATATAGGCCTAGCCGTCCCATTGTTCGCGGCTCGAATGGTTATTTGAAATCCGTTTCAATGCGTATAAAATAAGTGTTTGGGAATAGCTTTAACGACCTTTGGTTATTGTTATGTGTTTGGAGTTTATATTTAGCGCATGCGTGGTTCAGTCTTTCAGGCATACTTTATATTTCCCTTCTTGATGTCTGCAGGTACAGAACAAGGATTCAGCGCTCTCTTGTACCTCTCACTTGTATTGTGATGTATTGTGTTATGAGGTATTAGGCTCAGCTGGATGGTTAATCTATATAATAACGTATATTAACAAATTTGTTTCAGTAGTATATTATTCTGCAAGGTGTACCGCTCTACCGTTAATAAAAATATTATTTTCAATTAATCAACGATATTGTTTGTTAATAGAAAAGTTGACATTCTCCAAAGTTAATTCAATTTAATAATTCTAGAGAATTGTTTGGTTCTCCTGGATGAATTTCTTATTACTTCTGAAAGAGTTTTATTTGCCAGCTTTTCTTTATCAAACTCGTAGGCTGGAATTATAATTAGGTTATGTTAGCGGCACTGATCAAGCTCCTGGAACTGTTTTCGTAATTTCAAAATACTTGATAGTGAAACTTCGGTTTTATCAGAATGTAGTTTTTAATACTCAGCGACGATATTATTAAAATTTTTTAGTTTCCGCAACTCGGATCCCGGATACAATGACACAGGTCATGAAATGGATATAACACTACCTCTCGGCTGAACGTAGACAAAGCGGTCAAGTAAAACGAAGTTGAACTTGTAGTTTCATTGTAGACAAATTTGGTTTATTACGCTCCATGTCATGGCTAGGGAAATAGGAACATACAAAGTGTTTAAATTTGAGTTTTAAATTCGGCATAAAGGTATGTTTCATAGTTATTCTCTAAAATAAAAAAAAGAGTTTTGAGACAGTATAAAGAAGTTAAAGGTTTCATACTTACGAAAGCCATAAACTTCTGTTATACAATCAAAGAAATATTACCGGGTGTTCAGTTATTGTAGTACAATAAAATTATCTTTCCACTAAAATTTTAGTACTCTGGTATGAAGTGGTACAACGCCCCCGACGCCCGCCGGTTCTGCAACGATGTTACTGCTGCGATATTCTCAATATCTCGAAGCTCCGGCGATAATATTAAATATATATTATGAGATTGTAACAACAACGTTCCTTTATTTTAAACAGTAGTCAAGGCACCCCCTAGAGGGATGTACATCGATACTGCATTAACGCGCACTCTGGGCGCCCCGGGGGGGATGGCTAAGTAAATCAAACAGAGCCCCCTCCCTCCCCCCAACTCGAAAGTGTTAACTAAATCATATTACATACATTACATGACGACGCCGAGGAAATAAATCACAACAGGAGAAAGGGAAGAGGAGAAGTGAAAGAGTGGAAAGGTTTCATTTAATTATAATACAGTAATCATATGAAGTAAGTTTTAGTGTAATTTCGTTGTTCGGCGGCAAGTCAAAAGTATTCCGGCATTATATTTTTGGGGCACCCACGCGGCAAGACGAAAGTATTCAGGCATTATATTTTTGGGGCACCCACGCGGCAAGACGAAAGTATTCGAGCATTATATTTTTGGAGCACCCACATTCGAGCAATATATTTTTGGGGCACCCACGCGGCAAGACGAAAGTATTCAGGCGTTATATTTTCGGGGCACCCACGCGGCAAGACGAAAGTATTCGAGCATTATATTTTTGGAGCACCCACGCGGCAAGAAGACGAAAATATATTCAAGACGGCAGGCGTTATATTTTCGGGGCACCCACGCGGCAAGACGAAAGTATTCGAGCATTATATTTTTGGAGCACCCACGCGGCAAGACGAAAGTATTCGAGCAATATATTTCTGGGGCACCCACGCGGCAAGACGAAAGTATTCAGGCATTATATTTTCGGGGCACCCACGTGGCAAGACGAAAATATTCAGGCGTTATATTTTTGGGGCACCCACGAGGCAAGACGAAAATATTCAGGCATTATATTTTTGGGGCACCCACGCGACGAGACGAAAGTATTCAGGCATTATATTTTCGGGGCACCCACGCGGCAAGACGAAAGTATTCAGGCATTATATTTTCGGGGCACCCACGCGGCGAGACGAAAATATTCAGGCGTTATATTTTTGGGGCACCCACGCGGCAAGACGAAAGTATTCGAGCATTATATTTTTGGGGCACCCACGCGGCGAGACGAAAGTATTCAGGCATTATATTTTTGGGGCACCCACGCGGCAAGACGAAACTAATTGGACATTATATTTTTGGGGCACCCACGCGGCAAGACGAAAGTATTCGGGCGTTATATTTTTGGAGCACCGACGCGGCAAGACGAAACTATTTGGACATTATATTTTTGGGGTACCCACGCGGCAAGACGAAAGTATTCGAGCATTATATTTTTGAAGCACCCACGCGGCAAGACGAAACTATTTAGACATTATATTTTTGGATCACAAACGCGGTAAGACGAAAGTATTCAGGCGTTATATTTTTGGGGCACCCACGCGGCAAGACGAAAGTATTCGAGCATTATATTTTTGGAGCACCCACGCGTCAAGACGAAAGTATTCGAGCATTATATTTTTGGGGCACCCACGCGGCAAGACGAAAATATTCAGGCGTTATATTTTTGGGGCACCCACGCGGCAAGACGAAAGTATTCGAGCATTATATTTTTGGGACACCCACGCGACGAGACGAAAGTATTCAGGCATTATATTTTCGGGGCACCCACGCGGCAAGACGAAAGTATTCAGGCATTATATTTTCGGGGCACCCACGCGGCAAGACGAAAGTATTCGGGCATTATATTTTTGGAGCACCCACGCGGCAAGACGAAAGTATTCGAGGCATTATATTTTTGGAGCACCCACGCGGCAAGACGAAAGTATTCGAGCATTATATTTTTGGAGCACCCACGCGGCAAGACGAAAGTATTCGGGCATTATATTTTTGGGGCACCCACGCGGCAAGACGAAAGTATTCGGGCATTATATTTTGGGGCACCCACGCGGCAAGACGAAACTATTTGGACATTATATTTTTGGGGTACCCACGCGGCAAGACGAAAGTATTCGGGCATTATATTTTTGGAGCACCAACGCGGCAAGACGAAACTATTTGGACATTATATTTTTGGGGCACCCACGCGGCAAGACGAAACTATTCGACATTATATTTTTGGAGCACCCACGCGGCAAGACGAAACTATTTGGACATTATATTTTTGGGGCACCCACGCGGCAAGACGAAAGTATTCGGGCATTATATTTTTGGGGCACCCACGTGGCAAGACGAAAGTATTCGAGCATTATATTTTGGGGTACCCATGCGGCAAGACGAAAGTATTCGATCATTATATTTTTAGGGTACCCACGCTGCAAGACGAAAGTATTCGGGCATTATATTTTTGGGGCACCCACGTGGCAAGTCGAAAATATTCGGATATCATATTTTGAAATAACTATGTACCCACGACTTGACAGCAATTTGAAGATATACTATAACTTCTGTAATAGTTTGGTTAGATACATAACAATAGCTGTACTGCGATTCCTAGCAGCATTAAGTACAGCATCTCATAACTAACCCAGTATAGCTTGCTGAGTTACTGAATGAGTCTTCAACAGTGTTTTAATTGGTAGTTTATAGTAGTCACTGAAAATGCAACATTTAATGTTTAAAACAAGTTGATATTAATTTTCACTTAACATCAACAATTAACAAAAATCATGTTACTTTTTTAAAAAATTCCGCTACTGAACCAAAAATAAAAATCATATATCATGTTTCCTTTTCCTTTTTTATTTTAATTACGATAATTTGTTAAAAAGCACGACAAATTAAAATACTTATTTTTTAACAATATAACTTGAAACTTATTATAGTCCATCAGCTGTTCAATGAAATCAGCTGTTCGTTACGAATTAATGTAAAACAACTTATCTTTTTGCTAAAAGATTATATATTTTCGATCTTTACTACCATTTATGTGGTAATTATACTTAACTACCAATATAAAAATTAAATTAACGATTCATTTCATATACTTAAATCTGTCAAACTTCTTCTTCGAAGTTTCTATAGTGTAGTGGTTATCACGCTCGTAAGGTCCCTGGTAAATCCCGGACGGAAACAGTGATTTTTAATTACAATTAATTTAATATGATAATTGCGACGAGCAAAATATACTGTTATTATCAATGTTCCTGGGGACTCGATAGTCGATGTGACTAAAGCACCAGTCAGTTTCCTGCGTCTCAGTCTACTCACCTTAAGGTTCTTAGTTCTGGCCGCAATTACTCCCGTTGCTTTTCCTTTACCGTTAACGCTAAAAGTATAAATGTTAAGCAAAAAAGAAAACGTTCCTTGCATCACGCGTCCCGCAAAATCCAACATCAGAACCAGTCCTAAAACGTTAACTAACAAACCCAAATACATTGCGAATATTAAGTTCGACATCATACTGACATATAGGCCTATTCAAACTTTGGTTGAAAGATATCTTGAGACTAAATATTTCACGTACAATATTTATGTAGCCTACCTCTAGTATCAGTTTCACAAAGTGTTGATTTTATTACCATCGGAAAATAAACACTTGTAATGATCGCTTTTTTCCTTTCTAATCAGCTGATCAGTTTCAAATCAATTTTGAAATTGTAAAAGTAATATATTCTATTTATGTTACCATATTTAATGGTTTTATTAATTAATGACAAGTAAACTTAACGAATATGAAATTTGCAATAAACAAACATTTACACATTAAAATACGAGTTGAAAACAGTTTTAATTTATGTATCGAAATGCCAGATCCAGAATGGTGGAAAAAAATTGAATATAGGCTACTCAAGCTACAGTTCAACATATCATTGACAACAGAAACGTTTATCGAAGCTGCAACTCTTTCACTCTGTACTTACTGTTCCATCCACTCCGTTTGTGGATTGCACATATCTCCATCAGTCTCTGCATCCCCTTTCCTGGAATATTTTTAATACAGTATTTGAGTACAGGCATTCTACATAACACATTTTACCAAAGTTTTAGACTATATATCTCATGCTACAATTAACTTATTCACTTATATATTTTGTAACATTAAACTGGCAACACAAAGTAAAAAAACGTCGAAGTTTGTACATTTTGTCGAACAGATTTATATTTCCAGACAAGATCTGATAAAACAATACTTTTATGGGCATTATGAAACTACTTAAATTCCAAAACAAAATTCCAACTACCTACCCCCTGACCCTTTCTCACCCTCGCGATAAAATTCCAATATAATAAATTCATAGTTCCATCGGAAATAATGAAAAATGGTAGTTGCAGTAAAAGTATGCAAGCAATTTGTGGAGTGTCATAGTCGGAGATATTAATGGTGGAGCAGGTAAGGTAGGGTGGTTTCATCCCTTAACTTGAGAAATGATCAGCCGAGGAAACACACAAAGGCTCTAATAAACTGAACACAATCGGTACCATTTGTTACTTATGTTCTGCGGTTCGCTATTTTATTTTTTGTTTCGGCGTTGTTTATACATTCGTAGAGAAGACTATTAGTCTCCGTGGGTGTCACTTCTCTTCACATAAACTATTTGTCAAGAGATGTCGGCGCTAGTTCAAAGTCTTTTAAGGTTACTTTACAGTAATACCCTATATTAATATCGTAAGTTTCAGTTCATTTCAAATTTTATGCAATTAAAATGTAAATTTTGTATAGTTACTAAGCTTGATCTTATAAACCGGAACTTATAAGCTTGTAATTTTTACGTATACTTAAAATCTATTTCCAGAATTTATGTTTCAATAACGGTACATCGAGATATTTAGATACACTAGAACATCCTTCTTTAAAAAAGTATGTATAGTTTCAAAATGATCAATGGAGGAATGAGAAAATAATGGAGGATCAATAAGTAAATCTCTTCGTGGGACACACTATATATATATATATATATATATATATATATATATATATATATATATATATGTGTGTGTGTGTGTGTGTGTGTGTGTGTGTGTGTGTGTGTGTGTGTGTGTGTGTGTGTGTGTATTAAATAATTTGATAATCACTTCATCACCGTAATCAGTGTTAAAATCTGCAGAAATGAGTGAAAATTAATCTGACGGCGATCAGGGTCCCTTTTCATATTACTGTGCAGATTGCGACGACGACAAAGAAGTGTAGGACAAATTAAACAGGCCGCCTTGTGCAGGCAAGATATTAGGAAATGTGTGAGTGTATAACGTTACTTTAGTGCCATTGTATTGCGTACAATGTGTATATTTATAAATACACTTTGTTAATTAATTGTGAGTAACTGATTGAACGTTTAACGGTACAAACAAAGCGTTTTGTTTTACGTGAACCATTGTTTAAGTAAAAGGATCTTTATACATTAATAGGCTTAAATATTTAAAGTAAGCATATTAACTTTAAATAGGCTTAAAGTATTTTAATTGGAAAAACTTTTCTAGTATTTTAACTATAAAATCAAATTAAAACTGATCGATGTTAGTTATATATATATATATATATATATATATATATATATATATATATATATATATATATATATATATATATATATATATATATATATATATATATATATATATATATATATATATATATATATATATATATATATATACATACTTGAAATCGGGTTGTTTCAAATTAGACACGATTAATTAAAGTAAGAAGGCTTTATTTATAACAAACAAAATTTGAATTTTTTTTAACAATGTTGGGTGTTGTCCTGCCCCCTAATAAATATTTTAGGGAAAGGTAACCATCCTTTCTTTTTAGTATTGATAGTGTTAAGTGTGGGTGAATATTATTTGGTTAGTCAAGTTTAATGCGCGGCAAAGAATAAGGGGTTGCTTTTCTCAAAGTATATAATTATTGAGATAAATACAGCCACGTTGTTAATTAAACTAACAAACACAATCATGGAACAAGGTTAAACACTTCATTTAACTCCCTTAACTAAAAATATATAGTGTATTTTCTCTTTATTTGTTTCACCCAGCTTTGGGGTACACCAAATCAATCACTTCTCAATGCTCTGTGCCTTCCTCGTAGCCCAGTATTGCTTCATTCGTTGTGATCTTGCTTTTCTTTCTTCGTCAGAGATTTGGATCGTTAGCTTGGATTTGACTTTGCCTTGGAACCGTTGCTTCTTGTCCTTGGTTATTGTTTTGGCTGTTCTGTCCATGAGCATAGTGTCAGTGATCTGCAGTTCTGTTATGTCTTTCTCCGTTTCTCTAAACCAAAGTGGTTTGGCTCTTCTACTGCGAAAGTAGTCAAATATTTTTTTGGTTAGTCTATTTTTGTCCATTCAGAGGATGTGCCCATAAAAATCAATTCTCCTTTTTCTTATTGTGTCTGATAGTGTTTCAGTTTTTTGGTAAAGAGTTTCATTACTGATGTGGAGTAATTGGTTGTTACGGAATTTGGGGCCTAAGAATTTTCGTAATATCTTTCTTTCTTTGATCTCCAGCCTTTCAAGTGGGCCCTGGGTTGTGAGAGATAATGTTTCAGCTGCATATAAGGCTTCTGGTTTAATTACAGTATGATAATGCCTTATCTTTATATTCCAGGAGAGGGACTTCTTGTTGTATGTGTCCTTGGTAAGTTGGAAGGCTAATTCAACTTTATTTCTCCTAGATTCCATAGCTTTTTTTTCTAGAGCATTCCAGCTGATCCATTCCCCAAGATATTTGAATTCTTTCACTATCTCAATGTATTGTTCTCCTACTTGAAGCTTTTTTGGTGGTTTTTGTATGTTTGTCAATATTGTAGTCTTTTCAAATGAAACTTTAAGTCCCATTTTTAACGCTTGCTTAGTGTATTTTAATTAAATAGTGTATTTTAATTAAATATTTTAAAAATTTTTTTACACCATTCAATTCAAATACGAACGAAAGTGTGGCAGCTGGGGGGAGGGGGAACTGGCCAACAGAAGTGAAATTTTTAAATATTGAAGTAATTTGTGTTCATTGTTAGACTGTATTGGTCAAACATTATATTCATCCTATTGCTAAATTCAAACTGTAGGTAAATGGTATTAAAGAACATTAATCTTGTATAATATTTCTAACTGTTATTGCTCTAAAAACTGTGGTGGCTTGACTGGGCATGTAGTACAACGGCGTCTGTTGAAAATTTTAATATTTGAATTTATTTATGTACAATGTGCAAGATATATTTAACTGTAAATGCTTCAAACATTTTAGCGCTAGATGGGTCGGGCATGTAGTATAATGGTGTTAATTACAATTGAAATATTTATTATTCAACTTGTTTATATACATAATTTTAAACAAATAAATATTAAATATAAAGTAGAATCGTGTGGAACTCAACAGAGTTACCCACAGAAACGAAGCTAATACAGTCTTCCTCTCATATCACGCGAGTTTGACCGCTTTTGATATAAAGGCGACAATAGGCTACAGGCATACAGTAGGCTACGTGTTATATATTATACATTAAGTATATAATTATTACCGACAAATTGTTATATATTTTTACATCATGAACATGTTAGTATATGATAACAAGCCTATTGATAAAACCTAGATAAATCAAGCCAGCATAATAAGTTTGTAAAACAGGTTAACAGGCTTATAATAATAGGTTATTAATAATTGTATGTAATAATACATATCTTTTTTAACTTCGTTAGGACCTGGGTCGTACTTCATATAACTTGAGTGTCACTATCACTATCTGAATTATTCATAAAAAGTTTTATTTCGTCAACGTGTTGAAAATAAATTCTGTATTATAATAATTTAGTTTTCTGAACCATAATTAATTTGAAGAACGGTTTACAAATATCTTGTTTTGTTTAAATAAATAAATAAGTGAACCTAGCTTAGATATTATTTACTGTAGTTATAGTAAAAGATCAGTTGTTTTATACTAATTCGCAACGATCAGCTGATTTCATTGCACAGCTGGTAGGCTACAATAAGTTTCAGGTTATGTTGTTAAAAACTAACAATATTAACAACAATTATTATAAACGTTTATTTCGAATGCATTATAAGCGGTTACAACGTGCACGTGTACTTCAATTAAGTAAAAATACCGACACCAAAGCAACACAATGTTTTCACATAATACGCGTGTACTGTTATCGAAAAGAAAAACAGAAATAGAGAGAGACAAAATTCGTTTGCTCGTTTGTTCCATATTTCCGTTACATTCTTCCGTTCGGCAGTCTTTTTTCTATTCACAAGTCTTGCCAAATCTAACATTAAAAAAGCGGACCTGGATCAAATGAGATATATTTTAAACAAGTTAAACTAATATTATTTTTGTGAAATTCGTTTTCATTTAGTCCAGCACTTGGACCATTTGCAAGCGAACCAAATGAAATAACGTTTTAATATTATTCATCCTCGATCATTTGAAACCTGAACCGTTTGAAGTAGGCTAAAATTAAAAAATCCTCTATTTTTTAAATGAAACTGTATCACAATGTAACTATTATGCGTACATTTTCACCGGTTTTGCTTCAGGTCAGATTTTACCTTTAATATTTAAGAAATTTTAGTTTAAGGGCGTGCGTCACTGACAGACAAACAGGCGCACAAGCACAAACACTTTATATTTTCACTAAGCCCACACTAAACTTGCTGTTATACATAATATTTCTACCTAACCTAAGAGGCACACATACGTTTCCCTTTGTCTTCAGTTTCACGTGTGAAGGTTGCCGCTCATGTTTAGGATTGAGCAATTAAAAACGACTAAATCAAGGGATATTAGGGCCGCAGGGGTCAGGAGTAAAACACAGGGTATTTAATAAGTTGTTCCTACCGTGGGCCACTGCGCGCAGAGCTGATGGATGAGGAGGTGTGGCCCAATTAGCAGTCGGTAAACTCAAGTCCCGCGGAGAGAGGTCTTATTCATCTAGGCCGAATGCAGTGCAATAGTAACATCCCAGCGCAGGACAAATTGTTAGAATCAAATACCGTAGGCGCCTATAAATATTGGTAAGTGAAGCCAGTTGGCCCAATTTCAAATGAAAGAAATTTAAAATGCTGGAATACTGTAGGCTACATTAAAAACACAAAATGTGACTGATTTTTGGCTTTCGGTCCAGTTTTATGAACAGTTTTGCACAGCAAGTTTGTTTTACTTAAAATTGAACTGTTTGAAATATTGTTCACTGATAAACAAATTTCGAGGAAACCTGATTAACAGATTTTTAGAAGTAAATCTTTTTAGATTTTCTACGAAAACTATCTTAGTATTTTGTCGCTACAGAAAGTAACACAAGAAAGTTTTGTTAGCTCGCTTCAGGTTTTTTGTATTTGTAGTGAATTTGCCATCAACGTAAGATCCACAGCCTTGAAACTTACCTCTAGATCAATTTTTCAGGGATTGTTAAAACACACACATACACACACAGGCTATATATATATATATATATAGGCAGCCGCCTCGGTGGTCTAGTGGATAGCGTACTAGACTTTCACCCCGAGGACCCGGGTTCGATTCCCGGCGAGGGCTTGGCATTTTCATACGCTATAAATCATACCCACCGTCTGCATTAGCCCAAGTGTGCACAATAGTCGGACGTTAAACACAAAAAAAAAAAAAAAAATATATATATAGGCTATATATATAGCCTGTGTGAGTATGTGTGTGTGTGTGTGTGTGTGTGTGTGTGTGTGTGTGTGTGTGTGTGTGTGTGTGTGTGTGTGTGTGTGTGTGTGTGTGTGTGTGTGTGTGTGTGTGTGTGTGTGTGTGTGTGTGTGTGTGTGTGAGTTTTCATCCGAAATTAAGTTTGTTTTCTACACAAATCTGTTCAACAGTTTCAAATTAGCGGTTATTTCAAGCAAAAAAAATTGTTATTTTACACTTTTTTAAAATCTTATTTCACTGCCGCAGTGAGAGGTAAAATCTACAAAATTAAAGTTTTAGATTTTCAAATTCCGCCAATACACGCGAGAAATTTGATCTCGTATTTGTCCGTATTTAATGCAAGTTAAGTTTCAGTCCAGACTTTTCACTTTATTGGCTTATTTAACCCTTCAGTCACCTGGGAAGCTACATTATGTACTCTATACTCATGATGTCTGTTTGTCTGTCTGTCTGTCAATTAAAAGTTAAATGAAACGTGTTTAATTGTCTGTCCATCTGTCTGGATTAACGCCCTGTTTGTGCACAATTGAATTGACCGCCCGGCGTCTGTAAACCAATTTACGCAGGAAAATTAGGGCTGCTGATCCTTGAGTTAGGTTAACTAATGTCATGAAAGCTGCGTCGGTGCTGTAAAGCTCCAATTGTAAACTTTTATTTCTTTATTACGGTTGTGCATTGTTTTAAATTTTCGCTATTGGAACGTGCGCGATTTTTAAAGCAGATGTTTGGAATTAATTTCGTCTAAAATGGTTATACGTAACTAGGATTACCCGTCGCGGCTTCGCCCACGGAACTTAAACTGTTTCAGTAATGTAATAATTTAGAAACATAAAAAAATATATTAATAAAAGCGTGATCATCTGAACACGTGATTATTATACAGTGAATATGAAAAAAATATTATAACCTGAATATATTATTTAAACGTGTTCCATTCGAATTTAAGAAACTCTGATAAAAAATATTTTTCTCCAATACAAACATTTATACCTCTTTTATATTTTTGTCTTTTTAGGGGATGAATTCGGGGGGAGGATGCTGAATTACGTGTATCATAATTTTGTTTTAGAATATTTTGTTTACTTTTAAGAAAAGCCAATAAAAAATATTTTTCTCCATTGAAAACACTCTTTTTCTCCAATTATACCTCTTTTTTACATTTTTAATCTTTTAGGGAATGAATTCGGAAAAATGATGAAATATGTGTTTCATTATTTGTGTATCATAGCATACTTCTAGAATATTCGATCTAAAACAAATATTTTTCAATACAAAATTCTATACCACTTTTTTACATTGTCTACCCCCTTTAAATCTCTTTAAGGGATGAGTTTTGGGAAATGGTGAAAAATATATTTCATTACTTGTATTTAAGAGTGACTATGTTACGTTTTAAGAAGGTCAGACAAAAAACATATTTTTCCAATAAAAATTGTTATACCTCATTTTTACCTCTTTAGGGGTTAAATACTGGAAAATCGTTTTCAGTGCACCCCTACATGTGATGGTAACACTGAAAATTTCAACTCTTTAGCTATTATATTCTCGGCTATACGTGGATTATTAAAGTTGGACTGGGTAAGTAGTTTAATGGAATTAAAATCAATTTTTTACAAAATTCTTTCTTAGTGCACCTTGACATTGTTGTAAAAATGTATTTTGAAAATTTAAGTCTTTAGCTCTATAGTATTGGCTGTAAGTTGTTTATTAAATTTAGACTGGGTAAGTAGTTTAATGGCGTTAAAATCAAATTTTTGCAAAATCCTTTCTTATTACACGCCTATATGGTAACATAAATGTGCTCTGAAAATTTCAAGTCGCTAGCTAAAATAGTTTTGGTTCTGCGTTGATTATGAATCAGTCAGTCAGTCAGTCAGGACTTCTTCTTTTACATATTAAGATTTGAGAAAATATTTCCATTTGAAATTGTACAGCAAAGAACAGACGGGATGTAAGAAAGTTTTGCGAAGGTTACAAATTCTTGAAGTAAGTAATTGATACCAGCAACTGTTTTGCTAATGTGTTTTGATAAAAAATGTTAGCTTTGCTTACAGTGTAACATTCAAATCTGGAAAATGAAGCGTAACTAACCGCTTTTTAATTTTTCCAGTGATTTTTAATTCTTCTTAGCCTTCAGGTTGCACGCACTAACGAGATCAACAATTTTTGAAAATTAAAATTTTTGTGAAAGTAAACTTATTTGCACAACCATATGAGTTACTATAACAAATTTCCGAACACTGACAGCTTCTCAGATAATTCAATTCCGTATTTTAACACCTATTCTGTTTTAGGGCTGGTTGTGCTCGATTTTGCACGTCGTGTGAAACGAGGAAGATGTGTATTGATACATAATAGTATATATTGCGCATCGTAAGTATCATGTTAAATTAATTATAATTAAAATTATCGTGTTTCCCGCCTGGGATCAAACCGGGGACTTGCGCGTGTGAGGCACATGTGATAACCACTACACTACGGAAAATATGAAGTTTGACCGATTTAAGTACACGACGTGAATTGTTAATTTAATTTTGATAAACATGTAATAGTAAAAGATCATTTGTTTTATATTAATTCGTAACGATCAGCTGATTTCATTGAACATCTGTTAGGCTATATATAATAAGTTTTAGGTTATATTGGTAAAAACTAGCTATATTAATTTGTTGTTTTTCCGAACAAATTATCGTAACTAAAGTAAAAAGAAAGAGAAAACATGATACATGATTTTTATTTTTTGTTCATTAACAAATTTGTAAAAAATTGTACTCATATTGAAATTATTTTGGGGCTTAAAATACATTTTTACCTTAATTTCATCAATTTTAAATTAGTTTTTAAAAAATTTTTCGGTTTGGAATTTGCAAACATTAGTTTTTTGTTATGACCTGTTATTTCATTAACCAAATACACTAATATAAACCAATAATACACATACATTACTTGAAGGTTTCAATTCTGTCAACCAGTCCTGTGACTGCTGCATTGTTGTAGATATTTTCAACCTTCCATTTGATATATATTTATTTGAGACAATTCTAGCGTTATAAGGAACGCAATAAAACACATCAATAACAGGTAGAAATTTATTAAAGCAAACTGTAGGGGGTGGTTTAATAAAAGTACCATACATTCCTGGTTACTATGACAACGTAACAACATGGGTCCAATAACACACCTCCCGTGGGTTCAAAGGGTACAGATATGTTGCCCTTACATATGTCGGGTACTAATTAAACAGTGCAGACAAACAAAGGTACGTTACTGATCTTATTGCGACTAGATCTAATGTAAATAGAGTTTTTAAAAATATCAATCCTGCTGACATGCGTGTAGAGCCTCAAGATCCAGTGAAAATATTGTACGCAGTACTGTAGGCTACTTGACGAAAACTTTTATTTTGAAAAGCAATTACATAAAAAGGAAAAACAATGCACACGCATAGGCTACTGAGAAATAGAACTTGAAATTAAAACTGTCTCTGGTAGTATTGAGTGGACACGCAGTTACCCAAAACCATTGTCAAACAAATGTTTTTACCTTCAGTCAAGAATGTAGGAAGTGATTCTGAAATCAGTAAAGCTACAACAGTCCTAACCTTTCCGACCTGCCCATTATCCACACTCATTACATCACACTCGTTGTTTCTTTACAACAGTCTGTGAATAGGTGCATTCACCACTTCAATAGACACCAACCCCTAAACATATTTTCATATAATCGGTAAAATATTCCCACACTTGTAAATGGCAATCGCAAACAATGATTCCTTTACATAACCATCCCTTTCCGGTACGCCTACTTCCGGTACAACCGACCCTAAGAATAACGGAAGCCGGCAGAAGTCGGTGACTGTGATTATCGTTTGTTCCTGATGTCACAGACTTACTCTCAGTCGTCTAATCTATTGTCGGGGCACGTTGATTTCACAGCGTGAGAAGTGGCCGTGTACTCCGGAGGCTCGGAATTTAACGGTCTCCGGGAATGCAAGAAGCAACTCTTTGTTAACGGTTCAATTATTACGTAAATGGTGGTCTAACCAATCAGGTAATGGTGGAAAAATTGCGATAAAGGAATGTTCTTGTACAGTGTCTCCTTATAATGTAGGCTAGGTTTGTTAAGTGAAACAAAAATACAAATTGGTGGTTGAAGTATTGAAGCGAACACTTTAAATAGACCAACTCGCACATAACATTCATGCTCATGTAGCCTACTTTCCAATTGGTTAGGTAAATACTCTGATTCTAATAACATAACTGGTAACAAACAGAAACACTAATTCACATGCTAATACTTTATAAAAATACAGACAAGGCAGCTACTTGCCTTTTTGGTTCTTTCTCAACTAGGCTACAAATAATTACTGAACTATACGTATATTTGAGGCTATGTAATGTATCGTACGTTTCGTCTAGCCACTATGTCTTCGTTATCCTAACTGGTTACATCCAAAAGCGTTAATACTAGAGTAGCCATAGTTGTGTCCGGCTCACATAACTATTTTTTCCATAACAACTGGAAAATTTCATTCTACGATCCCCTTTAGTCGGTCACCCGCGTCGTAGCGTAGGTCTATTCGCAGTGCGGAGGTTATGATTCGTTTACTCTGGTTTTTTGCGCGGAGTCGAACGTAAAGTTAGTGTTGCAGTTTTGTTAATTTAGTGCTTTGCAAAATGCCAAAACGAAATGTGTTTTTACTGAAAACTAAGAGAGTCTATCATGTTACAAAGACACTGCCAAAATATTAATCAATTCCTGAATTTTCCTGAAAGCATCGAATACGATACAAGAAGGTAATGACGCCACAACAACCTTCAGAGTACGAAAGCAACAGATTTAAGTAAAATTGTTTTAATAAAATAACAACATTATTTATTTGAATTTTTTTCGATTATCCTGTTTTAATGCAAATTTATTCTTTATTCCTTATATGGTAAGTCCAGTTAAAACAGATTTCTTAGAAAATTTATAGCCTATAGTTTTTTTTCATATAGTAAATTTCCTCAAACCTTAAACACTATCAAAGTATACATTACTAAATACGTTAATATTATGCCAAAGCGATGCTCTCACTTGATATGTTTAATTAAATGAATGTTTTGTTTGTCTACGTGAATAAAGTTGTACATTAAAAATCGTCAGGTTGTATTATTATAAACAGTTTGCGGATTGTGAAAGTGATTCCTTTAATTATGTCATTTTTCTTATGCTCAGAAAATAACAGTTTTTGAAAATTGTGTGCTTAAAGGAACGACCGTATTTTTTATTTGTAAACACAGATAATTTAATATCAACCTGTAAAAGTTTTAATTAAGGTAAAAGCATAACAGGATGAAGTATATTTGTTTCCAATTACACAGATTTTATTTTTGTTTTAACATTTATTACACTGATTTTAATTACATATCTTTGTCTTATCCTGTCACCCTACGGTCAAAGTTTCATGGAAATCTGTAGAACTGTTTTTTAAAAATTGTTTCTTTTTTTCTGTTGTTTTTACTCGTTATGTGGTTGCTTCATCTATATAATTGAGCTAATTAAGGTTTTTTGAAGATGTTGCATTGTTTTAGTATATTTTTAATTCCTATTAAATTAAAAACAAAATTACAGGCACATTTTGAATTTAAACAGTCCATCAATTTCACATTCAAAAAACACTTTTGTAGCTTTGATTTTTTCAAAACTAAATTACCCGCTAAATATGCGTATTGAAATTTTGTTGTAAAAATGAAATAATAAAATCGAAACTACAACTAAAAGTAAAATAATTTTTTATAAACTTTTTTAAACTGTATTTATGTTATACAAATTGGTGAAACCAGTGCGGCAGCTCTGTCTGACCGGCTTTCTTATTTTTTTAAAAGAAGCGATGTCATCAGGATTAGGACTTCGCCCCGTTGGCTTCAAAGCTCCTTATAGAGAAGATTTCATTAGGTTCACGTCAGAATGCAGCAGCCGGGTTTTTACATGTTTAAGTAGAATTTTCCATTAAATATTATATCCAAATGATAATAATAAATCTTACATTTTCCATTGACTAAGTTCAAGAACGCCTTGTTAGTTTTGTTTAGGTATTTTAGGCTTCTTTACTTTTCTTTAACCAAAGCAGTATTTTTTTTTAATTTTAAATTTGTTGTAGCATCATTGGTCTATTGACCGAACTGTGCGCACAGACCCACTTCTACAAGTTGTACAAGACGGAAACGAACATTTTCATCAGTCAAATAGATTTTTTTGCCTCCTCATCAAATACTTCCTCATCGCAAGCCAATAAACATAAAAAGATAGCTGTTTATTAGGTAGGCCTCCTCAGCACTGGGTGTGAAGGCGGGTACTGCAGACAATTTTATAAAAAGAAACACAAAACTGGAACTCGTTTGGTCCAATCAGCGAAGAAGGCGTATCCTGACCAGAACCATGGTGGTGCTGCTTTACACGCGTTTAGACACTGTTTACTTCGCGGATGATATGTGTCCTGCAGGATACAGGATACAGGATGTTGTACATCTACCCAGACAATTGTTTGTTACCGGGTAAGGAGTTGTGGGTGTTGATCCTCGCTAACACTTCGAGCGGTAAATTTACGTACGGCGTGTTGGCATGATGGAACAAAACAAACGTGTTGCGTTTATACTTTGTTATTTCAGGGCAAAATAAAACTTATGGGTCGCTATTAAAAATCGGGGAAGAATCAAAATCGTGTTTAAAGACTTTGAAATGAATAGACTACTTAAGTAAGCCTGAAATCAGTTTATGAAATTTGAAATAAGAAATCCAAACACGACATCTCTCAGTGTTTATATTTTTTATTTATTCATGACCCCAAGAAATTTATTTCTTAAAATAAAAATTTCTAATTCTGAACAGTGACTTCAATTGTAAATCTTAGTAGTTTATAACAAGACTGGAACCTGTTGCTAATTCACAGATGGTTGCCCAGTTTTTGCAAGTTTCTCTTGACATGTCTAGAGCACAACTTTAACAAGAGATAAACACCGTTGTTATTCGTTTACTCTAAGTGCGTTCTAGTTAAATGAATTAAAAAAACATTAAACCAATTTTTGTAAAATACGAGATTATTACAAAAAAATAAACATGCTTTTTAGTTTATCACTATGCAAAAAATATCTACGTAAAAAAATGTATCATGAAATTTGTATGGGTATATTCATCCGTTTTCGGGTTTCGTGAGTCTACAAAATTGTCACACCTGTATACGACTAGGCCTATATGCATTTCTAGTGTGTAAAATTCAACGTTAGAAAAGTGATAATTTAGATCGCCTGCAATTTTAAAACAGAAATAGCTACCATAGCATCAAAAACTGTACATAGCCTACGTTATGTTGAACATTCAACAGACGTGCGATGTTACGTGTTAATAGCTTCAAATAACAACTTTTATCCCATCAAAGTCAAAGTCTTGTAGGAAATGGTTCAATACAAATCCACGGTTGAATTTTACAACCGTGAGAAAAGAGTGTGTTTAACGTAATTACAGCTTCGAAGAAATAATTAGTGAGTAAAGTCACCCCTTGTGTTGGGGTGAAGTCAACAATAGGCTTCCCTAATGTCACAGCTTCTTTAGTTGCCGGTGCTGTACTGAAGAATTAGCCTGTATGGGTAGCGATAGTATCGTCACTCTAATCACATGTTGTAACTTCTCCCTCTGATTATTTGAGTAGATAAATGGAGCACGAAACTTCTCAGATTAAATTAAATATCCACACAAGAATACAAAGAAAACTTAAGGGTCGCAAAGTACATATTGGATTCAATGTTGGTGCTGCGATTATTTTAAATATTTTAATTTCAGAAGTAGCTTGCTTCAAAATCGAGTTCTATAATGTATTGTATTTACAAAAACCATTCCCGTACAATAAATAGCACCGGCAGAGTGAGCCTTGCTCTACAGGTGTTCTATGCATAATGGTTATTTAGAAATTTAAGTAAATGTTACAAGTTACTTATCAAATTATTATTTATAAAGTAAAAAAACATAAAAATGATAGATGATATTATAAACAAAAAGTACAATGAGGCGTGACATCAAGTGTGCCATTACATCTGTGTTTGTATATGTAGAAGTTGTACTAATAAGAAGTTACTTTATGCAAAGCAAAATAGTTTTTTAAAATTTAAACAGCAATACATAGAATTAAAATGGAGCGTTCAATATGGCTGACACTGGACAGTTATTATTAATCTTAAATCATATTTTTATCAATATGATCATCATCCGCCATATTGAAGACAGCAAAAACACTTTTCACGTTTAAATTGTAACTTCTGTAACTAAGTGTTTATCAAATGTTTTTTTTTGAGATGCCAATTCTCCAAAACTATTATATTCACGTATATTTATAAATATAACTAGCTGTTACCCGTTGCGGCTTTGCCTGCAATTATAATGTAAGCAATAAAATTTATAGTCAATTTTCAAAATCAGAATAGGTCATTTCATTTTAATATATTGCTATATACAATATTATATGATTTATGGTCATGTCATATTTTAATAAAATACAGTATTATTAAAAAGTCATTATTATACAATTAAACTGGAATAGTATTGTGTTTATCTCAGATACCTAAAACGTGTTCACACCAAATGTAATCTCATTTGGTCCAGTAGTTAAAGTGTATTTGAATAACAAACAAATAAACAAAAACAAACTTCAGAAATATAATATGATTAGCTGTTACCCGCACGGCTTTGCCCGCAATCATAATATACATTAAAGATCATGCATTATCGTGTTAGGACCAACAACCGTGTTAGTTAAGTTTTGGAGTACTCTTTAAAAAAAATTAAGGTTTTTTTTCCTGCAGCACCGTTTAACCCAACAACCGTGTCAGTTAGGTTTGGAGTACTCTTTTTAAAAAAATAAATAAAGGTTTTTTTAATGCTTCACCGTGTTAGGCCTAACAACCATATTAGTTTGCTAATGGAGTGTTCTGTAAAAAAATATAAAGATTTTTCACGCATCACTATGTTAGGCCTAACAACCGTGTCAGAATATGTAGCCTAGTATTTTTAAAAAATATATAAAGGTTTTTTGACGCATCACCGTGATAGGTCGAACAATCGTGTCAGGATATGTAGTACTCTTTAAAAAAATTTAAGGTTTTTTCACGCATCACCGTGTTAGTTAAGTTATGGAGTACTCTTTAAAAAAAATATAAAGTTTTTTCCATGCATAACCGTATTAGGCCCAACAACCGTGTCAGTTAGGTTATGGAGTACTCTTTTGAAAAAAATAAATAAAGGTTCTTTTAATGCATCACCGTGTTAGGCCTAACAACTATGTTAGTTAGCTTATGGAGTATTCTTTAAAAAAATATAAAGATTTATCACCAATCACTATGTTAGGCCTGACAACCGTGTCAGATAAGGTTTGGATACTCTTTAAAAAAATAAAGGTTTTTTTCATACATCACAATGATAGGCCCAACAATCATATCAGTTAGGATATGTAGTATTCTTTAAACAAATATAAAAGTTTTTTTACACATCACCGTGTTAGGCCTAATAACCCTGTCAGTTAATATACTTAGTTTTCTTTTAAAAATTTTAAAGGTTTTTTCACACATCACCGTGATAGGCCTAACAACCGTGTCAGTTAGGATATGCAGTATTCTTTAAAAAAATATAAAGGTTTTTTTTATGCATCACCGTGTTTGGCCTAACAACCGTGACAGTTAGGATATGTAGCCAAATAATGTTTAAGAAAATATAAAGGTTTTTTCACGCATCACCGTGTTAGTTAAGTTATGGAGTACTGTTTAAAAAAAATATAAAGTTTTTTTTCATGCATAACCGTATTAGGCCCAACAACCGTGTCAGTTAGGTTATGGAGTACTCTTTTGAAAAAAAATAAATAAAGGTTCTTTTAAGGCATCACCGTGTTAGGCCTAACAACTATGTTAGTTAGCTTATGGAGTATTCTTTAAAAAAATATAAAGATTTATCACGCATCACTATGTTAGGCCTGACAACCGTGTCAGTTAAGGTTTGGAAACTCTTTAAAAAAATAAAGGTTTTTTTCACACATCACAATGATAGGCCCTACAATCATATCAGTTAGGATATGTAGTATTCTTTAAAAAAATATAAAAGTTTTTTTACACATCACCGTGATAGGCCTAATAACCGTGTCAGTTAATATACTTAGTATTCTTTTAAAAAATGTAAAGATTTTTTCACACATCACCGTGATAGGCCTAACAACCGTGTCAGGATATGCAGTATTCTTTAAAAAAATATAAAGGTTTTTTTACGCATCACCGTGTTTGGCCTAACAACCGTGACAGTTAGGATATGTTGCCAAATAATCTTTAAAAAAATATAAAGGTTTTTTCACGCATCACCGTGTTAGGTCTAACAACCGTGTCACTTAGGTTATGCACTATTCTTTTAAAAAATGGGTTTCCTATCACCCAAACCCGTGTTAGACGTATTTTTATTGTTTTACTGATCTGTAGATCAGTAAAACAATAAAAATACGTCTAAAATCAGTACAACACATACCGATTTTCGCCGGTAGCAATTTTGAGGTTATGTTGGTCACTTTTATTTTCGATTTTTATCCTGCTTTCATATTTTGGATTTTTGCTTTTAGGCACATAATAAAGCATTTTAGTAAGAAAAATATCGAAAACTCCAATAGATGCTGCACTGCATATTTACCATTTTTTCATATAATGTAATTACACAAATATATATACTACCTTACAATTAAAGTATCCTAATAAAATTGTATATAATATATATATTCTGTACTCTGCTTTAAAAACATCGAATAGTCTTAAATGAAAAATATCAGATTGTGATTATTAGATGAAAATGTAACATTAAAAACAATAATTTTGCAATAAATAAAACATAGATTAAGATTTGTAAAATGGGATTAGATCTATGTCCATCTCAGGTGCCTAAATCTCATGTTCAGTAAACAGTAATTAAACTTAACTATAGTTAACAGATGTTACAAAACTAAAAACTGATAATTATTTTGGGCTGGGTAAGTAGTATAATGACGTTTTGTAAAACGGGAATAGGCCTATATGTATCTCTGATACTTAAACCATATACGTACCAAATTTCATCTCAATTGGTCCAGTGGTTAAAGCGTGATTGAATAACAAACAAACAAACACACAATTTTCAGAAATATAATATGAATTAGATTAACGATTACTTAACAAAAACAAAAAGTAAAACAGTAACAAATAACAGAATCTACTGGAAATAAATAACACTTCTGTAAAGAAATATATTCCCTTAAAAGTAACAAATAACAGAAGCTACTGTAAATAAATAACACTTCTGTAAAGAAATATATTCCCTTAACAGTAACAAATAACAGAAGCTACTGTAAATAAATAACACTTCTGTAAAGAAATATATTCCCTTAACAGTAACAAATAACAGAAGCTACTGTAAATAAATAACACTTCTGTAAAGAAATCTATTCCCTTAACAGTAACAAATAACAGAAGCTACTGTAAATAAATAACACTTCTGTAAAGAAATCTATTCCCTTAACAGTAACAAATAACAGAAGCTACTGTAAATAAATAACACTTCTGTAAAGAAATCTATTCCCTTAACAGTAACAAATAACAGAAGTTACTGTAAATAAATAACACTTCTGTAAAGAAATCTATTCCCTTAACAATAACAAATAACAGAAGCTACTGTAAATAAATAACACTTAGAGTGAAATATTAAAATCTTCAGACAAATCACGAGATTCAATAATTTCGAAGATTTTGTTATTATTTTTCGTCGGTGGAATATTATCTGTCGTTGATAACATTGAAATTATTCAGCATTTATTTCCATACAAGTCTTGTATGCCGAAAATGTTCCGATTGACGGTAGAACTTCGCCTTCTAACTCTAGAAGAAGCTACATAGCCTACATGCCGTGTATAAAAGTGTCTGTTAGTAAATAAATGCAAACTATTTCAAAAGTGTGGCCTTGAGCATTATGGATAGTCATTGCACAAACTGGTTTGATGGAAAATTGATGCCTTTCCATAACACATCCAAGTTTACTTTTACTAGAGTTTAATGTAATTCTTGAGATGTTAACTTCTCGACTTGAAAATTTATCTGTAATGATCCTGGCTCTAATAATGTTATTATAAAGTTCAGTCACAATCAAATTTGTACCGCTGTATAGTCCTTCCGCTGTGTCCAAATTTTGAAAACATAACTGATATGATATTCCAAAAATTACGCCATGTTATTTAAATAGGAGAATGTTTTCGTAGAACTGTACCTTAGTTTGAGAGAAGCAGTTTACTTGGGCTCATGTTAAATGTATCAGTTTGAAGCCCATACATTGCAATACCATACAAAAATATAAAAGGTTTCCGTTTTAAATTGTTATAAACAGCACAGCACTGCGAAAAACCGATGTGGTTATCATCACCGATACTCAAAATAAAAATATAAAATATAAAGGCATAAAACTTGTCCACGTTATTTATATTTATTAGACAATTTCTGTGTACCTACTCACCTTTAGTTTTGTAAATCCAAACAACCTAGCTTCCGAACCGTACTGTTTTATGGCGCTTAGATGCGCTTTAGTCATTATTTTATACAATTTAAATTGAATATAACAATTTGCCTTCAGTCTTTTTACAATTTAGTATTCATATATTATCCTAGTAAATATTAGTAAAAGTTTTTAATTTCACAAAATTGTAATGTATCTTTCCAATAAAATACACAAGAGTAAATAATTTGAAAACTTTTAAGTCTCTGTACCGTAAGCACTGTGGCATTAATATTAATTTTTTTAAATTTAAAGTAAAAACATTACAAAAATAATAACTAAAAAAATTAATTGTAACTGGATTGAATCCACTTATCAGTCGGACACAAATATAGGCCAAGGCCGGGCGGCCACCAAATGCTCTGAGCTCAGCCGAGCGGAGCTGAGACGCGTTCATATCTTTTAAATCTAAATATTAATGCCTAATGAAAAAGGATTCTAGGAACTAACCGTTGCCTAGGTAACGAGAAATAATACGTTTGGAGGCTTGGTCAGCAGAATCAGCTTAAAAACCGACCTAGACAGAGTCGGTCCGCTATGCGGAGCGGAACCTAGCGACGCCGCTTGACTCACTCAGCTCAGTTAAGTTTTCAGTGACCGCATTTACGCTAAAGCAATAGGTTAGGTTTTGAATAGTTAGTCCGCTGCGCTAAACGCAACTCCGCTCCGCACTTGATGAACTATCTATGTTACACTTTTTCAAAATAAAACCAGTTTTTTCTGTTTTTAAACTTGTTACTGATGCAATATGTATGCTATTATTACAGTTTATTTGGATATTTGCCATAATTTGTGTGTATAAAGCAATACACGACAAGTATGGATACATTCTTGTTGTCAAATGTCTAACTTAAACATGTAGCAAGAACCTATTGTTAAGATGCGTATTGTTAAAATACTTTAAAACTAAAAAAACAGCGAAAACCCCTAAGTGGTCAGTTAACGTTGATCGACACTTACGGAACTTAGCGTATTGTTTCATATTTTACACACAAATGATGGTAAAGTTCATATAAACTGTAATATCATAAAATTACTTTAATGATAACCTGCTCTTACACTAATTGAAACAGTACTGGACACTAATCAGCTTCAATCATCTCTCGATCAGTGTCATGAAACTCGAAGAAAGACTTGATAGGCAAAAAATAAATTACTGATGAAAAAGCAAATCTACTTTAGCGACAACAGAACAACCTAACTCAGTATCTGTGCAAACTTCTTCAAGTCCAAGTCACCGACAAAGGCTAAAGTAACAATTGTTCGAGCAGCCATTAGTCTGTTCCAATCTACGATTAATTATCAATCCTTTATTGTTCAATATAATTATTCATTTGCTTTCAAATATGGCGGATGCGGCTTCATTTGTCGGTGTCATTGTTGTTATTCCTTCTTGCTTCGGGGATATTAATTGCGTCCTAATTTTTCTGTTGGCATCACTGTTTTACAGCTGAGTTCGATTTAATGGAGTTAAGGTGAATAACATATTATTGTATTGTTTTTAATGAGTTTCGGATCGTACGGGCTTGGTTAGGTTTATAGAAGACGAATTAATTTCGAAGGCAGTGTCTTTGGTTTTGATGAAAGTGAAGATTTTTGATTTCATTTAAATTTTATTTATGATTTTATATTTTTACAGTCTTTTGTCGTAAGCATTATTTTGTTCCGTGTTTCGAAACTAAACCGAAAGTGAAATACACTTTAACATAAATTATTTCAATTTTTGCTTTGTTGATATTTTCCTTATTTTACATTGTGAAAAGTTCACTTGAAATGAATAATAAATTCGAATAACTTTCCTTGGTAAAATTTACGTGGAAAACTTCTCAAGAGTTTATCATTGTTTATTTCTTATTATTCATTCCAGAAACTTAAATATCTTTGTTTGAAATCTTCTTCATCAGACGTCATCAGACTTTGGTGTTAAACCTCTAAGTTTTTTTTTTTAAGACAAAAATATTACACATTTTGAGAAATTGACATATTTCTGATTTAAATAGTTCCCGGACCAAAGCTCTTAGTTTCAGGGCGAAATGATTAGTAAGTTCTGTTTGGATGTGATTATTTATGAACTAAACTAATGAATTTATTGAATCAAATTTTAACAAAATGTTAAGAATATAAGATTTTCAACTATTTTCGATGAAAAAGGCTACAAAAAACGTTTTTTACAAATTACAAAAATGTCCAATGGTATGGTCAAGCCAGAAATATGTGACAATTTTCATTAAAATAAGTTAATTAGTTTAATATTCAGACATAAATAGACAGATACGCAAAAGGATTATGTTAAACAAACCTTCGAATGTTACACAATTTCAACAAAAATGTTGTTGCTTCCTTGATCATTCTTTTTGTTTTTATATTTGCTTTTTTTATTTCCATGCAATTGTTTTTTATGTTTGGAGGAACCGTTTTTAATTAAAACTAATGTGCAATGATTTTTGAACAATTCGTCTCAATAATTCTCCTTCATGAAACTTTCAACGACACAACCTAGACTTATTCCATCCTAAACTTGACTTCGGTAGTCCTCGCCTGTTATAACGGCCACTCTGCATTGTAAACGTTCCCATGTTTTGCTCACAGAACTGCAAACAGTTAAAAACAATGGCATGAAAGGGTTTAAGAAATACCCCGGAGGGACCCCAGCAGGGTGTTGTACCTTGGGGGGCGCACCCCCCGCAGCAGATCGCACACGTGTTCCAAAAGACTTTAGTATTGTGCCTGAAGTTGCCCAACACGAAGTCAATTCAGTGCTTCAGTTTTTAGGGGTTGGTTTTGTTCAGGAGTTATGATTCGTAATGCACAGTCAAGTCCTTTTTATGAAAAATTAAAAAGACAAATTTGAATTTTAATGAATACTGTTGCTGCACTCTGGCCCTTTATTGATGTACTAAATCTTATTGACAACAGGATAGAGGATAAATCGTACTTTTGCTACAATTAGGTTAGATAAAAGGTAATCCGTCAGAATCATCTAGTAAATTTCGTGTAAAATTTGTCACCATTTCTAAAATTGTCCATTGTCTTTTTTTGTCGACTGGTTTAGCAGTGAATTATGTAATCTAATAAATATTATTGTTAGAAGTATTACTGTTATACTAATTATCGACTACGAAAGTGTAACCAGAAATGTTTAGGTAATGGCAACAAATAGGGAAGGAAATGAATATTTAGTGTCTAAATGTAAGCCTGTTAACATAATGAGATGGTGTACGAAATTTGAAACAAAACAAATATAATCTTCGCAGCCGAATTTAAAAACTAGACGCTAGCTTTTGCATCATCGTACAAGTAAAATTAAATTAAAATTAATTTGTATTTTTAGTTATTCCGTAACATGTAATACGGTTGTTAGTCACAGACTTTTTGAAAAACTGTACAAAACGTAGTGCTGATATTATCAGTATTAATTACTTTTAAATTATTTAAATTCAACCTTATCTTAAAAATGTGTAACGGTCTTGTCACGCAACTGTCTCGCTGGTGTGGTGGAAACAACATTGCAGAAAGTAACAACATCACAATAACTTTGTTACCTTAAGCGTTCGGAAATAATACTGAATTGTTTAAGTTATATTGAAAGCTTAATTGACAGTTCCACTTTAAAAATTTCAATGGAATTTTAATGCAAATTTGTACAGATTTTTAAAGTCTTTTACGATTGCGAATCAGACTTTTATAAGTGTAAGGTAAAAAAATTAATGACTTTTAAAGATTTTTGTTAACCGCCATTTTAAAGCGGTTTACCTAATTTCCTGGACAACTAACTTCTCCAAACTATTACCAAACAATTTTTTTATTAAGTTTGAACCGAATCGGTATATATATATATATATATATGTGTGTGTGTGAGAGAGAGCTGAAGATCGGCGCATTGCAGGTCATGAGTCTGGGTATTAATAGCTCATTTTTCTGTCAAGGTTCACTGACAATCAACTGATAACAGTTTTCCTGCGAAGCTGAGATATCACGTCAGACGAAGACACTGAACAGCTGTTCTCTATGATGTTAACTTTGAAATTAGGTTTATCAAAGGAAAACGTGCAGAAATTGTGAAAACACACTTCTTAACACTGTTACATTTAGTTGCCAACTGTTATTCTTGTCAGATGCCTTTAAACATGGCTTGGAGTGGATCTTTGCTCGGAATTTGGCAACGGCTGGAGGGACCTCCTCCGGCGACACGCGGGGCGCAAGTCGGAAATAGTCCAACTGGTGGGTCATGCTTGAATTCACTTTGCCTGGATTAGCAATTTATTATACGTTACGATACGCACGCACAAGCGCAGGCGCCGCTTGACAAATAAAAGTAAGCATAAATTTCTCTCGGTGTGTGTGTGTGTGTGTGTGTGTGTGTGTGTGTGTGTGTGTGTGTGTGTGTGTGTGTGTGTGTGTGTGTGTGCATCGCTAGAGACAAAACTAGTTGACCGATTTTGATAAACTTTGACGTGAAGGTATACGTTGTCCTTTTCAAGTAGCTATTTAAATTTTCGACAAAAACTTTGAAAATTAACATAATCGAGTTTGCTTACAATCGGCTTAAACGAGTCCGATAAAATTCAACCCAAATGTAGCAAATTTCAAATTTTATATTAAGCGTTCGAAAAAAACTTTTACAAAAACCAAATCAAAATTGATTTGGGAGTCAATGAAAAAAACAACACAAATTGACCAAAATAAGCCGATCAGATTTTAGTAAATATTTCTCCGAAATGAAGATTCATATCTCAAATCAATATATTGAATTAGAACAATAAAAAGTCATTTATAGAAAAGAAAAACAAAAAAGGATTTTTTTAAAACTTTTCCCAAAATGAACCTAATGCTGATTTCCGTGTCGATAGCTGTAGAACTAAAAGTTTTGAAGTGATACACTGCTAAGTTTTTTTTGTCATGGCAAAATTTGTATTTTAATGTTCTATTATCAATGAAAAAACAATTACAAAAATGTAATGACATTTTAAAATGCTTCCAAGAGTTCTTTTTAAAACTTTTCCCAAAATGAGCCTAATGCTGATTTCCGTGTCGATAGCTGTAGAACTAAAAGTTTTGAAGTGATACACTGCTAAGTTTTTTTTGTCATGGCAAAATTTGTATTTTAATGTTCCATTATCAATGAAAAAACAATTACAAAAATGTAATGACATTTTAAAATGCTTCCAAGAGTTCTTTTTAGTAAAAACTACTTTTATACCAGTTTCACTTACAGTCTTTGATAGAAAAGTGTCGATAGCTCAAATAAAAAATATTTATTTACCAGATTAAAATTAAAAACAATAAAATTTTATTGTCTTCGTTCAGATGTGTCTATATTAGGGGAGGGAACAAACTTTGAGAATTGGGTCAATAAATATGTGGTGTGGTCAGAGGAGGCGGTCAATTTATAGAGTTTAATAAAGTAAAATATAGGATCGAGCTCCCGCCGCGTCAGCCTGGCTCCTTGCACTCGGTCATATTGGAAATGCTTTTTATTTCTTCCGATTAAGTGAAAATCCTTCCATCGATAATAGAAACGATCTTTGTCATCATAAGCCCAACAAAGTCACTTTAGCAAATACGACGCACTTTAGCGTCATAATAACGTCTACAAAAGTACTTTAGCAAATACGACGCACTTTAGTTATGTTTGCCATCATAACGTCTACAAAAATACTTTAGGAAATAGACGCACTTTAGGTATGTTTGTCATCATAACGTCTACAAAAGTACTTTAGCAAACAGGGCGTACTTTAGGTATGTTTGTCATCATAACGTCTACAAAATAACTTTAGAAAACAGGGAGCACTTTAGGTATGTTAGTCATCATAATGTCTACAAAAATACTTTAGGAAATAGGGCGTACTTTAGGTATGTTTGTCATCATAATGTCTACAAAAATACTTTAGGAAATAGACGCACTTTAGGTATGTTTGTCATCACAACGTCTACAAAAGTACTTTAGCAAATACGACGCACTTTAGTTATGTTTGCCATCATAACGTCTACAAAAATACTTTAGGAAATAGACGCACTTTAGGTATGTTTGTCATCATAACGTCTACAAAAGTACTTTAGCAAACAGGGCGTACTTTAGGTATGTTTGTCATCATAACGTCTACAAAATAACTTTAGAAAACAGGGCGTACTTTAGGTATGTTTGTCATCATAACGTCTACAAAATAACTTTAGAAAACAGGGAGCACTTTAGGTATGTTTGTCATCATAACGTCTACAAAAGTACTTTAGCAAACAGGGCGTACTTTAGGTATGTTTGTCATCATAACGTCTACAAAAGTACTTTAGCAAACAGGGCGTACTTTAGGTATGTTTGTCATCATAACGTCTACAAAATAACTTTAGAAAACAGGGAGCACTTTAGGTATGTTAGTCATCATAACGTCTACAAAAGTTCTTTAGCAAACAGGGCTCACTTAAGGCATGTTGAAAAATGAGCTATTGAAGCACTATGATTGTATAACGCAAACCTACAACCTTGAGTGCAGATCCTATTTTTTTGGAAATTTGATTTAAACTTGGCATGTAAATTAATTTTGTTAAAGGCTAAATAAGTCCGTAACCCCGTAAAATTTGTTCAACTGCTTGAAAATATGGCCGTTCAGGTCTTTAAAAATCCATTGCTTTAAATGTTTTTGAAAATCAAATTTTACCGTAAAAATTAGTGTTAAAAATCTGCATAAATTAGTAATTTGAATTTTAAAAATCTGTTGAAATTATGTAATTGCCAGTGGTTAGAGCTTTTTTAAAATTTTCAGTCCAATTCGAAATTTTAAAATCGTTATATATGAAGATTTTAATGCTGTTTACAATGTTGTGTAAAGAATTTAAAAAAATGGGTAAGATAAAAAAATAGTTTTGGAAATTTGCTTCCATCACGTCAACGAGACAGCTGCGTGTTACGGTTACTGAGCCCAGAATACCATCAGATTTAAATATAATAATGTTTATTCCTTATTGAATTACCTGTAAATATTTTTAAAATTATTTTATTTCAGGAGGAACGTTTTTAATGTTTTTGAAGTACCAAAATGTGTAACAACGAATTTTAAAATTCAAATTCAAATGCTTACATTTCAAAAGTTTTCTCATCTTTTTTTAAAATGAGTAAAACATACATTTCATTTTATGAATCTGATTCTATAATTAAATTATAATAATTATGAACACAACAGTTTGAAATTAACTTAAACCAGTATCAGTCTTACAGTATTTCTATTCATTAATAAGCAAACAGGGAACTTACAACACTACAAAATAAATTTTTCACAATTTCCACTAAAGCGCCGACCGTACACTCGCCTATCATAACTCTAGCTCAATTATTAATTACCCTAATTAAAAAGCCAAACCATGACTCCAAATTTCAATTATAATTCGTAGACTACCCCATTATCGCCTCCTACTTGGATACGTAATAAATTGTAGTGTTCCCAAAGGTACAATTGTCTGGCTCATGCTGTTTCTTGTTATAATCGTTTAATTGATGAATGCCCTGCTTTCATTAATTATATTCCTTTCCTAAATTATATATCGTCTTAAAAAACGAATGGACCATCTTATTCCGAACACACTGTACTAATTCAAACAGCGGGGCGCCCTATAGACGGGCTATTTACGACCGGTCCTTCCAAAATATTTCGACGCCCTGAATATGCGCTCAACTTATTTATATAAATTTTTAATTTATCAAAGTTGGTGTGTTGTTTTTTCCGGCAATAAATATTTTAGAACGCAGATCGTACGTAGGCTCGAGGAAGCTTAGACGACAGAAGAATAATTATTTGACACGTTTGTAATTTATAAGGAATTCGGACGGTTCGATTGTCGAATGTAAAGCGAGTGAGGGTTTGAAATCGGCGATTTATCACGGCTTTATCATAGTGATTCTGAGAAGCAGCTACTTTAATATTTAACGTTTTTAACAGATAAATAACGTTTTGGAACGCCTGTCAGTGTAAATAAACAATTGTGTTGGCTGTTTTCATTCATTAGAATAGTGACAAAAAATTACCAAATATGAAATAGATTAGTGCTTGGTAAACAAAGAAACGCGGAGAAACGAGGCAAAGATTATATTTGATCTGTGACTAAATTATGGCACTTTACTGAAGTATTTCAAACGACAGCAATAGTGGCGCATCCCTCAGGAGCACTAAGTGTATGTATGTAATCTTTTCCACCTTTCCACTTTAGGGTTAGATTACCTTCATCCCAAGTCAGTGGAAGAGCTACACCGGATATTGAGCTGCCCCACCAAAGGCTACGCTTGGGGCTGCGATTCAGGATACCAGGCGATCTGCAGATTCAACCTAGCCTTATCTGTACCATAATGTGCACTTTGTATGGGTACTTGTGGGGTTTGATTGGCTGGAAACTAACCCTCAAAGCCCAGAAAACCCTGGGAAACTGGCAAACGTGAGGCTAAAGAGTGAAAATAGCGACATCTCAAATCAGTAAAGCAATAGCTTATTTCATATCAAACAGACTTTAGCGGTAGTTGTAGACAGAAGCGCAAACCTTAAGCAGAGAAGATAGGAAGTGGTAGCAAGGAGGCTTCTAATGAAGCCTAGAAGAAGAAGATCTATCAGGGTATGACAAAACAACCCTTATAGGGATGCAATGAGAGGGCGGCTGACAGGAAATGTACTTGAAATCTGAAGGGCTGTCAGCCAGGAACAGAGCACTGTGGTCTGTGTGTGAGCGTAAACATGGTAAGAATGAACCACAGAGAATCCGTGTGTCGGTTATGAAGGAAGGTCCTGCTTCCAGCAGAAGTCAAAGGATTCTGAGGATCCCAGAATGAGCGAGTCAGTGGACTGCTATAACTCATCGAGGCTTAGTTGCACAATAGGTCCTTTGATTGTGGTGCAAAAGGCCTCCAAACATCATAACTTAAAAAAGAATTTTAATCTTAAATAGTTGTATAAAAGCAAGTTATGTCCTCCATAAAGTTATGAAAGCACTAGCTGTTACCCGTTGCGGCTTTGCCTGCAATTATAATGTAGGCAATAAAATTTAGAGTAGATTTTCAAAATCAGAATAGGTCATTTCATTTTAATATATTTCTATATACAATATTATACGATTTATAGTTTTCGGCCAAGACATATAAATTTTTGCTACTCGATACTCTAAAAAAGGCTCCTGTCATATTTTAATAAAATACAGTATTATTAAAAAGTCACTATTATACAATTAAACTGGAATAGTATTGTGTTTATCTCAGATACCTAAAGCGTGTTCTCACCAAATTTAATCTCATTTGATCCAGTAGTTAAAGTGTGATTGAATAACAAACAGATACACGAAAATAAACTTTCAGAAATATAATATGATTAGCTGCTACCCGTCACGGCTTTGCCCGCAATTATAATAATATACATTAAAGATCGCGCACCACCGTGTTAGGACCAACAACCGTGTCAGTTAGGTTATGGTGAATTTCTTTTTTAAAATAAAGATTTTTAACGCATCACCGTGTTAGTTAAGTTATGGAGTACTCTTTAAAAAAAATTAAGGTTTTTTTTCCTGCATCACCGTATTAGGCCCAACAACCGTGTCAGTTAGGTTTGGAGTACTCTTTTAAAAAAAATAAATAAAGGTTTTTTTAATGCATCACTGTGTTAGGCCTAACATCCATGTTAATTAGCTTATGGAGTATTCTTTAAAAAAAATATAAAGTTTTTTTCACGCATCACTATGTTAGGTCTAACAACCGTGTCAGTGAAGGTTTTGAGTACTCGTTAAAAAAAATAAAGTTTTTTTCACATATCACCGTGATAGGCCCAACAACCGTGTCAGTTAGGATGTAATATTTTTTAAAACAATGTAAAGATTTTTCACGCACCACCGTGTTAGGCCTAACAACCGTGCCAGTTAAGTTTGGAGTATTCTTTAAAAAAAATTAAGGTTTCTTTCACACATCACGGTGATAGGCCCAACATCCGTATCAGTTAGGTTATACCTCCATAGGGATTTGAAAATAGATATGGTCAGTGAGGAAATAAAAAAGTATGCAAAGAAGCACGGACAACGCATCTTTCAACACGAGCATCCGGAGATACGCGGATTGTTGGCTGAGGCTGGTGTGGTTAGAAGGCTACGAAGAACAAAGCCACTGGACCTTATGGTTTTTGCTGGTCCGGATGGACATTAGTTTCTAAGGGAATATATCCAATGGGATATATCCCTTCAAAGTGTAAACATGTGTTAAATGTAAATTACTAGATGGGTATTTCTACTCAGTTGTAAATAAAATTAAATAATAAAAAAAAAGTTAGGTTATGTAGTATTCTTTAAAAAAATATAGAAGTTTTTTTACTCATAACAACTGTGTCAGGATACGTAGTATTCTTTAAAAAAATATAAAGGTTTTTTCACACATCACCGTGTTAGGCCTGACAACCGTGTCTGTTAGTATATGTAGTATTTTTTTAAAAAATATAAAGGTTTTTTTACGCACCACCGTGTCAGTTAGGATATGTAGCCTAGTATTTTTAAAAAAATATAGCTAAAGGTTTTTTCACGAATCACTGTGTTAGGCCTAACAACCGTGTCAGTTAGGTTATGCAGTATTCTCTTAAAAAAATGGGTTTCTTATTACACAAAACCCGTGTTAGACGTATTTTTCTTGTTTTACCAATCTACAACACGTTACCGATTTTCGCCGGTAGCAATTTTGAGGTTATGTTTTTCACTTTTATTTTCGATTTTTATTGTACTTCTTGTGCTTTCATATTTTGGATTCTTGCTTTTGGGCACATAATAAAGCATTTTAGTAACAAAAATATCGAAAAATCCAGGATATGCTACACTGCACATTTACCATTTTTTCATATAATGTAATTACACAAATATTGGCACAGTAATATTTGTAATTAATTACAAATACACAGTAATTGTAATATTACAAATTACAATTGGCACTCTGCGTAGGGATTTTTTACATTTAATATTGAAAATTCAACACAAAGTAATAAATTAGTCAGTTTTGAAAAAATTTCAACTAAAATAATCGAAAATATTACATTAAAAGCAATAATTTTGCAATAAATAAAACACAGATTAATATTTGTAAAATTGCATTAGATCTATGTCTATCTCTGGTGCCTAAATATCATGTCCAGTAAACAGTAATTAAACCTACTACAGTTAACACATGTTACAAAACTAAATAATAATAGTTATTTTGGGCTGGGTAAGTAGTATAATGACGTTTTGTAAAACGGGAATAGGCCTCAGATACTTAAACCATATTCGTACCAAATTTCATCTCAATTGGACCAGTGGTTAAAGCGTGATTGAATAACAAACAAACAAACACACAAACTTTCAGAAATATAATATGAATTAGATTAGATAAGGTAATGTGCTCTCATCTTGGCTGTCGATGCTTACGCACTGGTAGCGCATAAAATTGCAATTTTCCAATTACTGTTAGATATTCTTATATTTCTAAATGAAGGGTAAGAATTATAGTCCAGGTGCAAGCAGTTTTCTCAAATAAGAAAATTATTTCACCTTCTGAATTGTAAAAAAATAAGTCATACTATTTGCACTGGGAAATACTAAGCTTAGAGCTAATAGAAGGAAAACATTTTAAGGAGAAAAATGGGAACTGAGCATCAAATACAGAAACCATTTCCCTGGCCGTTGATTGTTTAAAGAAGTATTAAAACCAGCTTTGCTGTGGCATCCGACTTTAGGGATGCCAGTTAGGCTAAGTAAATGCAATTGAATCTGTAATATTCTGTTGTACGAGTACATGCGCAACTCTTGATTTGCTTCGTAACATTCAAATCAACTTGACAGCGGGAAAAATATTGGTGTGCTATCTTATAGCACAGAATTATATTTATGCTTACGACCGTAGTAAAAATGTTGAGATCTGCGAAGCTTTGCTCTTTCATTGCACAATTTCATTCCACGTCACATTATTAAACAATGAGTAATTGGTCACAACGTTACAACACAACAGCATATAAAGTTCACTGCGCTATTATCTGAATTTGAACCCAGATAACAACGGCCCATACAAGTGAACCTACTGTGTGCTTATAGTGTCCTTCTGTTTGCTTAACGTCCATACACAACGCAAGTTATACAAAGTAGGACCAGGGAACAGCGTTAATGTGAAAGAAAAAACTTTCGCAGCAAATTCCAGTTTCAAACCTACGACCTTGAGGTGCGCTAGTTCAGACTGACCGTTGCTTGGACAAGCACGTTGCTTTACGAAGACTAAATCATGATATTATTTTATCTACTAAGGATTACATTACTTATTAATACATTACTATTAAAACACCACAACAGTGACAATCATGTCTTGCTAACGTGATAGAAGCGGATTTCCAAAGTATTTTTCTTTGAAAATTTAATTTCATCATCACAATCAGCATTAAAATCTGCATATATTAGCGTTGTAAACTTTCAAATTACAGTGCACAGAAAATTAATCCTGACCGCCGTCGAAAATTTCTCAATTTCAACGGATTTTGAAAACTCAAAATGTTAATTTATGCAGTTTTTAATGGTAATAAAATACGTTTTTACAAAAACGGGTGAAAATTTAATAAAAAAAGTTATGAATTTTAAAAATTTAAATAGCTGCTATTTTAAAACTGTTAATGAATTTTACTTTTTGACGAACTAATGGGCCAAAACTACAAAATTATGAAAGTAAGCGCGCGCGCTCACGCACGCACGCACACACACACACACACACACACACACACACACACACACACACACACACACACACACACACTTCAGTCCAAAGTGGACTTTGGCCTCCCGTTCCACGCAATCTGATCCAGCTCCAACTGTATCCATCCAGTTATTCAAATCTTTGCCAGATCCTCCGCCAAGTCATCCAGCCATCGTTTCGTAGGGCGTCCTCTTTTTCTTTTCCCCGACAAGTATCCCATTATTTTCTCCCCCCCTACCACCTTCCACTATCTTCCATCCTCTGCACATGACCGAGCCAGCTGATTCTTCGTGTTTTTATCAAGCGCAATATGTTCTCATTCAATCCGTAGTATTAGTTCACTCTCTCCCTACATACATTTATTTATATATCTTGTTCAAATTGTCAATCGTTAATAAAATACTTTCTATTCATCCCCTTAAGTTTAAATAATTTTTTTTTTAACTTGTAGTGGATGACACTTGATGTTAATACAGTTTTTTGCCAAATATTAATATCACTTATTTGTACAGACTATACGATAGGATTTGATTTAAATAATACTTATGTTCTATTCTATTTTGGTTTTAGGAATCACAGCACGCAGCTGCTGACGTGATGGAAGCGCATGATCTAAGTAGGAATTGACTTACATTTTTTCCCATATTACTTGTTCTTTATTAAATTTTCCAGTTCCTGATTATTTCTAATACACCATACACCCTGTTTCAAACACCCCCAGCACGTGACAATCAGTGACTTTCCGCGTGCAGATTTCTGCGCCATAGCAAACGTCAGGTCTGACAAGCGATTTGTGAAGCTTAATCTTGGTAGCTCTAGAGAGAAGTGTCGATCTGAAAAGGTTTGCAAGGCCCTAATACGCTGTATTCCCTGCCATGACCCGCTTCCCGATCTCTTCTTTTACTTTGTTTTAGCAATTTATATTTACTCCAAGGAACGTAAAGTGTCCAACTGATATCAAATAATATTATATATATATATATTGTGTTTAACGTCCGACTATTGTGCACACTTGGGCTAATGCAGACAATGGGATGATTTATAGCGTATGAATATGCCAAGCCCTGGCCGGGAATCGAACCCGGGTCCTCGGGGTGAAAGCCCGATACGCTATCAACTAGGCCACCGAGGTGGCTTATATATATATATATATATATATATATATATAAATTTTAATGATACCTCAAAAGGTAATGCAAAGGTCACAACCATTCGGTTTTGTTGCTATTTTAAATTGTAAAGGAGATGGCTACAGTTTGCAATTATAGAACGAACAGATTAATCACAGATAAAGTTTCAGTATTAAATCGTTACGAACTTTGAATGCAGTATCTGTGATTTATTATATCTGCTTTATGTATGGTTTTACACTTGTCGAGGAAATACCAAAACAAATAAATTTACATTTCAACAAACGTCGGTATTGAGTTTTAGTTAATAATTTGACGTTAGATATTTTCAAAAATTGTCGACAATGAATGCGACATTAAAAAGTGTTTTTCTTGAGATGTTAACATTTGTAACAATTTTTGGTTTATACGCTCAGTGTTGATAATGTTTGTGAGTTGTGTTTGACAAATGGTGCCATGAACTGTTGCAAACGTGTAGCCCAACAATTACAAACAATAAAATACTTTTACTGATTGCGTAATTTGTCAATGAATATTTTGCCTACCAAAAAGTTAGACGTCCGCTTCAGCTTGTCCAAATTAATATATTATCTGTATTTATGGTTTAAAGTTAAAAATAAAAATCTAATATATACAGTTGTGAATGTTTATCGCATACATATTCATTGAACGGTCCGCATCATTTGTAACTCGGCGGGGGTCCGCATTGATATAGCTGGTAAAATGCTAAGTGGCCACTGCGCAGAGGTTTGTGCGCATTCCAAGAAATTTGTGTTTGGTGACTCGTTAACAAGGCGTGTTGCTCTTAATTTATTAATCGCTCACTGTCCGAGTGTAAATCTTTTACGGAAAGTAACGAGAACTTTGTTCGGAAAGTTGGCTGACATTTTTACGAGTTACGTTTTTCATTAAATTTCTTTTTCACCCACAATCCATTGCGGCTGGCGGGTTGCGTAATTGCATTGTGTTAACCAATAACGAAGAAGATTCAAAAACTTCAAATTATAACTAAGGTGAATGAGTTTATGTGTTAGTGGTGGGATCTTGAACCCCTGATTAATGCCAGAATGCGAATCTACTGGTCAGTAACTACAAACAATAATCAATAAAGTTTATATTTTATTGTCTCTATAAATAAGCCTACGAGCCTTTTATATGTGTTTTCAGCGTATTCTAAACAGATTCGTTATTTGGTGTACATAGATATGAATCACCTGAGTTATCAGCTGACTGTTCTAAGCGGTTAAAGAAGAATTTCAAATGTTTGCGAACGCCAGTAAATAACATACTACGATGAAACAAACTATATAAGAAGACAAAATGGCGACGTTAACAAAGTATGGATGCCTGAGAAACCATTTCCCGCCACAACACGGCCATTGTGATGAAGTAATAATGCAATTTATTTTTGTTACGTTTTGCGATTTGTATAGCAGTGGTTAGAAATTAAAAAACGATTTGCTGCAAACTAAGCCTATTTAACAAGGATATATAACAGTGAGGGTATGTGTGACATTGAATCAGAGTCACTTTTAGAAGTTCAGAATTGCATTTGAGAGAGTAACGAAGCCAGGGGAGGTCGAACGCAGGGAAGCAGTGTCTTCACACACACACACACACACACACACACACATATATATATATATATATATATATATATATATATATATATATATGTGTGTGTGTGTGTGTGTGTGTATATATATCATTTTCATAAAGTAATATAATACAACATAAAAGTGAAGTTGTGCAGCTGTATGTGTAGCATACACTAGAGAAAGCAGAGGCGCCCCCTGATTAACGTAATATAAAATATGTTCTAACATAGAAATACCGACCGGTACACTGATCAACCGCAAAATGTAATATAAAAAATTTCAAATCAACTTTTCTGTCAATCAAACCGATTTGTCTTGCTCGAATGTTTATCTTTTAAACTTTTTTTTTTAAGTGTAAATCATTCAACACACGTCTAAATGAAACGAAGCACTGGCAATTAAATCAGATGCATTTTGTAGACGTAAAGTGGGTAAATCTATAAGAAACAATAAAGGTTATGTTTGGAAGGACAATAGAAACTTTAGCAAAATCATGGGGTACATTGTGATCTGAGTGTGCACATGAATAGGTCGGCAATGTATCACGGAGTAATCTATGCTTATGATAAGAAACATGTGTTTGTGAGGATCTTGTCAGCAGAACCCAAGATGTTTAGTTGTACAACAGGTCCTTTGACCGCGGAGCCTGGCGTTATATAATCCCTTCTAACTTTAATGTTAGTGTTAAACTTATGGGTAATTATGTGAGCAGAACACCAAACAACAGACAGGCTACCGAAACAAGTTATGGAATGGTCACGACTAGGAAGGGAAAAGTGAACGAAGAAATTTAAAAAAATAAATTGCAGACTTTTTTTAGCGAAAGTGAAACGTAGAGAACAACAAAAACAAATAAATTTGGGTAAGTAAGAAACTTCGCGGTGTTAAGTAGCCTATAAATAAATTGTGGTCGGAAATAAAATGTTTTTACTGACATGTTCCATTAGCAAGTGGTTTTATAAAAACATGAATATAACGTGAGCACAGCGAGTGAAGGAAATTTGTACAATAAATGGATTAATAAGTGTGGCACAGGTTTAAGCGCATTCAGAACTATTCAGTGTTTTGGAACTTGCATTGTTCAAAAATAAAAGTTTTGCCTTCTTTTATAAGTTAATAATAAATCAGTCCTCAGATATGCATATTGTAGCACATCAGTAGAGACTAAATCAGTTGAGTGATTTTAATAAAATTTGGCACGCAGTCGACTTAAACCTTATCTCGAGGCATTTTTTGGTTAAAAATCATGTTCTTCTCAAATCGGCTGTAACAATTTTACTCAAACCGTGCTTAAATGTAACCCAAAAAGAATGGTTTGCCCGAATAATCTAGTTCAATTGAAAAAATAAATAATAAAAATGACTTTTTCTCAAAATCCGTTAATTCGACTTTTTTTCAATCGTCAACCATATATAGGCTAACAAAAGTCAGCAAAGTTTGAATAGAATCGTAAAAGAACAAAAGTTAACCCTGTATGTTGTTTTGTTTTTCGACCTGAGTTATGATACAACAACCTGATGACACGGTTTTCCGTCGGTAGCTTTCGAACTGGATTTTGGGAGAAAGTTTGTGCGATGTTTTAGCATCAGTCTGCATTCACTTTTGCTTTAAGGAAGACTATTCGGTATGTTGCTCCCTGACATTGTCCAGGCCAGCTTACATAACCGGAGACTTTGAACAGTAACACGATGCTATTGTTTTCTTTACTGAATGAGTGCGTTGCACGATCTGGCAACACTGGACACAAACGCGTTGTTCGGACAAGATGTTTTTTAATTAAACTTTGAATACCAATACTGTTTTTTTAAGGAAATGAATAAAAAAACTTAAAATTATGATTACTAAATAAATAATTACTGTAATGATTAATAAATATAGGCAAAACAAAATCTAGGTTATATGTTTACGCTTATTTCAGGTTATAATTTAAACTAAAATTTTGTTTTGCAAAATTAGTAATAAAAGAAAAACAATTATGTTATTAAAATATTTATAAAACTAACACATTTATGATTCCTATTTGTGCTAGAACCATAATATAAGTACCCACCATCATATATTTATTTAGTATTGTTAAATGTTCTGTTATTGCAAATGTCTCCTAATTTTTAGGAAACATGCAAAAAAATATGTTTTTATTCCCAATAAATATTTTTGTTAATAACAAATGTTACATTAATTTTTCAATTTAAAAAAAAAAATTTCAGAATTTTTATTTTTTATTTAAACAGCCTATATTTGCATATATTTCATTATTTAGGCTTTGTAAGAGATTGGAATTTCTTGTCATTTATTATTTAAATTAAAGAACAACATAAAATCTGTCAATGTGTATCCTTTAAATTATTTTTTTAATATATTTTCAGTGTGAAATACAATTTTCAGCATTATGGCAAATATATTTCACCAAAAATGAGTTTGTCTTAAGGAAAACACAAAATTTAAATATTTGCTATTTTTCAAAATGGCTGGCACTTTTAGTGTAGCAAGATATCGATATCTAGTTTGTGCATTTGTTTTTATTAAACAAGAATTACTTTATAATTAAATGTCTTTCGCGGGAAATATTACATTAGGGCCTATCTATAAAATTTCTTAACTGAAGTTATTTAATATATAACCTATTTACACCCTAGACACACACACACACACACACACACACACACACACACACACACACACACACACACACACACACACACACACTTCGCCGTAGTATATCTAAGCCTAAACCTTTTTAAACCCAATTTGGAATAAGAACAATAATTAGTCAAATTTAAGGCACACGAAAATAAAATAACGATCCCCGATCTTCATTGATCAAACCTTGATGCATTGTATCAATTACTATAGGAGTCATAATTCAAGTAGCTTTTGATTAAATCCATCAGTAACGTGAGCGTAGCGTGTAAAGGGGGGGGGTTCACAAATCAAGCGCCCCGGGAGGCGGCCCACCTCAAATAATGAGAAAATATCGCATGGGGCTGCACTCGAAAACCTCTACAATACTAAACTGTCAAGTAAAACGGAGAGGAACATAATTTCTTTACGTAATGTTGCCTAACTTGATTAAATATAATTTTGTTTTGTCGTTTCTTTTTTTACATTATTTTGTATCTGATCCTATTAGCGTAGCAAAGTTTGAACAAGCTTCTGTAATGAATGTCTTGCGAGGTAATTTCTTTCTGGAATGTTGGTAATATTTAATTTATTTCTGTTTAATTGAAACCACCAGATTGGCACCTTGCACGCAATCGGGGATATTTAGTAGGCAACGAGTTAACATTCTATGCACGTACTGCATTTAAGTTGCCCAATAATTTCCCACAACCCTACTGGTTATTTTATAAGTGGTACTGGATCCACTCTCGCGTGGATAGTATTGTTTTATTTCCGTAAATCTTCTATAACACGTAATTGTTACTCAGATATAACAGTCTTTTTGGACTTGTGTTTTATCTTTTTGAAAATATTTAATGTTAACTAAACTGTTTTACGACTTCTAAATTAATGGAACAGCTGACGAAGTTAGACAGTAATTAATTGTTCCTTTGTCATGTTAGTCGTGGTTGAGTTTATTTGCTATTGTTTAAGCGTCCAGTACGAAGAAAGAATGATTAGAAAGAACTCTAAATAAAATTTTAAATAAACAAAAGGATATCGAAGAAAAACCTTACCCCCTTTGTGTTTGTAAAAAATGTTTTCGACAATTAAAAAAAACAAAGTAATTGTTTTTTTCTAAATTGGGTACTCATTTGTATTTAATGAGCTATAAATGGTTTTTTATAAAATTTAAATATAATATGGAACAAAATATGGAGAACCGATTTTGAGAAAGTAGGTCTAAAATTTTCCTTAATATCGATATTTTGAATTTCCGTCACCATCTTTGGAACCATCTTGGAATTTTCTATTTTCCCCGATACGTTTTATTATGCGCCTAATGTATAGGCTACTCTTGAGCAATTTTAAATAATATAATAACATTTGTGCAATTTTTCTGCACCTTTCGTTTTATTGAAATATAGTTTATTTGAATAAATATCTAACGATACAAATGTCACCTATTTAATGAAGTCTACTTGTCTTGATATGTCCATCATCTTTGCAAAAAAAACATTTAGGCCTATTTGTCACCCATACAAATCACCCTAAAGCCCTCCTCCCCCACGTGTCACCAAGTGTAACAGTCTACCAGAAATAGGTTACAGTCCACGAGGGAGGTCTTTTGGGGGTGAAATGTTTAGTTTCGTGTTAAAAACAACAGAGGCACACTTCCCACCGTTTGACATTTCCGTTCTACGAGGAAATAGCTAACACATTGAAGCCCTATCCTTATCCCAATACCCATGTGTCTGTTTAGTGATTGCGTGGAATTGTGTGTCCAAGGAGAGATTTCAATTTCATAGAGAATTCATAATATCTATTCACTTACTTATATTACACTAGACAACTGCACAAACTATTCGACACTTGTGAGTAAATTTAATTTTTTTAAATATTATAATTAATATTTTTATAAAATAAGTTAGAGGTAATTCTCAAAACGAGGCACATTTTGTCTGAATGGTCTACCTCAATGTAGGCGCATCTTGAAAAAAAAAATAAAAAGTAACACGGTATTCCTTATTAATTAACCAAAAACAAAAAAATATTAACAAAACGTCACAACTGAAATCCTGTGAAAAATCGAAGTTAGAATCGTGAATTAACATTTGACACTTTTATTACATATTGATAATAAAAATACAACAAAATGTATAACACGAAAATACAACTTTAAAGCTGTACAACATTAGCAATTTGATGGGGTCGTGAAATTAATTTATATTCTACTTGATGAAATATGTCAGTTGTCTGCTAAAGTTAATTTTTAGGACTCTTAAAAAAAATCAGTTTTGTGTAGTTATTATAGGACAATGGTTAAGCAAATCTGTTTTGTGAAGTTAAATGTAAGCTACATGTTCAAATAAGCTGTCATATTAATAGTGGATATTAAAGACACTTTTTTCATAAAAAGGTTTTATTTTTAGGATGAATAATTTGTTTAATATTTCTTAATTATGCGTAAATATAATAAATGCAAATAATATTATTTTAAAGTTCGTAATATATATATATATATATATATATATATATATATATATATATATATATATATGTATGTATATATATATATAATCAGTTTGTTCTGTAAATAGCTATACTTTTGTTATTAAACACATTTAAAACGTGTAAAATACTTATTAAACGTTGAAACCTCCTTTACCCCTAACTGTTTCCCAAGACTTTCATCAAATATTTAATTACCACCTTGCTTTTAATTACAACAAAGTTATAAATATCGCCAGTAAGAAAATTTTATCAAAATTTCCCTGCGCAAAGCCCACCCGCGGCTGCTGTGTTTTGTTAACAGGTCTTAAAGTGTTGTAACGTTGGTATTATAATATATTTAAGTTTACGTTGTTCCAAGTACCCGACTTAATTTCGTGTTCGTGTGATTTTCTTTTAAATTTACGAGCAGCGCCGACATTAATGTTCCGTGTAAATTTTAATTAGTGGCTTCGTTAAGGGCTTCAGTCTTAAGGAACGTTTTAATTCCATAGAAGCTGAAAAGAAATTAGCAAAGTACGAAACGTCGTAAATACAAACTTTGCGGAATCCCCGCCAGGTGCGCTGTTAGGGACAAGATGGCGGGGTTAAAGAAATTTTAGAAACTCGTGCTCAGTGGTTTTTGGAAATTATATTCCAGAGTTTTTTAAATGAATGACCTGTATTACAATTAGAATTACAAAATGGTTCCGAAGCATCAAAAACATTAAAATGTTGTTGAGCCCTGATTGGAAGACTTAGAGTGTTGGAAGGTGTGGTTTTTGTTAATGAGTGAAAACCTCTTTTAATAAATAAAAGAAGTTTTATTTAATGAATTTCACACCTTTTTTGCATTTATTTCATTTACACTAATTATTCAAATATTTAACTCTTTAACTTTAACAATTATTCAGATATTTAACTCTTTAATTTTAACAATTATTCAGATATTTAACACTTTAACTTTAACAATTATTCAGATATTTAACTATTTAACTTTAACAATTATTTAAATATTTAACTCTTTAACTTTAACAATTATTCAGGTATATAACTTTTTAACTTTTACAATTATTCAGATATTTAACTCTTTAACTTTAACAATTATTTAACTATTTAATTTAAAAATTATTCAAATATTTAACTCTTTAACTTTAACAATTATTTAACTTTAAAAATTATTCAGATATTTAACTCTTTAACTTCAACAATTATTCAGATATTTAACACTAACTTCAACAATTATTCAGATATTTAACACTAACTTTAACAATTATTCAGATATTTAACTCTTTAACTTTAACAATAATTCAGATATTTAACTCTAACTATGGTGGCTATTCACACTAACAAGTTCTTTTTTATTTATTATGCAAACGTTAACTTTTCAAACCAACATAGGTTCACCTAACATTCTACTGAGAATATTCACTTAACAAAATTAGGTCCAACCACGAACCAACATGGTTCACCTGGTAGCCTACTGTGTCTAATAACAAGTCTGTAAAATCACAGGTTTATACACAGGTCCAGCTGAATTGTTCTAGACGTATCTGTGACAAAGTTCGACTGTTACAAGTTCTTGGTCACGTGTTAATATAAGCTGTCTGTTCGCATACTCTAGAAGCCTAAAGTAACGTATTTACTGGCTTAGAGGTTATGTGTCGCTTTTAATGTCATTAGTTAGTTTGAATACAAAATATTACAATAATTCAAAAACTTGTACTGGGAGTATATCAAAATATGAGAACGTATTTGAAGTACTTCGAGTAGGTAGCCTTTACAAAAAATATGACTTGTATGAAAATCTCTCAAAATATTTTAAAAAAATTAACTTTCTTAAAAGTTTTAATTAATTTCAACAAAAAACTATCATTAAAAAAATTGTTAAGTGTTACAAACTTTAACACTTAAAATTAAAATATGTGTCAAATAAAACAAAACTGATAGATTTCTTAGGAAATCAGCTGAGCAAGTGGTTAAGTGGATCATGTATTCGATGGAATTGGAAATACGATTGTGTTTTAAATTTGAAAGAAATGTCTTTCAATGGGCGGGAGGGACGGAGAGGCTGAGAGCATATGTTGGCTTAATGTAATGTTTCTCAAAAAGTACAAATATAAGAGATGGACGATTAATTTTTTAATATTTTGAATAACATTATTTTATTTCTAACAGAGGAGTTTTGCAAAAGTTGTCACAATTTAGTTTTTATTTTTGTTCAATAAAAATATGTTTTTAGACCCTATACATGTTTTTGATTAAAAAAATTTGGTATACTTTTAATATATTGTCCTGGAGACTAGTTGTAAATGAATTAAGTAAAATACGAGTCTTACAAGCAAAGATTGTCTGCATTATCTCTTAACATTGGAACTGATAAGGAGATAAAGGAAAGATATTGTTCTCTGTGCATTGCCCATAACTCATGGGTAAATGTTTATTTTTGGGTAATATAAGAACACAAATATTTTGTACGTTCATTTTTAGACAAAAAGACAGTTCTAAATATTTTGCAGGAGGATACATGTTATAATTTTTTAAATTCTTTTAAAAGTCTTTTTTCCGTGACAATTTCTTATCCGTGAATTTAATTATTAATTGTATAATTTAGACTTTTAATTATTCTTCCTTTGTTTATTTTTGGTAAATGTGGAATACTTTTTTGAAATATATTTTTTTAATTTTTATATTGGTTCAATGTGTTTATCTTGATAGTACAGTTTCTTGGTAGACGATCTTTGAGTAATGCCTCAAGTGTGGCTGTATTTTATACTTTCTTAATTTCTTATGTCTTGAATTTTGGGCTAATAATTTATTTTTAATTTTTAGTTACATATAGTGTATTTGATTTAGTAAATAATAAAAAAATTATTATTATTATTATTATTATTATTATTATTATAAAATAAAATATTGTAGCACTTAATAAAGCCAAAAACAAGAGCATATTGTTGTTTGCTGTCCATGTTTCTAGTTGTCTATTTTCTCAGTTGACAATTATAGAACTGGCACATTCTAAACAAAACAAAATATAATTAATTACAAATTAATTAAAAACACTTAACCTGCTGTAAATGTGTAAATCTGTTGTGATATATTTTGCAATTGACTTCTAGCGAAATTACTGAATGAATAAAACATCAACTCGTTTTAACAGCCGTTCATTGCTTCGATTTGCTTTGTGTTGCGCAAATGTAACCGCGGCATTCGCTTTAATTCATATCTAAACATAAATTTATTGGTAAAATATAGAATAAGTAATTCACAATGCTAAATTGTTCAACTGATGCGAAATGATTCCATTGCGATTATGTTATAAATCACTATTACCATCAATAAACATAACCTCAAAGGTGATCATGAAATCAGCTGTTATCAAAAACCGGCTGTTTTGGTAAATTTATTTTAATTTATTATTTATTACACGAATTAATACATTAATGGCTCCTTCATTTTTTCAGTCTGAGCGAGGGCAAAGACCGTTACAGCAAAAATTGAAAATTATAAACCAAAATACTTTAGGAGCATTTTGCCATTTTATTCTGTTTTGAATTACACTCAAAATTAGGTCATAATATTTGTCAGCGTGTTGAGTTTTACCCCTCCCATTTTAAGTAAAAGTAAAAGTTATTAAAAAAATACGGTAGGCCCTAAATGTTCTTGAGTAACTCAAAGTAGTCTATTTTTTAAAAATATTTTTGGATTTAGTTTTTCATTAAACTAGATGTTATTGAAATCATGCTTTTTTCAGTCAATATCGTGAGACTCATTGTTAAAAAGTGTTACAAGACTCGGTGGTCGATGTGACTAGATTTGCTATGTCTCCGAACTGCGCACCTCAAGGTTGTGGGTTCATTTCCATTAAGTTCCGATTTTTTACAAAGAAAGTTGTAAAGATACAAACGTGCAAGTCAATAATTAAAATTTTGTGGAATTTTCCCCCCAAATAAATAAAAGTAAAACAACAGCCTCGCCAGCGGTCAAGGTTTTTTTTTGATTTACTCCCGAATAGTAAAATCACTTAATTTAAAATTTTACACACTCTAATTATAAATCTTAATTTTGATGAAACTTTTACTAAATCTGAATAAATCAAATTTGAAAAATTTTGGCTTTTCTTGATTCATCTCAAACCGATTTTTTTTTAACAATGACCCCATAATGTTTGTTTAGATAAACTTTAATAAACTTTTATGAGAATACTTGGATCTGTTTTTCAGAAATTCCTCATAGATTTTCTCCAACATTGGCAAGAAACAAAAATTCCTTAAACATTCAAAATGATTATAAGATACAATTCTATTTACGTAGATTACACGTACTTGCCAAATTATATATTTTAAAATTTAACTTTCAAATTAAGCTCACTAATGTAGTTCCACAAATCCCACTTTAAAGCTATCTCATATTTGCTATAGTTTTATGGACTTTCAGACCTTGGCAATAAATTAACAGCTCTAAACAAGCAATATAAATGTTTGGCCACACATCTTCCGAGGGGGAGGGCCGGAAGTGGACACGCCTTTATGGTTATGAGGGTGGAGAGAGGCAGTAACTAAATTAAAAGAGAATTCTGTGTGAGCGTGATTTACTGGCAATTTCTTTCCGGAAACAATACTTGTGACTTAACAAATCCTTAGGCACTGAGGTCTACACTAACACGCTGTAAACGTAATTTAAAAAGTTATGCATTTTTGCAAGCTTATGGCCTCTATATGTAAACGTAGGCTATCACATTTTGATTGTAACGAAAGTGTAATCCACCTTAATGAAATTAATTTTGGAATTAGTTCGCGTGATGTTTTCAATCTGGTTTTTGGAAATTCGCATTCAGCACCTTTATAACTTCTGAAGTGTTCTATCATTACTATAAAACATGAAATGGCAAACCTTAATGCTCTTGAAATTTTTCTGTACTGCGTGCAGTCGGTAAGGCTTAAAGACAAATGTTTTGCTGCGTTGTGTAAGCCGAAGAGTTGACATAGCACTTTGCAGTTCTCGACTTAAGTGATTCGTTGATGTTTGAGGAGTTTAGCCTAATGTTGTTGCAATATTAGTCTATACTAGGCTACTTTTGTACACTTTTGTTTGTTGATGAATCCGTGTGATACGAAAGGCACACTGAACAAATTCAGTTTTATCAAAATGTAAGACACAAAACTTAACTTAATTGGAAACACATGTTAACCTTTTGCAGTAAAACCCACAACTGGGTTTTTACTGCAACCAGCTAATCACATCTACAGTAACCACGAGAAAGCTTGTACCATTGATACAGAATTTGGCAGTAAATGTATTTTGGTTGCTAGTCAGGTGAACGTTGAAGTACTTTGAATTGCCTGCATTTTATGTTTTTTTTAATGTTCTCGGGCTAACACTACTGTTGAAAAACACAATATCAATCTGTCAAATTTTAATAGGTCCTTCCTTTCACTCTTTGAAATCACTATTTTCATTTTTTTAGTCATAATAAAAAAAAATATTTCAGAACTTTTAAAAATAAGAACAAAAACTGAAACAATTTGGATGTGTGTATAATAAGGTTTATCCGATGGAGGCAGCTGAAGTTAGCAGCTGATCCCACCGTACCTCTAGCTCATACTGCTCTCTCTCTCTCTCTCTCTCTCTCTCTCTCTCACACACACACACACACACACACACACACACACACTCACACACCACTTATAGCTCTACATAGCTTTGCTAACTCTATAGTGTAAAGGGAATCATGCTGATGGAGTGAATGGCATCGGCCTAAAGCTGTATCAGACGGTGCCCTGGACTACCTAGCGACCTCCCAGTGTACCTTAGCCTAACCAATGTATGCAGAGCTTTGTATAGGCGGACATCAAGTCCCTTGCTACTTGTAGAAACAACATGTAGAATGTAAAATAGAAACAAATAGAAATTAAGAATGTAAAATAAAATCAGCAGGATTTCATTGGAAGAGAAAAGGGAAAATTTTATAGGAAATTATCAAAACAAGCATCTGCAGCGCCTCAGTAACGTACTGGACAGTCACTAACAAAAGTGAGTTATCCCTCCCACAATCCTATACTTTATGAAGAGGCTAAAACTCGAGACGGCACTGTAAATGAGCATCTCAGGAATATATAAGCGGAGCACAATTGATCTACAAAGGTCACAGTGCAATAATAACCCTAAAAATCCTTTCATTTATTCAGAAAACAATTTTAAAGAGAATTTTCTAACATAACTGTACGGCAAAATATTAAGAAGAAAAATTATTTTAAGTAAGTTACAGGCGACATTAATCCTATCCCCGACACAATACAGCTGAGGCTTGAGACACAATTCGCTGTGTGGTATTGTTTCATCTATCCTCATTTAAAGCTCACATCAGTTAAATGTAAAAAATTCAAAATATAGTCAAGAAGTTTCACCATACCCTCTGACTGTGTACACCTTACTTATTGAGACGTTCCTAACATAGCCTAATGCATCGCCATTCAAAGTATGTTATAGAATGAATATTCGCTATTAAATTGTATTCACCAAACTCAAGAAAACAACGCTAAAAGTGTCTGTGTCTAGAAGTGTCTATTAGGTGTATCCAACAATAATGTTATTCTTATAATAATTTCTTTTTGTAGTTAAAGTGGGTTTATGTCCACTTGAAAGTAATTAATAATAATGTATGGGTTAAATGATTTTTTACTTAATAAGTTTTTTTAATTAACCGTTTCACTTCAACTTCTTAAATAGGATATTTTGCATTTGAAAATGTATCATCAGTAAGTTTGTAGTGTTCACAAAGAGCATCTTACGGCACGAGTTGATATCAAGGCTCCCGTTTTATTTAATAATTTAAAACCGTACAAATTTGTTTTTTTGAAAATGAAATGTTTTCTATAATTGCATTCGGGTATTTAATTAAGTATTAATTTTAATAATTTTCATACTATAATTTAAAATAATAATAAACTGTATTTGAAAATTTTACTTTTTCAAAATATATTCTTTAATTGTTAAGAGAAGTAAAGATAGAATTTATACTAACAAAATAACAATGAGGCATACAAAATCTGAAATATTGTAGATGAATTTAGTAAGCGTTAAAATTGTTTATTTTTTGTTGGAAATAGATCTAAAATGGCGGTTAGACAAAAACGTCGTACGTTTCCCTTAACTTTTAAGTGGCTTATCCTGAAAGTTCATCTCGCGCAGCTCCTTAACGTACTCGGACATCCTTACACAGTCAAAACACTTCCGCGGATATCTGTTACATCTTTGACAGCTAACAAAGCTATCACTTCAACAACTACGAGTAGTTAATCAACGCGGCTGAACACCTTTCCTGCCCGCTTTCAAACTGTTGCAGTCTCCAAGCCCGAACGAATCCTTTACACCTGGCTAATCCAATTTCACCACCTTTTATTTTGTAATTGCCCGAATGACATGAATTTATAGTTTTGTATTTCCCATCAGAGCTTGACTGGAGAACCATTTTCAAAATTAGTGAATTTCATCTAATATTTCTCCTAACTACAACTTCAGTTCGTCTCTCTTAAATGTTTCACTCTTTCTCTAAAGACGAAACACCTGCCTATTTGTTGATGATATATGCCCCTATTTGTTGTTACACATTTTAATTGCCTTTATTGTCTGCTTATAATTTTATTTTTAACTTTAACTGTTTTTAACTGTCTCGTATAGCTTTACTCCAACATTTAAGAAAATCAATATTTTATAAACGTCCTTCCTAGTATTATTTATACGTTATGATAAAAACATTATTATTTTTGTAAATTGTTACAAAAGCTTACATTAAATGTAAATGTTGAAAAAATAATTCCAAGTTACTTAAACAAAACCAAATGCATTAGGATAAAGTTTATTACCGAAGTTGCGGTACTTCTTCAGCACGTCGAGTGTTTTTGGGCCGCTATCTTACACCTCACTGCTTGTCATGCGTGAGGTCACTAGGTTTGTGTAGGAGCAGAAATGAACGTCAAATTACCTTAGCTTATAGGCAAATGTTGTGACACTCGTTCACTGCTCTCGACAATTTTCTTTAAGTATGCGCTACGATCAGTGCAGACAAAATATTGGCATATATCCAGTCAATTAATTCTTTATTTATTTTCTCAGTCAGCTATTACGGTTGAATACGCGATGCATATGCCTACTATTCTGTGATGTTTATTTTAAAAATATTATAAGACAAATCGCAATTACTGTATGCAAATCTACAATCAAGTATCATGCAATAACAAAACAATGCAATAAAAGTATGATATTTTAGTTTATATACAGAAATAAAAATGGTAAATAGATACATACTTTAGTGAGAAAAACCAAGCGTAATTATACTGTTAAAAAAAATAATCAAGGCCTTCTAATACTTGTTTATATGTAATTTATGATATGTATATAGGGCCTATATGATATATTGTGATATATATATATATATATATATATATATATGATATTTTTTGGGGGGCTTGGTGGTCGAAGTGGCTAAATAATCGGTCAGTTTACTGAGTCACTCAACTGCGCACCTAAATGTTCTTAGTTCGAGCGACAGTTGCTTCCGTTACTTTTCCCTTACCGTTAACACTGATCCATTGTCCTAATTAGTCTAACTGGCACAAATTATGGACGTTAAATAATAAAAATATACATACGATTTTAAGAGTTTGACTTCAGACTTGAAGCGAGAATAACCTTGAAGATGCCAAATAATATTTTTTTGATTTTGTTTTTTTTTTTTTTGTTTAACGTCCGACTATTGTGCACACTTGGGCTAATGCAGACGATGGGATGATTTATAGCGTATGAAAATGCTAAGCCCTGGCCGGGAATCGAACCCGGGTCCTCGGGGTGAAAGCTCAGTACGCTATCAACTAGGCCACCGAGGCGGCTATTTTAGTGAAAAGTCGGACCAATGTTTCTACTGAAAACAAAATAACTATTAATAAATAAAAAAAAGTATTTTGAGAAAAAGTATTCTTTCACACAAAAATGAAATATAAATATTTTTATTAAAAAATATTGAAAATTGTAGCACAATTGTTACTTTAAAAACAAACTTTTAAACTGAAAAATATTTATAAAAACAATTTCTTAAATTTGGAAAACATAAAAATGTAATTAACATGTAATGTAGTTAAAAAATGAAAACCTTCTGGAGGCTATAACAAAAACAACCTTTAAAGTCATAATTATTTAAACTGGAGGAATACATAATGTAAAGTTCTAATATCTGAGTAGAACGATATAAGCATTATAAAATCGTAGGAAGTAATTTCAAAAGTCACGTGTAATACGATGAATAATGTTTATGCTTTTTGGAAGCTTTGCATAACTGCTGAGTAACGTTTACAATACAGCCTACATGTACTGCACTGTTTGGCAAGAGTCCTGTTTATGCTTACTGAAACGGTGTAATGTCTATATGTAAATACAAGAGTCCTGTTTATGCTTACTGAAACAGTGTAATGTGTATATGTAAGTAAAAGACTCCTGTTTATACTTACTGAAACACTGAAATGTCTATATGTAAGTACAAGACCCTGTTTATACTTACTGAAACACTGAAATGTCTATATGTAAGTACAAGACCCTGTTTATACTTACTGAAACAGTGTAATGTGTATATGTAAGTAAAAGACTCCTGTTTATACTTACTGAAACACTGAAATGTCTATATGTAAGTAAAAGACTCCTGTTTATACTTACTGAAACAGTGTAATGTCTATATGTAAATACAAGAGTCCTGTTTATACTTACTGAAACAGTGTAATGTCTATATGTAAGTAAAAGACTCTTGTTTATACTTACTGAAACAGTGTAATGTCTATATGTAAATACAAGTGTCCTGTTTATACTTACTGAAACACTGAAATGTCTATATGTAAGTAAAAGACTCCTGTTTATACTTACTGAAACAGTGTAATGTCTATATGTAAATACAAGAGTCCTGTTTATGCTTACTGAAACAGTGTAATGTGTGTATGTAAGTAAAAGACTCCTGTTTATACTTACTGAAACACTGAAATGTCTATATGTAAGTACAAGACCCTGTTTATACTTACTGAAACAGTGTAATGTGTATATGTAAGTAAAAGACTCCTGTTTATACTTACTGAAACACTGAAATGTCTATATGTAAGTACAAGACCCTGTTTATACTTACTGAATCAGTGTAATGTCTATATGTAAATACAAGAGTCCTGTTTATACTTACTGAAACAGTGTAATGTCTATATGTAAGTACAAGAGTCCTGTTTATACTTACTGAAACAGTGTAATGTCTATATGTAGGTACAAGAGTCCTGTTTATACTTACTGAAACAGTGTAATGTCTATATGTAGGTACAAGAGTCCTGTTTATACTTACTGAAACAGTGTAATGTCTATATGTAGGTACAAGAGTCCTGTTTATGCTTACTGAAACAGTGTAATGTCAATATGTAAATACAAGAGTCCTGTTTATACCTACTGAAACACTGAAATGTCTATATGTAAGTACAGACCCTGTTTATACTTACTGAAACAGTGTAATGTCTATATGTAAATACAAGAGTCCTGTTTATACTTACTGAAACAGTGTAATGTCTATATGTAGGTACAAGAGACCTGTTTATGCTTACTGAAACAGTGTAATGTCTATATGTAGGTACAAGAGTCCTGTTTATACTTACTTAAACAGTGTAATGTCTATATGTAAATACAAGAGTCCTGTTTATACTTACTTAAACAGTGTAATGTCTATATCTAAATACAAGAGTCCTGTTTATACTTACTGAAACAGTGTAATGTCTATATGTAAGTACAAGAGTCCTATTTATTCTTTCAGAGACAGTGTAATGTCTACATGTAAATACAAGAGTCCTGTTTATTCTTACTGAAACAGTGTAATGTCTATATGTAAGTACAAGAGTCCTGTTTATGCTTACTGAAACAGTGTAATGTCAATATGTAAATACAAGAGTCCTGTTTATACTTACTGAAACAGTGTAATGTCTATATGTAAATACAAGAGTCCTGTTTATACTTACTGAAACAGTGTAATGTCTATATGTAAGTACAAGAGTCCTGTTTATGCTTACTGAAACAGTGTAATGTCTATATGTAAGTACAAGAGTCCTGTTTATGCTTACTGAAACAGTGTAATGTCAATATGTAAATACAAGAGTCCTGTTTATACTTACTGAAACAGTGTAATATCAATATGTAAATACAAGAGTCCTGTTTATACTTACTGAAACAGTGTAATGTCAATATGTAAATACAAGAGTCCTGTTTATACTTACTGAAACAGTGTAATGTCAATATGTAAATACAAGAGTCCTGTTTATACTTACTGAAACAGTGTAATGTGAATATGTAAATACAAGAGTCCTGTTTATACTTACTGAAACAGTGTAATGTCTATATGTAAGTACAAGAGTCCTGTTTATGCTTACTGAAACAGTGTAATGTCAATATGTAAATACAAGAGTCCTGTTTATACTTACTGAAACAGTGTAATGTCAATATGTAAATACAAGAGTCCTGTTTATACTTACTGAAACAGTGTAATGTCTATATGTAAATACAAGAGACCTGTTTATGCTTACTTAAACAGTGTAATGTCTATATCTAAATACAAGAGTCCTGTTTATACTTACTGAAACAGTGTAATGTCTATATGTAAGTACAAGAGTCCTATTTATTCTTTCTGAGACAGTGTAATGTCTATAAAAAGCAGTAAGCACAAAGTGTATGTATAAGTGTAATAAGTGTATATTAATTCGTCTATTCCGAGTTACATGTGTAACAAACAGTAGGTATACAAATATTATTTTAGACTAATATTTTGCAGGCTAATAAATTAATAGTTTTATAGTATACATTCAAAATACATAAATGTACTATTACACTAAAAATCATTTGTATTATTTAAAAAATTAGTGTACTGTCATTGTATTAAATATTAATATAATTTAAAAAGTACTTTGCAATACAAAACTAATAATTATATTATATTTTCTATGAGAGGGATGTGATTGTTTCTCATTGATAAATTCTGCTTACGCTGGAGTAAATGTTACTGAAACTATTTTTTACAACAAACGTTTTAAGCTTATCTCAAAAATTAATTAAAAGCAATTTTCTACTTACGGTCACGGCGCCCTTAGACCATTAACTGTTCACAGTGGGGTAACCACTGACTGACGCATAGGCTGGTCTTTCAGTACTTCAGTTAACTGTAGACTCGATGCTGCTAATATGACCATTCTAGTTTAATTTATTATCGATTAGAAGAGCCCCGAACTTTGCAGTGTTCACAAAGTGACTTTGTATTTGCACTTAGTTTTGAATGGATTTACTGATAAATTATCTTCAGCAAAGTACCGTCTCGTATATTAGTGATTAGCTGTGTTGTACTGGACTGGTAATATATTTTGGCAAATAAGTTATTGTTAAATTTGAACGCAGCTGAGATATTAGAAGTAATGGAGGAAATAAAAGAAAAAGAACCGTGTCTTTGTAATTCACTGTTAAAGTTCACTGTTAAGTTGGTCGTTTGATTTCGCCGATCACTATCTCGATGACGTGTCCCGCCGAGCCTGCGCGGTTAAGCTTTTGTCCTGATGGTTGACCATGGACACAGACTTAAACAAACACAGCACGACACGTCTCTAACATAACCTAACTCGGTCAAAGGCCTTCACTTAAAGCACAACCTATAATAACTGAAACATAATTGCGTGAGAAATGTCCGGTAGATGGCACTACTGTCAGCCGATATTTCTACATTTGACCGCCGACGGCGCGAAACCAATTTGATAATAGAATAAAGATGGCGTTTCTATTCAATATGGCGAATTGTTTTGATTGAATTACGTCTGGGTAGCGTGACGATGACGATTGTTAACGTTATAGCTTTGTTTTCTTCTTCTTCTCCTTCCATTTGATATTAAAAGTCAGCTCCCAAAGATCCGTTGTTGTGCTGCCAACAATGAATTTGGCGCCATTGACCACACATGCTCGCTTACCGTGCTTCCGTATAATTTCTGTTTCTTTTAGTAGCTGCAGTCTTGCAGAGGAAACCATTTAAAGGCACAAAGTAGGCCTAGCTTAGGGCCTACATATAGTCACTGGGGGGGGGGAATACAGTTCTGTTACATTACACATTACAAGTACTTTCTCACGTACAAATTAGTGGGTTGAAACCTGCTTGTTGATTTATTTTCTTAAAAGCGATTCATTAAGTCTTGCTAATATTTTCATGTTATGATTATATAACGAATATTTCTGTACCTAATTAAGATCTCTATGTTTGAACTAACTGAAGCAGTTAGGCCCAATATAGTATTTACAACGTAACTAAAAGCATAATATAATTAATTAAATAAACACACTATACCACTGGGCTTTGTTCTCTTCATTTTTCCAACAGCCGCATTACAGTCGCGTATCCTCCTTGTTTCTTCACTTTCTTATTTGCTTGAATGTTTTTCATTTTGTAATTTTTAATTACTTCTTCGATGTTTTCCATCTTTAAGTCTCTTCAAAGATCCTCACCTCTTATATAACCTGTTACTGGACATTTACTATAGGCACATAGCAGTACTATATTTTCTATACCTCTGGATAATTAACGTCTCTTTCAACTCGACCATACTGCTTTCAGTTTTCGTGTTTGTTTGTTTGTTACGCAGTTTTAGCCGAACACAGTAACAGATTGTTTTGAAACTTGTTACAAAGTTATTTTCTTTATAAAGCCCAAACTACGTATGTATAGAGTTCACACAAACAAAACGTTTTAGGAATATTTGTATGTGGGCTACAGTTACTATAGGAGACATGTGTGCCAGAAAGTGTGGAGACCGTATTTAGCGACTGTAACATATGTTTGAGGTATTCTCGAGTTAAAGAGACTTAAAATCCGTAAGACGGGACGTGAGAAGTTACAGAAATCAATTGATTCATGGGAACCAAGCTCTGTGGTTGTCAAGGGACATTTCCTTCGTAGCCTGACCGGTGAAAGATGGATTCCTTGGACTTAGTAAGTTCACACGCGCGCAGCGAACATTTTACAAATTCTACAATGTCTAAGTTTCCTCCGGTGTTCGGTAAAACAGTCTTTGCTGTCCATTGCATTAGTAGTTACTCCTTCATGCTGGCGAGTTTATGCGGCAGCCTGCAAATAGGTTCTTTCGAAAAAGTCGTAAAAACTAATTATACAAAATCGGGAATTTTTAAGTGTTCCGGACACTTCACGTCTATAGTTTGTGCCAGTTTAACTGACGAAACATAGTAATGACTTTTGTAAAATAATAATAAGGCAGTAAAATGAGTTCTAGGCACCATTTTTTATTAATTTTGTCCCCCGTTATGTAACTACCCTACCAGCACGCTAAGAAATGACCGCAAGACTGGTAGTGAATCCCGTAGTTAACCATGTTGAACGCACAATGCAAAATGTTAAACAATTTCGTGTACCCAAATTGCCTATACTGTCCCTGATTGCAGTTGTCCTAAACATTAAAATAACCTAACCTAACTTGAAACCACAACAAATATAATGTGTCCAAGAATTAACTGATTCACTTTCTTTAACACACGAAAATAAGCATGTAATGTGCTCATATCAGGAGCAACTACTTTAGGTCTACTGTCTGATTTTTTAGACAAAAATCAGAAAATAATATAACACTGTCTACCGACATTGTTAAAATCTAATCAAAAATATATTATATTGTAACCGGTGGCAAGAACAAAACATCACTTAACTTGCCAACCATTAATAATGAATTTATTTTTTTTTAATATTTAAAAAAATAAACCATTATATTTTACGAATACCTAACCACTTCCTACAAATAAAAACAAAGAGAAAAGGAGAGAGGAATTGAACTAGAAGCTATAGGTACTAACAGCATTAAACAAATAACATATTAAAATTTAATGGAACTGACTGAATAAATATTAGTTTAAAAACTTCATTGCAGAATAAATCAGGGAATTATATTTAAAATTAGAATTATTTAACGAGCGAAGCGAGGTCTCTGTTCCAACTCGACAATTCCGCATTTTGTTTGTGTGTTTGTTAAGCAGTTTTAATCCAATAATTGTTTTGAAATTTATCACGAAGGTATCTTGTATCACGTGTGTGTAATATTTTGTTTAATTCACTGTCGTTTCAAGATGGCGGCCTTTGATTTAACAAAGGTGAGTATAGTTGCCTGGTTATTTCCTGTAATACTGGCTAAACGGTTCATTTTTCCACAATTTTGTTTTTTATGGGAAAAGAGCATAAAATTTCCAATAAAGGTGGCCCAGTAACGGTTTCATAAATATTACGGTTAAGGATACACTGGAGGTCTACTTTTCTTTTGAACTGCTTGTACTTTATTGTGGAAGAGAAGTTATAAGCATAACGCCCTCTCTTCTGCTTATTCTCAAAACGCTTGTTCATTGCCGCTGGTTAGAACAGAATAATTTATTTCCAGCAATGGCAACTTTAACTTTGCTTCGAATAGAATGATTTGATCAGTGATTCCATTTTGAATCGAGGAAAGTTCTCTTGAAACGATCGACTTCCTGTCACCAATGCTAACTCCAAGACAAGGACTATCACGCGCCTGTGGAGTACACTAGTGAGGGGAACAGCAAGCAAAGGTTGCTAACATCAAGATTTCTTGTCCGAAGAGCGCAAGGGTCTGACAATCGTCACTCATTTTCAGGTCACTCAATTACTCAATAGATCGGTTCGAATAAATGTAATATATCCACCAAAAGTGAATAGGCCTACCTATAATAGAGATTAAGCAAAATACTTACTAAAGCTTACTGCTCTCTTAATTTAAAGGTACATTTCGAAGTCGAAAAAAATAATATTGTTAACACGAATATAAATTAAAATGTTGTTATCAGATCTTGTTGTCTTTTATTTACTGATAAAACTTAATATTTTTGTAATATTTCCTATTGTCATGAAACTGTAACTTGCAATAAATTAAAACTACAAAACTTTAACAATTTGGACTTTTCTGGTCTGATATATAATTTGTTTTCTTTAAACTTTTCTTAAATAATTCAGTTATTTCATTAATTAATTGTGTGTAGTTGTAAAACGTTTTACGTAATGTTTTCACGTGCGTGTGCGTGTGCGGGTGCGTGTGTGTGGTATACACACATACCTGATAGACCTATCCCCAGGAGAAGACAACTTGACCTCTGGACTTAACCTCTAATATTTACGAGCGACAAACGAGGGCGCTGTCTGTCGTTAAAACATGGAAATAGAGTTTCACAGCCTTCTGTAGTCCGAGTCCCAATACCGGAGATAATTATCTTCTCATTTTACATTATTTTTACTGGTTTCTGAAAGGAACACCAGAAGAATGACTTCACTTAATAAATCTTCACTTTTAAATTAGCACAATTACGTATTGCAGATTCTGTTGTTCGGCTGAAGCTACGATAATGAGTTCAAAATAATGGAATAGGAACGTATAAACATGGCACAAACTTTCTTACATAGCTGTATAACTTAAAGTAGTTCATATAAAATTTACGACAGCTATTTGTTAGAAAAAATGTCGCTTGGAACCTTCCCAATCAAAATCGGGAATGTCTTAAACGTTTGAGTTTTTAATTTGCTTAAAGTTGAACATAGCCTGAATATGAATATTTATAACTCAAGATAGTACCGTAAATATTTAATAAAAAATCGGAAAAAATATCCAATTTGCAATTTTAAGTTAAAACCAAACTTACAGACAAATAAGATGATTATTTGTAGTTGAATAAGATAGTTGAGAGACTTGGTTTCAGGACATTTACAAAATGGCACTCAGCTGTCCACAGAACCGGATTTTAAAAAGTAACCAAATTTAATGTTTACATTATCTACATAACCGAATATTATAATACACTTTTTTATTTGAGGAGAACAGCAAGAGAAGCAGACCTAATCGCATTCAGTAACTTCTCTAATGAAACATTAAATAGTACTTTATATTTATTACGGAGTTAATAAATGCGTCATATAGTTATGAAGAATGAATATAATTAACTAAGAATGAATGTTACTGAATACAAAATTTCACAAAATTCCATTAATGTTTAAATTTTTTTAATCATAGATTCTATGGCAGAGCCAACGTTTCCCAAGTAATAGATCGAACAACAGAGCACTCTGTGAACAGGAAGTGGCTTCAAATTGCAAAACAAAGATCCAATAAGAGCAAAGTACTTTGTAACAATAGGCTGGAGTGCACTTCATTTAAACACTTGCATGATCTGTGAGGGGGCTTTGTGTGTAAACTTGGCAGCTTTAAAGAGTTGTTCGGTTTTGTCAAGCATAAGAGATCACTTTTAACAAGTTTAATAAACTTTGTAATATTATTTGATTAGATTATTATCTGCCTATTGCTTAATGTTATGTACTTTGATTATTATCTGCTTATTACTTAGTGTTATTTGCTTAGATTATTATATGTTTATTGCTTAATATGCCTCTATTATTTGTTTAGATTATTATCTGTTTATCGCTTGATATTATTTGCTTAGGTTATTATCTGCTTATTGCTTAATATTATTTGCTTACGTTATTACCTGCTTATCGCTTGATATTATTTGCTTATCGCTTGATATTATTTGCTTAGGTTATTATTTGCTTATTGCTTAATATCATTTGTTTAAAATGTCGAAACATAAAATCATTAACCTCATCTTGTAATTACAATGTAAAATGTTCCACTTTTAAAAATCCATACTATTTGCAGGAGAATTAATTTCTTTTATTTTTAAATTGTTTGACATTTTTATTTTTCAATTCACAACAGGTTCTGAAAAGATATTTCGTTAGCTGAAACACGTTGCAGCCGCACAATTCTGTTTATTGGAACTCTTTTTTAATTTCAGCAAAGTTGCTCAGCTTTGGCCTGTCTCTGTTATTGCATGTTCTAATTTTAATTAGAAAATTTACTATTGGAGCGGTCACAGACCCGAGACCTGTCTTTGAGGAGTCTCTAAAACTTTGTATATATTTGTGTGTTCTACATGCTCACGTTTGCAATTTTAGTCTGATTTTATTTATACGTTGCACAAAAATCGATTTTGGAATTAACTTGGACAAGTTCGTTAACCAGCAAAATTCTTCCAACACTTTCAAACTGGTGGTCATTTCAAATTGCTTAAAATTTATAATTGTTTTGCCTTTAAAGCGTTTTGAAAATCTGACTTCACCATTATAATCAGCGTTAAAAATAGCATAAAGTCCGCAAAATAATAATAAGAGTAATAATATAAATAATAATAATAATAATAATAATAATAATAAAAATAATAATAAAATAATAATAGTTATTTTGAATTGAAAGTCCGCAGAAAATAAGAAATGTTATTTGACGGCGGTCAGGATTCATTTTTCGTATTTTCAAAGTAATTTTAATGTTTAAAATGCCGATAAATGCGGATTGTAATGCTACTTATGACGGTGGAATCAGAATTTAAAAAATACGATAAAATAAAAATTACTTCTATCACGTCAGCGAGACAGCTAGGTGCTGCGGTTATTATTTAAATGAGAGAAGTGTAACGGTGCACAGTGAGCGGGATATCCGAGGGATGCAGGAGGATTCTTTTATTTTACTTGAACAAAATTATGAGAGCCGAATTTGAGAAAATATTTTTTTTAGACCAAAAATTAGCTTCAAAAATCACATTTTTTGAGTTAAAAAAAATGTTGCCAAGATAGAGCAAACCAGACATAGATGCAGTATTACATTATTCTTCAAGGATGTACACAAATACACTAAAACACACACACACACACACACACACAAGGAAGGCTGTCAAATCGGAACAACTTTTTTGACTTTGGGGGACTTGAAAACTGTCACATTCGTAAAAATTTCAAGATCGATTTTTCCACAATGTTTCTTTATACTTTGCTTAGTGAAAAAGTAAAGTAGACATAGGCCTGATATTAAGAATAACCAGCGCCACCTGGACGGGTCAAAGGTGAACTACAACTGTATCGCGTTGAAAGCTGCCCCAAACACCTGGCCTTGACTATTAACTCACCTCAATAAATCATTATTATTAATTATTATTTAGCGTGAAACCTTCACTAACTCCATTAATTGAGAAAAAACACCTTCCGCGAAATTCAATTAGCAAGGGTTTCTCTAGGTTCGATACATAGGCGGAGCGGGGCGGGGGGGTGGCTGTTATGTGGAACTTTGATTTTATCCTTTGCGATGCTATGATTGTCTATTTAGACAATATCAACAAGTGGTTTCATTGAAACAGTAATACATGATGTAAACCTGACTGGATAAGATGAAGGGATTAATATGAAATTGTTTGCAAATTACAGATACTAATTCCACTTCCTTTTTGCCAAATATTTATATTTGTTTGTGTTTACTGCCTCCCTATAACCTACAAAGTATAGTGCGGCCATACACGACCTCACCCTACTTTTTAATTGTGACAGTGAAAACAGTCGATCTTTAGATGTGTGCAACTCGCTTCAGACTAATAGATCAATTTCGATAAAATTTGCAATGATCGCCTCGTTTGTTCAAATCTAAAGAATGTTTTTAAAATAAACTCTTAAAAATTAAATGAACTATTTTCACTGAATTTTCTTCAAATGTAGTTGCCCTTAAAAATTCACAGGTTAATAAGTATCCCAAAAATGCCCATTTTGTTTTCAAATTCGGCTCGTCAGGATTTTCTCAGATTTAGGGATAGCGGAAGATTCATGGCTTAGGTTTGTGTCGGGGTTGTCTTGTTTTTCAGTTTACTCACAAAAACCTTAAGGTCTGTATTCAATAGACCTATATAGCCTACCATAATTTAAATACCAATAGCATCACATAGGAAAATACTAAAATCAGTGAAAAATATCAAAAGCGACTGAAAAAACGTCCAAACTCATGAGCAGTAGACTTGCTGAACAATGTTGCCGTTAACCATAAAATACTTACTAGACACAATGCTAGACATTATGCGATAGATTTAAGAAATCTGTTTGATTTGTAGGAAGCCGTGTAACAACCAACAGTAAGATTTGTTGCCAACAGAATAGGCTGCACTCTGTAGAAGGGCTTTCTATATAGACTGCTTAAGTTGTTTATTGTTTATTGTTCTTAAACAGATCATAATTTTACAGTTTAGATTAAAGAATACTGGCCAACATTAAATTTCTTTAATTTCAAATTTTTATAAACCAGTTTTTTTTAAAATTAGGCCAATTTTCCGGTCGGTTTGCCTGCACCTTGCAAACCAGACTTTTTCTGGAAATAATTCATCGTAAAGAAATGTTTTTCCAAATTATTCAAACTTACAACGTTTACACTGAAAATATCTGAAGGTATTAACGTTATTAAAATGACGTTGCAATGGCTACCTATATCCTCAAAAATTCCAGTTTCAGTGCTATAGGTAAAACCCGAACAACTTGATGTTAGTTTTTATTACAATTCTTTACTTCACCTTAAAGAAAAAATGTTTTATTCCGTATTATAACTACTATAATGTATAATTATAGCCTACATATTGTATAATTATCGTACATTACTAGTTTCGAGTATTTTGTAACTAAAATTGAGTTATTTTTTTTTATAAAGAAATTTGGCCGATATAAATTAAGTATAGATTCAAAATTTTATTGCTTTGAAATTACATTTTTCAGAGAGGTAATATCCACCATAATTATTTTTAGAAAGGTTTAAGTCACAATCAAA
>CM040187.1:33022527-33187527 GCA_022606455.1 Callitettix versicolor
TTTTTGCTTTTTTTCGAAGTATTTTCACAATCTACATGATGTTATTTCCTTGATTCAATACAGACCTAACCGTTTCGTCTTCACCCAGTCTACACATCAAAATAAACTGTGCCAACTAAATTACACGATCTTTCCGAGACTTTTCGTAAAATATTCTGGTTCGACGATTTTAAAAAAATTGGTCCTCTAAATGTCACTCACACTTTGGACATTTATAACTCGCCAATGTACCAACTAACTAAAGTTATTTGTTATTTAAAATAACAATAACAATAATAACAAATAACAATAATTAGAAGTTCTGTAATTTAAAATAACAGGCGTTCACTGTTTAAGAGTGACTTCTTCTACACAGAAAGGCGTTTAATTTATATGTAGCCTATTTCTTCTACGCTGATGTAGCCTAAACTGTGAATCTTCACGTAGATATTTACTTAAAGTTACGATTGTCTGATTAGGAGAATTAGGTTGCTTGCTCCGAAACCGTACAGACCTGTGTCATTTTTGGGTGCTTAAAAACTGCATATGAGCAAAATATGATATAAATTCTTGCATCCGATTAAAAAAAAATTGTTTTGTTGATTTTAAATGGGATTTAATAAAAATAGCTTCAAAGCAATATTTTTGTTTGAAAACATATTCAGAAATTTGCAAACTGTACCTACATTCTTGTAGGCATTTAGAAGTTTTTCCGAAATCGTAAATTTGCTTAGTCTCCAGCTGCGTTGCACGCGCGCGCGCGCGCGCGCGCACACACACACACACACACACACACACACACACTCCATGGAATCCTAATTATATCAATTCATCTCTGTACAAAAGCAATGTCATAAAAGTAATTAAATAATAAAACGATGTCTCTGAACATTGTACAAGGGAAGACCAAAAATATTCAGGTGAGAAATGATGTAATCAAGAAGATGACGTCATCAGTAAAGTAGCCAATGGCAGTGGTGCAGGGGCGGGATTTGAAGCAACCCCTTGATAAAAGGGTGGTTGAGCGTGTTATAACCACGTTTGTCTTGTCTGTCTGTCTGTCTGCGGTTGTTTATTTACTGCTTGTGTATCTTGTACACTCAGACATTTGTTTCTACGGCGAACATATCTTATTCCGGATAACCGTAGGAACTATAAAGCAATAGGCTACAGTTTTGCCTAAATTCAAAAAGTATTTATAATATAATTAACAATCACTTTCAAAAGTGATGATATTCAATAACTTTTCATATTTTCAAAATGATTATCAATCAAATTAGAATTTTAAAATTTTCAGGTTTGATTGAAAATTTTAAAATCTAAATTAGAGTAATACAGTGAAATGTAATTTTAATATTTTAATAAAAACATATTTATGATAAGAAGGTAATGAATTAAAAAAAAATTGGAAGTAGGCCCTAATATCCTGGGTAACAACTTGTCCAAGCCATTACCAGAATCTATATTCCTGTCAAGTTTATAAAAAGTCATAACTTTTTTCAAAATCGACTAACTTATTAAGCATCAAAATCAGCATAAATTAATATTTGAAATTTTATAATTGCATTAGAAAAAAATTCTTTTTATATTCTTCTTCTTTTCTGCTAGGATTATTGTCACTATGTTCAGTATAATGATCTGCCTTCCCTAGCTTCGTCAATTCGTCGTATAATTGACGAAGCTAGGGAAGGCAGATCATTATACTGAACATAGCATTAGAAAAATACTAAAGTGATGTTGACTGTGAACAGGGTTAACTTTCATGTCTTAAATGTAATTTGAAATTTTAAAATACTAATTTTTGAAGATTTTAATGTTGATTTTGATGGTGACATTAGATTTTCAAAAACTTTCGATATAAAAAACGTATTGTTGGAAATTCGCTTCCATCACGCTTAGTCAGCGAGACAGCTGTGTGCACGATTATTTTATCTGTAGGCACCATTTTATTTCAATTTATTCATTTCTGTTTAATCAAAATGCGGCTATTTGTAACTAGCGGCAACATTATAAACATTATATGTCATAAAATATAATAAAATACAAACGAACGTTTTCACAAAAAATATTTCTTTTTTTAAAAAACGTACGTGTTTTAACAATAATTTTTTTATGTTCAGTATCACACAAAATGAAATAATATAAAGTTTTATTACCTAACCGTACAGACAGTGTAGTCGTCAGAAGTTTTAATTTTACACACTGGGGTTCTTTATCATTCTTCAGTGGGCGAGTGTCAAGTCGAAAGACACAACCTCTACACCCCTACACCCCGCCTACCTGAGCTTCGGCAGATAATCTTTGTGATAAGGGATGTAAACTTCGCATATAGATACGTTGATTATAACCAGTGGACAAAATATTGTCACGGGCAACGCCCTCCGCTTCGCCAAAGTGTGGTAATTAAGTTTAGGGGATGACAAAGGTCTGAAAGGTAAGGTATCAAAGACGTTAGAATCTCTGCAGCTGAAACTGGAGAGACTGAAGTAACTTGGAGCTTACTTTATGTCAACAGCATTCAAAACAACTACAACAACAGCACCAGCAGCAACAAGAACAAGAACAAGAACAACAACACCAAATAAGCAAACAGCAAGAAGCTAGCTACAAGAAGCAAGCGGCAAGATGCAAGAAGCAAGGAGCAAAAACAAGTAACAAGAAATAAGCGACTAGAAGCAAGGTGCACGAAGTAACAAGCAAGCAGCAAGAAGCAAGAAGCAAGCAGCAAAAAGAAAGCAACAAGAAGCAAGTAACAAAAAGTAAGCGGCAAGAAGTAAGATGCAAGCAGCAAGAAACAAAAAGCATACAGTAAGCAGCAAGCAACAAGAAGCAAACAACAAGAAGCAAGAAGCAAGCAGCAAGGAGCTAGAAGCAAGCAGCAAGAAGCAAGAAAGCAAGCAACAAAAAAGTAAAGTAAGATACAAGCAGCAAGAAAAAAAGCATACAGCAAGCAGCAAGAAGCGGCAAGTAAAAGAAGCAACAAGCAGCAAGAAAAGCAGCAAAAAGCAAGAAGAAAGCAACAAGAAGCAAGTAACAAAAGCAGAAGCAAGATACAAGCAGCAAGAAACAAAAAGCATACAGCAGGCAGCAAGCAACAAGAAGCAAGCGGCAAGAAGCTAAAAGCAAGCAGCAAGAAGCAAGAAGAAAGCAACAAGAAGCAAGTAACAAAAAGTAAGCAGCAAGAAGTAAGATGCAAGCAGCAAGAAACAAAAAGCATACAGTAGGCAGCAAGCAACAAGAAGCAAACAACAAGAAGCTAAAAGCAAGCAACAAGGAGCTAGAAGCAAGCAGCAAGAAGCAAGAAGAAAGCAACAAGAAGCAAGTAACAAAAAGTAAGCAGCAAGAAGTAAGATACAAGCAGCAAGAAACAAAAAGCATACAGTAAGCAGCAAGCAACAAGAAGCAAACAACAAGAAGCTAAAAGCAAGCAACAAGGAGCTAAAGCAAGCAGCAAGAAGCAAGAAGAAAGCAACAAGAAGCAAGTAACAAAAAGTAAGCAGCAAGAAGTAAGATGCAAGCAGCAAGAAACAAAAAGCATACAGTAAGCAGCAAGCAACAAGAAGCAAACAACAAGAAGCTAAAAGCAAGCAACAAGGAGCTAGAAGCAAGCAGCAAGAAGCAAGAAGAAAGCAACAAGAAGCAAGTAACAAAAAGTAAGCAGCAAGAAGTAAGATGCAAGCAGCAAGAAACAAAAAGCATACAGCAGGCAGCAAGCAACAAGAAGCAAGCGGCAAGAAGCTAAAAGCAAGCAGCAAGAAGCAAGAAGAAAGCAACAAGAAGCAAGTAACAAAAAGTAAGCAGCAAGAAGTAAGATGCAAGCAGCAAGAAACAAAAAGCATACAGCAGGCAGCAAGCAACAAGAAGCAAGCGGCAAAAAGCTAAAAGCAAGCAGCAAGAAGCAAGAAGAAAGCAGCAAGAAGCAAGAAGAAAGCAACAAGAAGCAAGTAACAAAAAGTAAGCAGCAAGAAGTAAGATGCAAGCAGCAAGAAGCAAGAAGAAAGCAACAAGAAGCAAGTAACAAAAAGTAAGCAGCAAGAAGTAAAATGCAAGCAGCAAGAAACAAAAAGCATACAGCAGGCAGCAAGCAACAAGAAGCAAGCGGCAAGAAGCTAAAAGCAAGCAGCAAGAAGCAAGAAGAAAACAACAAGAAGCAAGTAACAAAAAGTAAGCAGCAAGAAGTAAGATGCAAGCAGCAAGAAACAAAAAGCATACAGTAAGCAGCAAGCAACAAGAAGCAAACAACAAGAAGCAAGAAGCAAGCAGCAAGGAGCTAGAAGCAAGCAGCAAGAAGCAAGAAGAAAGCAACAAGAAGCAAGTAACAAAAAGTAAGCAGCAAGAAGTAAGATACAAGCAGCAAGAAACAAAAAGCATACAGCAGGCAGCAAGCAACAAGAAGCAAGCGGCAAGAAGCTAAAAGCAAGCAGCAAGAAGCAAGAAGAAAGCAACAAGGATCAAGTAACAAAAAGTAAGCAGCAAGAAGTAAGATGCAAGCAGCAAGAAACAAAAAGCATACAGTAGGCAGCAAGCAACACGAAGCAAGAAGCAAGCAGCAAGCAGCAATTAGCAAACAATAACAGCCACAACAGTACAGCAACAGTCACATGGAAGTAGATTTTACTTTGTTTTGGAAAACACTTTTTACACTTTTAAATATTTAATAGACGTTTTATGTTTTTCCACGGAAATTAAAGAATGTTTTCTATGTTTTTAAGTTCGGTGGATAAAAGACAAAGCACCACTGTGCGTTTGTCTAACGTTTGTTACGTTTTTCCGTCCATCTGTTGGCAAGATTCCTCCATCGCCTCTTCGGTTATTAAAACACATTTTTAGAGAATTTCCACTAACTGAGCTATTTGAAGCACCCATCGTGATAAAGAATGGGTCGAATTATACAAATTATATGCTCACTCTAATTATGATGTTGAGTGGTATAGAGAAGTATCACCATTTGTTTATTAGCAACCTAATAAATAAATGATACAAAAATGTCAGAAGATAAAATTAATTTTTTAATATCCGTTCATCTAATTTTGCTTAAATTTTGTTCGCGTATGAAGTAGCATAACTGAAGTAATTGTATCGAACATTACGGTTTGTGAGTAAGATGCTTAAGAATTAAGCAGAAAAACAATTAAGATTGGTTCCACTGACTTGAGTTGCGTGTACTACCAACGTCATCAACGTTTAGGCAACACCATTAATGCATTTTAAAAAATGAGATATTGAGGCTACCACCCAGACCCAAAACCTTGAAATGAGCGCCGATCCTGACCTCAAGATCACTTTTCGAGAAGTCGTTTATATATATATATATATATATATATATATATATATATATATATATATATATATATATATATATATATATATATGTGTGTTAACGTCCGACTATTGTGCACACTTGACTTGGGCTAATGCAGACGACATACATACATATATATATATATATATATATATATATATATATATATATATATATATATATGCGCTACACACACACACACACACACACACACACACACACACACACACACACACACACACACACACACACACACACACACATGTTCGCAATATTGATCCGATTTTATTCAAATTTGGCTTAAAAATTTATTTTGCTAATAGCTTGGTCAGATTCGTTAACTAGCAAAATTCGTTCAACAATTTCAAATTTCAACAGTTTCAAAACTTTTAAAAAATACATTTTTTTTTTGAAAATATGATTTAATTATCGTAATCAGCGTTAAGAAATGCATAAATTAGCATTTTTAATTTTTTTTAAATCAAAAAGGGTTCATTTTCGTATTTTCAATGTAATTTGAAAGTTTAAAATCATACTGCAGTTTTTAATGCTGATTACGATGGTGAAATCAAAATTTCAGAAAGGGTAATGTAAAGAAAAACAATTTTGGAAATTCGCATTTTATCACGTCGACGAGACAGTTGCGTGCGATTATGATTTAAATCTTGGAGCTTACTCATACACTGAAGTTAATGTTAGAGACCTCGAGGAGTGGTTCCACAACAGAGTGGGATGGGCGCCACAAAAAAATACCACAACCCCGCTTCGGTAACATTATTAACAACCCTTGTAGTAACATCCCTTATTGTCGGCAACAGTAGTTTATCTAAAACAGGATCTTTTATGACTTGCTATCTGAAATCTTGTTCGAATACCAGAAGAACGTTAAGGAACCATGACCAGCGTTCTGCCTTAAAAAACTAGGTTAGGTTAGATGAATTTATTTCTGTGTGCGGAATGTTACTTAGGGCGAGGAAGGTATAACATTCCTAATATTCTGTACAGTGCGTAGGCTGTATTTAAAATTTAAAAAATAAACTAAATTTTCTCCGATTTCAAACAGAGAACCACGATAAAAAAACATTTGATCATGCTTTCATTAACGGATTATAAAAGTAGAGATAAGGTTTACAGGTAGTTTAGTAGTACAGAGATAGAGAAAATATTTTTTAACTTTGAAATCAAAATATTTTGAATTTCGAAAAAATAATCACGGCACGTAATTATCTCCCTGACGTGATGAAAGCAAATTTCTAACAATAATTGTATACTAAATTCATTTGAAGATCTGATTTGAAGTCAGTATTTGACTCTGTATAAATGTTAACGTTACATTGAAATACGGAAATGAACCTTGACCACCGTCTAATAAATTTTGTTAATTTTAATGGATTTTAACGCTAATTACGATGACAACTTAGTTTAACCTGTTACCACTCCAGACGGAACTACAAAATAAGATAGTTATTAATATAATTTCATCCTCATTGGAATATGCTGACGTTTGGAAGCGAAATGAAAAAAAAATACTTTTCATAATTAGATTTGTTGCCTGTTTAATTTCGTGAGAAGTGTGTGAGTTAGTGGTTCGATCTGATGCAAACGTGGCTTAGAAATCGAAGTTTGTTTCGAAGCCTGGAGAAGTTCGTTACTTGGGAAAATCTGTTTAACATTTTCAAAATTACAGCTGTTTAAAATCCGTAAACATAACTATTTTATTTCACAGAGAATTAGAGTTAAAATCTGCATAAATTAAAATAAAGCACCATTGTAATCAGCCACATATGACAGGCAGAAGACATCATTTTTTAAGTTTTGTTCTCAATATCCATGGTGCATTGAAACTTCTTGCACGAACCCAAACCTTCTTTTTTCTGTTGACATGGGCTTCTAAGAGTGTTTAGGAAATGTAAGTTTTATTTATTATTCTTAAATTGAATGGTGATGCTTCCTTACATTCAATATTCCCCCTCCACAAAATAAATTTCTAAACCTACACAAGAAAAGAGAGAGGAATAAAAATTGGTTCGTCAGATTTTTGTTATACATTTGAAGTCAGTGAACTAAATTTGAATCTTTCTTCAAAGTTTTTTGAAAAAAATTTGCTTCGAAAAAAATATTGTTTTTGAAAAATAAAAAATATATGGGCAAAACAGAGATACATGACAAAGTTTAATAAAATCGTTGAATTAATTTAATTTAGAGCTCGCGCATATAGCGACATGAAACACGCTAGATCAATCAGAATATAAAACTTCATATATTTCGTGTAGTATAATAAGAAAATACGAATAAGTCAGAAAAAACAATACGAAACAAGCCCTTAGGAAACGAAATATTTTTAAAAAAGTGTTTCTATCCTTACATTTGACAAAAAGACAACAGATTAAAAATTAAAGTAATATCATACAATAGCCTATACAGTACTACAGTGTGGTTGTACAACGTGCAACTTGTACTTAATTGACTTACTGACAGTAATTAGGTCAGCTGTTTTCACGGAGCTTATGGTTGGATCATTGTTCTTTTAATACCGTTCACAGTAACAAGGAAAACAGCTGTCTTGTTTACGTGATGGCAGCGAGTTTCCAACATTTCAAATATGACTTCACCATCATAGTCTACAAAAACAGGCATAAATTGTCAATTAAAACATTCACATGACATTGGCCAAAGGTGCATTTAAATATTAGTAATTTCAATGGAATCTGATAATTTAAGTTGCTGATTACGATAAGATTTGGTGGCCGCCAGATTCTGCTGGGTAACGGGCATCATAATACGCAGGCAGAGACATCATAATGCATAGACAAAGACATAATTTTGAACTGAATGACTGATAATAACGGATACATGTGACAGCATTGTACATTGCCATTGTTCCATTGTTCATTGCTGTTGAGATGCTTCATTTTAATTGTTTCTGTTTACTTCAAAAACGTAAATATTTTTTCAACTTTGGTATTATTATTTCATTTTTAAATATATTTTCTCTAAGAAAAATCTAACCAACTGAGTTTGGGAAATCGGTTTACAAATCGGATATTTGTGGTCATATCGATACTGTTTGGGTATTTAAGGGCTATATATGATCACATTTTTTATAGCTACGTTTTGTACGTTTTAAGGGTTTTTGTTAAAAACAACATAGAAAAAAACTGAACACGAATATCCGTCGAACTTTTTCTTTTAATTTTTATTGTAATTCGTGTAGCGATAAAGCAAGCAATAATAAAAAATTACATATGAATTATAAAAGAAAAATATTCATTTTAATAATTTGTATAATTAACCAAGTAAATTATAATTACAAACTCATAATAAAATAATATATAAGTACCTCAATCACAGCATTACTCTGAAATCACTTTTGTATGAGTTATAGCGTAAAAAAAAAACTTTTCTTAAGTTTATGAGATTGGTTGTGTTCAGACTAAACGAAGCTACACGTGTTTGTTATCCAATCTGTTATGCAAAATAATGTTAACAACTTATCCGTCATGTTTTTTGTTTGTTGTTCTCTGTTTGTAATACTTTGCATGGTAATGCCGGATACGGTGTTTTTGTTTTACCACTAAAACAGCCATTCCGTTGTCATCCCATATAATTTAGTCGTTTACATAAAGTAGCCCAGAGATATTTGATTTAACACTCGGACACCGGTATAAAACAGTTTCGTATTATTCTTTATTACATGTATTTTTTATATTTTTTTCTTCTCTCAGCTCGAACAAAATACTGTTTGAAATAAAAACATGCCTGAATATTTATATGGCCGTGTTGATTTGCAATGTAGGGGTGGAGGGGGCCCAGCGGGGCGCACGGAGTCAAACTCGAATATTGATTGGGTCATAAAAACTTTAGATAAAAGATAAAACGCCAACTTTATTTTATTCGTGGCTTCATTAAAACGTATTTACACAAAACTACTTCGGCTTATTATGTGGCGGAGGGGGAAGGGTAGTATGTGACAATGTGCACGTATTCATTTATTTCCTTTTGTAAGTGAAAATTATTGCATAATAAATAACCTACACCAAAAATAGCCTATATTGTATACTGATTCATTAATTGGTCATTATTTATAAGTATTATACAATTAATTCACCTGTTTAATTTAGCTTTGTTGTAAGCCTCCTACATAACTATTAATTAAACTTATTGATTGCAATTGCAGAAAATGCCATTTTGCTTCCTCATATAGCCGATATTGATTCACGTTGCTAAGTACTTGTGTTTTGTAGGTTATTTTTTATGTTCAAGCGCAATAAATAACCGGGTTTTACATGTAAGTTTCGCGTATAACGGTTATAATTAAATTTAGCACAAAAGGTAGCTTTCAAATGTCAAAACAAAAGTTATGGATTGGTTTTCCTTTTACAGTACAACTTACAAATTTTGCAAAGAACTATTTTGAAATAGGCGTGCCTGGCCCGTGACTTTATTGTCGCTATCACGAACACAAAAAACGAACATTTCAAAACTTGGGCCTACTAAGCAATGAAAACTTGCAACACCTGTAGCATATCGGGAATTAAAGGACGCTGAACTCGTGTTTACAAAAGCAACACATTTGTGTAGGACAATAATTTATAAAAATATTTACGACACACAAAGACGTAAATAAGCCAGACTACGTTCTAATATTGATAAAAAATAACCTTATGCAGGAAACTGTATCCTTTTACATGCATGTACATTAATATTCTCTTTTCTTACGTAGAAAATGCATATTAGGTTCATTTATAAATTCATATATATATATATATATATATATATTTTTTTTTTTTTTTTTTTTTTTTTGTGTTTAACGTCCGACTATTGTGCACACTTGGGCTAATGCAGACGATGTGATGATGTATAGCGTATGAAAATGCCAAGCCCTCGCCGGGAATCGAACCCGGGTCCTCGGGGTGAAAGCCTAGTACGCTATCCACTAGACCACCGAGGCGGCTATATATATATATATATATATATATATATATATATATATATATATATATATATATATATATATATATACCGATACCGATGTGTATATATATATATACATCGGTATATGAATGTAGAAAATTCATATAAGATTCATTATTTAGATACTGTAATAAAATAATATATAATAATTAAATATTCGTAAATTAAATTAAACAATACAGTCACGAGCTCCGTAGACGGAAACTGCTAATGTGGTTGTAAACCTAAGTTATGCAATATGTTGCAAATCAAAAGACGATTACCACAATCACTTACGTTCCTTGTGTTTTTTACACAAATCTATATACAGTATGTCCCACGAAGAGGTTAACGCATTTGATCCTCCATTATTTTCTCATTCTTTCATTGATCATTTTTTAAATTGTAAATTGTAAATACTTTTTAAAGGAGGTACCAGAAATAGTATGTGAGAATTGCATCTGGATGATGTTTTTGGAAACAAAATGGCGGCCAAAATAAACTTTGAATAACGTGTAGAAGTGATTTTGTTATTTTTTCAACACAGTTTTTTAAAATTATTATTACTTTTTTTAATTTAATGAGATACAAACAAATAAAAAGAAAACTAAATATCAATGAACATTTCATAAATCATATCTATTCAAACCGGAAACCATCCGCAGTTACACACCGATAACAACACCGAACAAATTAATCGTACGCTCTTCAAGATAACTCTTCAGGTATCCGAAGTAATTCTTTTTCGATAACACGTTCAAATTGCCATTTTGTAAATAACTAACCTCGTAAAATAGCACCCAAAAATCATATTATGTTTTTGTTCTATTAAAAAAGTAATTTAACAGCTGTTAAAGAATTAACAGCTGTTCAACAATCTGATTTAATACTGCAGTACAGTGAGATTTTTAAGAGGGATAGAATTTATTTATTTTGATCGCCATTTTGTTTCTACAAAAATCAGCCAGATGCAATTCTCACATACTTGTGGTACCTTCTTTAACAAGTATGTACAGTTTTTAAATGATCAATGGAGGAATGAGAAAATAATGGAGGATCAAATGCGTAAGCCTTTTTGTGGGACACACTGTGGGACTGTATTATATATGCTACTGGGCCTACTTTGAGCCCTGTAATTCTTTGTAATACGTTGTTAAAGTGACGTAATTCTTATTTTATAACTATAGAAAACATTACTCGAAGAGAAGAGCTAAGTGAGCTATGGCCAATGTTACCGTCTGTACAAAACATCATGGAGCGCAATGAAAGAGTTACTTATAACACTTTGCAGAAAGTTACAAAATCTCGTGCCCGCTCTTAGAAACAGTAACGTTTACAATTTAATTGATCGAAACGAGTCTAGACAATTCCATAAGGCCCATAATTACATGTACATATGTAATCTTATTACAAATATATAGATAGCCTCGCACGACATTGATAAATGTAGCCAGTAGCCTCGCGGGGGGTACCTAAACCTCGTAGCCTTTATTTCTTCTTCTTCATCTTATTTATGGACACGGTGCCTGGTTCCAACCAATTATCCAAGAGGCTGTAGTCAGAAGCCACAATTCCTGCGATGCAAAGTCATTGTCTACGGCTGCAAACGAATCCTAGGTTATTTACGGCTTATATTTCTGTGCTTTTTAATTTTACTTTGGTTTTTGATAATTGAGCGCGCCGCGGGTTCGGGCACACCGCTACTGTGCTCGGTTGCGATTCATTAACGGCGAGATTTAGGCACGATTCTCCGGTTTCTGGTAGTCACGGCTCTCTTCGACAGGTAAGAACTTATCGGCGCAGTCTGTGGCGGCAAGAGTTGTACAACGTTTTATTGCGAGTAATACAGTGTAGTCCCCACATCAGTGAACGAAATGAGCCGTTTGAGCGGCCTTCAAGCAAAGACATCAACCACCGATCATGAGCTTCAGAAGATATTTGTCAGAGCGTTAAAAATGTTTTAAATATATAAACCACAAATAATATATGTATAAATTATAGAGTATATATTTAAATATGACAAACAATAGTTTATTCAAGTAGACAATAAAACCTTTAATTTATTTAAAACAAGCAGTCATTCAAATCCGTAGCCGTTTCTAACCGTTGTTTCATCGTAAACACGTTAAAATCTGCGTTAATTAACATCTACATCAGAAAAATATAATTACAAAAACGAAAATGTATTATAAAATGCAATAAGGTGTAAGACAAATCGTGATGTTTTTTGAAATATCTTTGTTAGACTCAAAAGATGAAATATTTTGCTGATTAAGGAACTTCTTCAAGGTTCTGCATCGAACGACTTGTTTATTCAATGTTTTCTAGTGTTTGCAAATTCCCTTCCTTCACACCAGCGAGTCAGCTGCTTGTCACAATTGTAAGACACCGTACAGCCCTACATATTATAGCTTATAGTGAGAAATTATTGGAATCATTTCAAAAGTTCGTTAGCACCGATAGGCTATCCTTAAAAAGATTGTTTTGCGTGTTTTAAAAACTCTTTTAAAAATTCGAATTAAATTTTTTTCAAAACTGGAGTAGAATTAGATAGCGAGGTACAATTTGATTGTTTCTTGAGGGAAATTACAGAACTCACTGATAAAACTGATCTTTACAATGTTTTAGGAAAGTACACAATTTACTTTCCATATTGAACTCCCCGCAGTGGGTGCAGATTAGCTGCACTTATTGAGAGGATTTAGACGTCCCTCGCGGTACCCGAGTCTAACAAACACACGTACAACACTACACATTACACTTACTACTTTAACCCTTTACACTCACACTTAAATTTAGGGAGGCGATAATAGCCTCAATGTGCTTTTCGCCTTAAAAATAACAAAAAAAAAGGAATCCATATTGAACACACTTGCACTGCTTTTAATGTACGTTGTGCTGGTTTCCTGATTGGTGCATCTTTGGTACATACACGATTATGCAGCCATCGTTATTAATTCAATAAAAAGAATTTTTGTTGGATATTTCTATGTTCATCACTGATCTGCACAATTCTTCACGAAGAACGCTGTTATAAAGGGATTGAACACCTATGAATGAAAACATATGAAGGAATACCGACAAATACTTCCTAAAGAAGCCAAATGATATTGTCTGAACGTTTTTTCAATACAAAAGTATATAATTCTGGATTAAATGATAAATGACACCTTATTTACTGTGAGCGAACGGTAGTCCTGTTACAGTTCCAGCCATCACTTGTCTTGCGCCCACATTCCATAGGCCTAATCCAGTGACATTACGTCCTCTTTCAATGTTTTAATTATAATCCTGTGCAGCCTTTTACCACTTCCTTTTCCCAGGAACTCATCTTGCATTCCAACAAATCCTGAATCTTTACTATTTCTAGGCTTCATAGCAACACGTAAAACGTTTGCACAATTAAACTCCTATCTGGTGTACCACGGGACATCTCCACCAAATTTGTTTCTTTAGGTTCTCCTCAAAGTGCTGTTTCCACTTTACAAAAATTCATTGCTCCTTACACACCAGAACCCGTCACAAAACAGGCCTATTCTGGTTATTGAATCCCTTTCTTCCCTTGTTTACATTTTACTATTCGTTTTCGTGTCCTTTGCTCGTTCAATAATTTTACCTAGCTCTTCAATTATTTTTTTTGCTCATTATCTTGTCCTTTTCAATCGGTCTTTTCTTCTCCTTCTGTGTTTTCAGCAATAACCAGTTGAAGGTTCTCACAAAGTTTTTGATTTTCCGTTTCCACTACGCCTCTACTAATTAATACCTCATAAGAAACTTAATTTAAAATCACTTTTTACACACATCTTAAATTTAATTGTTGTTATGATCGGCTGGACATATTGGTCATGCCTACATTTGGACATTCCTGAAGCTCGAAGATCTTTAACATTGAGAATCTTTTATCTTTGTAACATTTTGTTTTTCTTTATGCTTATAACTGGAAAAGTGGCTGCACTAATATATTAGTCTGAACAAAAGTATTGTGTCACATTATGATGCTGTCCAACGTCAGCGGTAGGGTCTATATTTCTTTTCATCGCTTGCAACTTTGGTGTTTACATATACAAACACGTTGTATCATGAACCAACAATGACGAATGTATGAATAAGCACCTCGGATAATATTTTGAAAGATATTGTGGCCTAACGTGCCAGTAGAGTACAACTGCGAGCGGTGGTGTAGGCCTGCCTCTTAAGAACTGAACGCTTTGTTCCCGCAGTCTCTACCCGTAGACACTATACAGATACAGGCATAAATTAATATTTACAACGTCAGCTAACAAATCGTAAGCATTATTCATCGCATAACGTGGGCATCATTACCGATAATTTATCGGCCGGCCGTCCAGGTAGCGCTCGCTACTCGTTCCCAAATCAATCAATCCGCAAGACTGCCTTCTGATTGGCCCACTCCGGCGTAATTTATTCCACGAAACATAACCTAACATCACGATCCGCTTCCTCATCAGACCGTCTGCCCTATTGTTTCTTCTAGAAGGGGTCGCTTACAACTTCATACACAACTTTTAAACACGCTATGTTTTTGAATAAATTTAAATATTAAGTAAGTTACTTTGTATCCGCTGCGAATTAATTTTAATTAGCTTTAAATGGTTTTGTAATACCGCATATTAAGGATTCAAATTGCGCATACGCGTGTAATTCGTTAACATAACAAATGTACAAAGTTTCATCGCATATTCAAGCAGGTGTTTTAATGACAAGTAGGCTACACCAAGAGAATAGCTTTAACATTCTCGTTCGTTTCCTGTTTCTTCAAATCATTGGTGGATTAAATGTTCACATTTGGATTAGGCGTCACCAAGACGGAGATCAACTAATCACCTGTCGAACTGTCTCAATGATGACGGCTGCGCATCATGCCAGCATAAGCCTAATACTTAAAGGTCCATTTGTGCCAATTTGCGTGTACGAACCGAATAAACTGCCACCATTTGCACGGCCAGTTTAGCGGAAAGTGTAGTGTTGCTGGTTTGTTATTTTTTAAAATGGAAAATTTTGATGAAGAATTCTTGTAACGTCATAAAAAGTGTGCAATTGAAAGATATTAAAAGGGAGACGTGTCTAAACCATGGTTCTATGGTTGTTGAAGAGGGATTTTTTGTCGACGAACCTAATAGACGAATTACGCAGCGATCTTATAGAAGGCACATATCGAATTTTACTAAATTTCTGTTGTTAGAAATACAATCACTTCCGTGAACGACTATCAACCACACTGAGATATTTACCAAAAAGTTAGGCAGATTTAAATTTAAAATTACGCAATTAAAATATCGTATTGCTTGAAACTTTGCTTTGCGGTCATTCTGTTCTCAAACTCTTGGAAGCACGCCTATAAGTTAATGCTTTATAACGAAACTTTCATGGATAACATAGATAAATAATCACATACTGTATTTGATTAACAGAATACGCAGCAGTAGGCCTAAAATATGGCTCCTGATACTATATTGTGCTTGTGTCATCATGTCATCAGTGCCCATGCCCAAGATTGGTGGCTCCAATAAATACACATCGCGTAGGAATACTACGGATAGATACAGAGTCGGATGTACGTTGGCTACTACTTCGTCGAATGGTTGCAGAAGTTTGTGCTTTCGCAGATGTAACAAGCTTTACTAAAGAAATGTTGCTACTACTAGAGTTACGTCTACACTTCCCTTGTGTTCGTGTGTACACATGTAACGAGAAAATTAGAAATAAAATAATCTATTTTTTGCTGTTATTCTATTTCTACGTACGGCTTGCAGGATGTGAAATACACTTGGGTTTTAGAAAACTAGATTTTCGTGGCCTTAGGCTATCTCTTGTATTTTGCCTAATCTGATGCAATAGACTACTTAAATTGTAAATGCATAACATAACCTCTGCACTGTATCTGAGACAACCAAGTCTAATAAACCACAGCACAACAGCTGACAAGTTATATTATACACACATATACAAAGAATGTTTGTTAAATCTTCTTACATTTGAAAGTAAGAAGAAGGCAGTGGCTCTAACGCTACGCTATGGTAACAAAACCAATTCGGAATTAACCTCAGCATATAAAAAATTACTGTATTCTTGCAACAATCACAAGTGCAGACAAACTTTTAGGCTGCGTTACACGTAACGACTTCACTGGTTGGCGTAAACGGGCCTGAGTAACATGGAATTTGTAGAAAAGATCCACTGCAAGGATGTAACGACTTCACTGGTTGGCGTAAACGTAGAGTAACCTGGAATTTGTAGAAAAGATCCACTGCAAGGATGTAACGACTTCACTGGTTGGCGTAAACGGGCCTGAGTAACATGGAATTTGTAGAAAAGATCCACTGCATGGATGTCACGACTTCACTGGTTGGCGTAAACGGGCCTGAATAACCTGGAATTTGTAGAAAAGATCCACTGCAAGGATGTAACGACTTCACTGGTTGGTGTAAACGGGCCTGAGTAACATGGAATTTGTAGAAAAGACCCACTGCAAGGATGTAACGACTTCACTGGTTGGCGTAAACGGGCCTGAGTAACTTGAAATTTGTAGAAAAGATAAACTGCAAGGATGTAACGACTTCACTGGTTGGCGTAAACGGGCCTGAGTAACTTGAAATTTGTAGAAAAGATAAACTGCAAGGATGTAACGACTTCACTGGTTGGCGTAAACGGGCCTGAGTAACCTGGAATTTGTAGAAAAGATCCACTGCAAGGATGTAACGTCTCCACTGGTTGGCGTATACGGGCCTGAGTAACCTGGAATTTGTAGAAAAGATCCACTGCAAGTGTGTGAAACTCTCTTAACAGAGCTAATTATAAGCATAGGCTAAAGGCTTTTCAAGAAATTAATTTCATCTTATTAAAATTAATCAAATTCTTAATTTAATTTCCGTAACCATGAGTATGCCCCGGACACTGACGCATTAGTGCAGTTTTGTGGGTGCAGGTGGTTTGTCGGATGATCCAACTTACAGAAGCGCCTACCTGGGAATGACACTTTTTCAAATAATACCATCAAAAACTGACACTCTTAAGCTGTTTTGAGACTTAAAACTGATACAAAATAAGTGTAAAAATTTGCTCTATTTTAGACAAAAAACTTTACATTTTCTTAGATGTCTAGTTTTTAATACTTTTGCAAAACTAGCCCCATTTACATAACTTTAACATAAAAACAACAAATTTTAAAAGTCGTTTTCAACATAGAAACAAATTAAAGATAAAATATTGAAATAGACATCAAAAAGTTTTCATAACAGTATTCTGTATGTTAGTGAAAGTTGAGGTTTTTAGCTTTACACAGTAGGCAACTTTTATTTTAAAAATGTATTAAGAAAATGTCAGTACTGGTAGAGGCAAGGTTGTGGGATCGGATCCCGACCGAGATTTTTGGATTTTAAAATTAAGTATAAATCATCAAACGTGCCTCTCTTCGGGAGGAAAGTAAAGATCATGGTCCCGTGTGGTGTAGGCCTATGTTTTGATTGCACGTTAAATAACCTAATATAGGAATAAAACATTGACAAGAAAAATTGTCAGCGCATAACTGACATTATCTTTAACTAGTCAGTGAAAACGTATGTAAAATAAGATTATTAAGAAAGTGATAAATGAAAATTGAAATGTTCTTTTAAACACTATTTTATTTATTTTAATACAGTTATTCATAATAGCACTCATTTTGAAACAAAAGTTGTACAAAAAAAATTAATAAAGTCGGTAATATAATTTGTTTCTACTTTTGTTGAATATATCTCTGAATGCTTTTTTCTTCCCTTCTTCTCAATATACTTAGGCTATATAATGTTTTCATATGAAGCCATAGTTACTCCCGTTGCTTACTGTTAACGCTGATCCCTCGTCCTCATTTTGTCTACATTTGGCACAAAAAAAAAAAAAAGTGTATCCTTTTTTCTTTGATAATATGTATTTCTCTATAAACATGTAGCAAAAAGTCCAGTTAAGCGCCACAACAGTTTCTTAACCAAGTTTCGATCAATTTTAGAGTCCAGGAAGATGTTTCTGCTGTTGCAGTTAACAGAAGAAGAGAAGAGAGGACCAACATAAAGTAGTCTATCTAATTGACTGACCCGTTCTCACCCTCAGTATAAGCGTTATAAAGTACACAAATGTATATATGTACATACGGACAAAATGTCATGTAGGCCTACGTACAAAGTTGAGATCGGGATAATGTGACGGGTTTTGGACCCCTCAGAAGTCTCAAATGCCTCCTTGACACTTTTCCTCGAAGATACGCATGAACGTCCATTTTATGGAAGCAAAATAGGATCTTTTACATTTTTTATTTTACATCTTTTGTCTCGGGAGGGCGGTCGCCCCTCCACTCTAATTCATCCGTCCTTGCCACCTGATACAGTAGAACCCAACTCAGAGACCTTAGAAGGAAACATATTCGGTTTGTAATACCAAACAGTATGTGCAACAAACAACAATAACAGACAATAATATCAAACAACAATCACAAATAATACATAACAACGAAAATAACCAACAATAAGTAACAACAACAATAACAAATAATACGTTAGGAACAATAATAACAACTATATGTTAGCATGTTAGCAAGAGCAATTACAAACAAAACGTAACAACAACTATAACAAGCAATACATACCAACAACAATAACTAACAATAGGTAGCAACAATAGTAACAAACAATGTGTAGCAACAACAATAACACATAATGTGTAGAAACAACAATAACAAACAATGGGTCGGAACAACAATAACAAAGTATATTTTAGCAAGAGCAATAACAAACAACACATAGCAACAACAATATCAAACAATGCGTAGCAACAACAATAACACATAATGCGTAGAAACAACAATAACAAACAATGGGTCGAAACAACAATAACAAAGTATATTTTAGCAAGAGCAATAAGAAACAATACATAGCTACAACAATAACAAACAATGGGTAGCAACAACAGTAACAAACAATACATAGCAACAACAATAACAAACAATGGGTAGCAAGAACAATAACAAACAATGCGTAGGAACAACAATAACAAAAAATACGTAGCTACAACAATAACAAAACAATGCGTAGCAACAACATTAGCAAACAATGGGTCGAAACAACAATAACAAACAATACATAGCAACAACAATAACAAACAATGGGTCGGAACAACAATAACAAAGTATATGTTAGCAAGAGCAATAACAAACAACACGTAGCAACAACTATAACAAACAATACATAGCTACAACAATAACAAACAATGGGTAGCAACAACAGTAACAAACAATACATAGCAACAACAATAACAAACAATACATAGCAACAACAATTACAAACAATGGGTAGCAAGAACAATAACAAACAATACGTAGCAACAACTATAACAAACAATACATAGCTACAACAATAACAAACAATGGGTAGCAACAACAGTAACAAACAATACATAGCAACAACAATTACAAACAATGGGTAGCAAGAACAATAACAAGCAATACGTAGCAACAACAATAACATACAATGCTTAGCAACAACAATAACAAACAATACGTAGTCCAACTTTTGGTACCCACTCTGGTGCATTTGGACATTCATAAAATTGGAGGTAACGTGTGTAATATTGTAACAGTCGAGTTACCATTGAAGAACGCAGGCTGAAACATATAGGCCTAATCCAATATTCATTAGTAGACTAAGAAGAAGAAATATAAATCATTTTGAGTTCAACCCTCAGGATATTTTGTAAATTTTCGAAAGTGAAACGTCAGATTAATCAAACCCCTATTCCACGCCAGCGACCTCTAATGCCGCGAATAAAACATGTGAGAACAATCCAACATTAAATAAAAAGACAAAACGTAAAACTATGCAAATACATTGTGGAGTGGATTGCTGGAACAAGTTCGAGCTTTGTACCTGAACACGCGATGCTTAGATGTTATCTCGGCGCCATATTGTTTATAGGCTAATGGCAGCCATGTTGGAGCCGTGATAAATGGTTCGAGCCAGGTGCCTACGGTGGGCGCTGCTATTTCTCAATGAACTCACGGGTGAATCATCGTAGTACACTATTGTAATAGGTTAGGCTAGGTCTGCTAATTATAAGTAATTTCATTTTGTGCTATTGAGAAGTGTTACATATTAACTGTACTAATACACAAAATGGGAATTTTCAAAATAGTTTTTAAACAATATTACATTTTTGATTTGGAAACATTTTAGGACAAATCTAATTTTATCGCAGCTGTCTCGCTGAGGGGAAGGAAAGATATTTTTAACAAAATATTTTGAGAATCTGTTCATACTATTAGGCAAGGTTTTCATGTCCTAATTTATCTTGTCCTGGCTCTTACTAAATTCCATTTTTTTTTTTTTTTTTTGCTAAGGCAATAAGGCAATAGTACTAATACACGCACACTCGCGCGCATATATAACACACACACACACACACACAGTATATATATAGGCTATATATATATATATATATATATATATATATATATATATATATCTAATTCATATTATATTTCTGAAAGTTTGTGTGTTTGTTTGTTTGTTTGTTTGTTTTTACTGAACATGAGATTTAGGCATCTGAGATGGACATAGATCTAATCCCATTTTACAAATCTTAATCTATGTTTTATTTATTGCAAAATTATTGTTTTTAATGTTACATTTTCATCTAATAATCACAATCTGGTATTTTTCATTTAAGACTATTCAATGTTTTTAAAGCAGAGTGCAGAATATATATATTATATACAATTTTATTAGGATACTTTAATTGTAAGGTAGTATATATATTTGTGTAATTACATTATATGAAAAAATGGTAAATATGCAGTGCAGCATCTATTGGAGTTTTCGATATTTTTCTTACTAAAATGCTTTATTATGTGCCCAAAAGCAAGAATCCAAAATATGAAAGCAGGAGAAGTACGATAAAAATCGAAAATAAAAGTGACCAACATAACCTCAAAATTGCTACAGGCGAAAATCGGTACCGTGTTGTACTGATTTTAGACGTATTTTTATTGTTTTACTGATCTACAGATCAGTAGAACAATAAAAATACGTCTAACACGAGTTTCGGTGATAGGAAACCCATTTTTTTAAAAGAATAGTGCATAACCTAAGTGACACGGTTGTTAGGTCTATCACGGTGATGTGTGAAAAAACTTTAAATTTTTAAAAAGAATACTAAGTATATTAACTGACACGGTTATTAGGCCTAACACGGTGTGTGTGTGTGTGTGTGTGTGTGTGTGTGTGTGTGTGTGTGTGTGTGTGTGTGTGTGTGTGTGTGTGTGTGTGTGTGTGTGTGTGTGTGTGTGTGTGTGTGTGTGTGTGTGTAAAATGTTAACTATTCTCAATGAGTGATTTAAGGGTCAAGATCAGAGCTTATTGCAAAGGCTCGAGTCTGAGTATTCATGATAGACTTGTATGAAAACTGGCTAAAAATAAAATTTATAGACAGTTTGTAGTTGACTCATACCTTGAGAACATTTTTGAAAATATTTAGGCAAATGTACAAAATAATTTATACATATTTTGGTTAAGAACAGCACAAAAAAAAACTAAACAAAACGTTCAAATAGCTTTTCTGAAAACGTACGACTAAAAAGCTTTCATTATAACTAAGAAATGAATTTAATTTTTCAAAATAGGCTCAACATAGTTTGAATAGATTTCGATTAGATGAAAATTTATAATTACAATCAGTCTGCCAAATTAAACACTGGAGAACACGGATAGATAGACATGTCTGATGTGGATTTTTTTCTTTCGCAAGGAACGTGAATTTCCATTAGGCCTACATTAAATTACTAATAAAAGTTTGTTCGATGTTTTTGTATAATTAACTTAATTAGGAAAAACAAAATCAAAAACTTAAGGAATAGATACACAGTCAAAGAAACTGCCTAATTGTATTTTTAAAACACACTTCCCTCATTCTGTTTTAGAGTTTCTGATTGGTAACATTTATACAGCCTAAACTTGTTTTTAGTTGGGCCATGTGAACATTAACTTTCTTTCATCAAAACTGATTATTTTTGTTTGCTTGACGATTAGTAGAGACCTACTTTACCTTATTGTGAGAAAGTAATTAATAAATTGTAGTCTTTAGGCCTACTGCAAGCGTAATGCACCTAATAATATTTTATATAATTAAACAATAATTACTTGCAATATTGAAATTAAACTGGTTTCCAGACTACGCAATGAGACATTTCTTTAAATACATTATTTCAGTTTGAAATAACTTCAAGTACATTCAGAATATTTAGTCCTAAATGTTGTAATTAACATCTGTAATAATTATTTTTGTTTACTTTTTTGTAGATTTTAATATTTATGTTGCAACAATTACTAAAATATAATAATAATAAATTATTGTTAATGTTTCAATCGTAAAAAATAGCAATAATAAGCTAATAAGAATAATAATAAGGGGATCAGATGAGCCCATCAGGGGCTAACATATAGTGCATACGGGTTTAGCAATCCCGAGGTACCCTAGCTGGGTATAACCTTTCTTCATCTATCTGCTCTCGGGTTAGATCCCTTCATCCCGAGCAAAATACGCGGACATTGGATACCAGGTGACCTCCAGTTTTATTCCAGCTGCGGGACACAATGTGGGTGGACATTTTATTCTCCTAGATACAAACCTTCAAATCCCCAAAAACCCAAAGAACTGGCAAAATTGGATCTGGAAAGAAAAAAAAATAGCATTGACGAAGAGGAACTCCATGATATCTCCAGTGACATGCGGCAGACTGTATTGACGCTAGGGAGACTTATTCAACCTACAATGGAAGAAATATGAGATGTTGTAATGTTAAACTTTACAAATCAGTAAGGCGACGGCTCATCTGAAATGAAATTCACGTTTGTACGTTTGTACGTTTGCACATGTACAAATATCCATCGGAAATTATAAAGTACACACTGAGAAGAGAGGAGACTTATTTTGTTATGTAGTATGGGACTGTTTGTTATGTAGTAACTGTTTGTTATGTAGTATGGGACTTGTAGTTACATCCAGAAGCAGAATACCTCCCAGAAACATAACCTTTTATAGGGCTGCGATGACACCATAGACGGGAGCCGTACTACAAGACTGGGCGGAGGGTAGCTCAGGGACTCATTGCGGGGCACTGTGGTCTGAGGGTATGTATAAACAGGATCAGCGCTCATTTCAAATACCCAAGTCTGGGTATTAACTATGAATGAAGACTTTCATTAAAAGTCGTTAAAAATAAAATTTATGCCTATAGTAAGTTTGTATTTCACTCATTTCTTGAAAAAATCTTCAAAAATATTCATTATTTTCTAAAAAAACGTTTCAATCAATGTACCACGGAGAAATTGTGCAGATTATATAGGAAGAAAGAAGAATCTGTAGGTCATATAATAGAATCTATGAGTGTGATGTTTGCCAGTAGAAGACCCTGAGCACCTCCAACTTCAGAGGCTCGCTAAAATTTCTTGAACTAGAATTCGAAAGATTTATTTGCCCAATGCGTCCTTTGTACGCATTGCCAGGGACCAACAAACGCATTCATTTCAAAAACTAAATCTAATATGTGTTGAAAAATTATTAATCGTAAATAATGACAAAAAACAAACACAGTTGAAACAGAGTTATTGTGGTTAGAAATCACCTGTTTAAATGCACACTATACCCCACTCCTTACCTCAGTAAATACATCAAATCGTATTAATTTTTCTGTTGAATAATTAGAACTTATTACAATTTCTTTAAGTTAGATTATCAGCAAACAGATTGACTTTAAAAGTTTTTTTACCCTTTCTAATAATTTATTTTAAATTTATAAACTTAACAAGCTATCTTCATAACTTGACTCATGAAAATCAACCTGTCGATCTGTTTTTAGAAAGTCAGTGATAAGCCAAGACATGTTTTCTTGAACTCCCTTCTACTGTCAACTTTTACCGGAAACTCATATTTTGTACATTCTCTAACGTTAAGCCAAGAAATCCTAAACATTAGACTGAATTGTTGGAAAGTATGTTATTTCCTACACGTTGCATTCCTGTACCAATTTGATACCAACATTTGTAATACATTGTAATACTAATGGATTCTCTTCCATATGAAACAGCACATACTCGTATAAATAATGTTCTCTTGTTATCTTACACAAGATGTGTGTTCAAGGCGATCAATAGGCGATGTTAAATTTTGGAAATATCAGAGGCAATGCTGCGGCACTCTACTTGCTCGTGCACGTAATGGAAGTTTGGAACTTTCAACAAATGTTTGAGGCTTTGCTTCTTTAGGCGTGTTATAGCACTTTTGTATGAGTACAAAGCATTGGTTTCCCGTCACGGTGAGTCATCGTTCATAAAAATTAAAAAAAGTGTTTTTTTAATTGATGTAGAGATTATAACACTATAACAGAAAGATATGACAATTTAACTTTACTTTAATATAATCATTTTTGGGGGTTACAAATGTCGATAGATATTAAAACTAGGCTAATATTATAAACCTAATTTTAATTTACCAATTATCAAATTTCTATTTTTGATACTAACATTAATTTGATAGCCAAATATAAAACCAAATTCGCATATTGTTTATTACAGAGTTATTGTTTACAAGCTCATATTTTTTTAAATTTAACATTTTAAAATTAATAAAAAGGTATCAGTAATTCTACAATGTTATGAGCATATACGTTACTTTCTATAACAATTAATGTAAGCAAAGCTTCTGTCGGCTAGTCCTCAGACTGCCACGATATTATCTTAAACTATTTAAAAAACCTTATTTCACAACGCTAACCACCAACATTAAGAATGTGCATATATTACATGTTACAATTATTAAATTACATTGTAAATATGAAAAGGAAACTTTACTACCGCCAGGATATTTTCGAATTTTCAAACGATAATCCTAACTTATGCATATTTTAACCATAATTAACAATTATAAAATAACATTTTCAAAAAAAAAGTGACCAGTAAGATTTTTTCCTGAAGATTTGGATTATTGGCATTTTAAACAGGTTGAGTGGATTTTCTGAAAAGCGAATTGGTTCAAGGTACTATAGACTGTAGCGTTGCTGGATGGACTCACCCAACCTGTGATAGAAGATATGAGAGATGTTATCCAACATCTAAAAATCAGTAAAACCACCTTAAAGAGTGTGCAGTGAAACCTGGAAGCAGAAAACCTATCAGAAATCAATCAGATGGCTGACCTTTTCCTCAAACCAAACCAATTTGATGTGAGTATCCCAGAAGCTGGAGGGGCTGGAGGGCTTTCAGCCAGGTGGAGGTGGTGTTAGCTAGGACTGTGTTCCAGATGGCGAAGGCGATGGTCTGGAACTCAAAAACCCTGGGCGAGTTTCCACCAATGAAGATCCTGAGCTAAGAGCAACTCCATGGGACTCACTATAGGGCACTGCGGTCTGAGGAACATATGAACAGGACAGGAATGTACCAAAAAGAAACCGCGTGTTGGTTGTGTAGGAAGTAAAAGGGAACCGCAGACCACATAATCCATGATTGGGAGGTTCTTACCAGCAGAAGACAAAAAGTGCTTGACTTCCAGGACCCCGAGGACCTCCAGAAGAATAAGTTATTTGGTGGACTGTTAGAACACCGAGGACACCAGTCTGCTGAACTAGTAACCAAGAGGCTTAATCGCACAATATTTTCTTTGATCGCAGAGCCTGGGCTGTATAAATACCTCTAGTATTTAAGCAAATCGAAACTAGTGTAATTAATAAGATCCATTTCTAGGCCCAGTTCGAATCAAACCGACATAAATTATATTAAACTGTAGTCCTTCTAAAATATGATAATAACAACCCCGTTAGATTAATTTTTTGTATGTTCAACAAAATTTGTAAATTAGTTATTAATTAATTAATAATTAACAGAGGTTAAAAAAATAGACAAAAATAAACTTCATTATTCAAAGAAAATAAGTATAGCATATTAATATTTAATTTCTAAAGTTGTATTTCTTTATTTAAATTCGTGGATTTAGACTTTGTTTTGAATCAACATTTTATCAAAATTATTAATACTGATTTTATACATTTCGTCGATAATTTCAGAATGCAATTGTTTCAAAGTACTGTACTGTACAGCCTATAGTAATCCTTCATTTAATTTGTATTAGTTCTATATCTTAAGAATTTATATTTGAGCACTTTTAAATAATGGGTTATCAATTAATAATAATATATGTCAAACTATGTGCTATATTAATGCAATCTTGTCTACAACTTAAGTTTGAATTAGCTCAAATTGAATAGCTAATCTTGAGTTAGCTAATTGGTTTGTCAAGACAAACGAGGTATAAAATGGCATCTAGCTAAATACAAAAAGTATCTCACGTTTAGATTTTACCGTTATCTAAAAACGTACTCAGGAAAACCAACAATCTAAATAGCCTGAACCCTAAAGGCAAGATAAGAATATATTCTTCAGTCGAGCATCAATACTGAACCTTTGTTTTCCACTTCTCCTGGAATTGTCCTTTGTAAGGGTTCATGAATGGGCCAAGAGGCTGACATATGTGTGAACCGCTGGGACACTACAGTGACACTGTTATTTACGACTGCCCTTGTGGTAAAGAGGCACCTTAACTAATTACCGTTCAAGGTTAGGTCAACTGTGACTTTTGTTGTTCTACAAGTTTTATTGCTTTGCCAAGAAGAGAGACCCTCTTCTTCTCTAAATGAAGTAAGCTTTATCATTTGCAAAACTATTGCAGTTTTTGTGATTCTAACTTTTATGAAAAAAAAATTTAATTTAATCCGTTCTGAACAAAAAGGTTTTATTCTAAATTTATTTGTTGGATAAATTTTGATGTTTTTACATTAAAGTTTCCATCCAGCAGGTCTGTTGTTTATATTTAACTTGAAATCTTATCACTACCGAATTAGATAATGTTATTATTTTAAGAGATTTTTAAACAAGTTTTGCAACCGATTGCATAGAAAAATATAATTGCAAAGTAGAACTAATATGGTTTGCCACCTTATCTATAGAGTTATATTCGAAAAACAACTACCAATCCCCCCTCACTACGTCTAGCTTTGACTGTAAGTTTCGTCCTTATCAGCTTTACAACTGTTGTATTTGTAAACATAACCTTTTAAAGATCTTTATCGTTTAAAATTTTTGGAAGTGAAAACGTACGTAGGTAGGCCTTGCACTGTTTTACAAACCCACAATAGCATGGATAACGTGTAAAAAAACATTAGGCTTGCCGTATACACATGATTAGTATTCTTAAAGTGATTTTAGGTCTACCAGTGAGTTGATTATTTTTAAGTGCATTCTGGCTTTTCTTTATGAAACTAAGAGAGGAGAGTTCAAAAAGTGTTGCACTTCCCGCAGGGTGGTGCAGACTAGCTGCACCTATTGAGAGGATTTAGACGTCCCTCGCGGTACCCGAGTCTAATACACACTTACACTTTTTCACTTACGAATTTAACACTTTACATTCACACTTACATTTAGGGAGACGATAATAGCCTCAATGTGCTTTTCGCCTTAAAATAACACACACACAAAAGTGTTGCTGACTGACGCTTTTTATATTTCATATTTACTTTTTTTTAAAATTATGTAGTCTATATACTTAAGTTCAATAATGAATACTGAATTATATTTAACTTAACTAATTAAAAAAAGAATTAGCCAAAGAAAATATAAATGTCTCTTTCAGAACAAGTAATAAGTTGTCAACATTATTAAAGAAGCCAGTTGCAAATGAAAGTGGAGATAACTTTAAAAAACTGGCATATACAAAATGAAATGTAGTGATTGCCTAAGCTTCTATATCGGTCAGACATCTCGCTCTTTTAAGAAAAGATTTAAAGAGCACATACCCAGAAGTGCATTATCGACAAACTCGGCTTTCGCAGAACATCTTATGGACAAAAACCATAAATTTGAAGACATCCATACCAACATGGAAATATTACATTTATGTCATACAAGTAGTTTTATGGATGCGATTGAAGAGTTTGAGATTTACAAGAGCAAAAAATCAGACCCCCAGAACATCCTCAATGAAAAACTTTCATTCAAATCAAATTTAATATATGACATGGCTTTAAGGATAAGTGATTTGAGTAACAAAAACCAACTGATAACAACGACGACGCTACTAATGATGGAGACTCCGCAGTCCGGAATGTAACGACGTACGAGTCGCGTGTGTAGCTTGGCCAAGCCGAATTTCATGATGAATATTTTAAATATGTAATTGTGCTTAGTGTTTGTGATGTATGTTTTAATGTTTTGTTTGACTTTGTGACGACCTCGACAGAGGGATTTAACATTTTGTATGGCCTGAAGATGGAACTATAGAGTTTCGAAACCGCGGTAGCCTTTATGAGGTGAGTTGGTAGAGACTACTGACGGGAAGAATAGGTATATATGTAACTCCATTATAATACATACCCAGCCCATCCAACGTGAAAATATGTAGAGCTTTTATAGTTAGGGCCTAAATAAATTTTTCACCTTGTAGGCTATATAAATAAGTTCACTAATGAATATTGAATTATTAAATACTTAAACGATACTTAAGCATTTGTGCTAAAACTAGCTTGGACATTTTACTGCATGCCAGGCCAGCCATAACAATTATCAGATAATTTATAGTTGGATATATTAAAGAAGATTGATGTTTTATATTTTTGTATGATGTAGGCAAGTGATGTCAGTTGTGTAGGCTATTACTTTTTTTTAAGGCGAAAAGCACATTAAGGTTATTATTGCCTCCCTAAATGTAAGTGTGAGTGTAAAGTGTTAAAGTCATAAGTGTAGTGTTGTAAGTGTAAGTGTGTGATAGACTCGGGTACCGCGTGGGACGTTTAAATCCTCTCAATAGGTGCAGCTAGTCTGCACTCCCTGCGGTGTATTACTTAAATTTATAAGATCAGTAATATGGTTGATTCAATATAGACTAAATTAACAATGATCGGTGATTACTTGAATTATTTTAAGTATTAACTTCTGTCAACCAGTTTCTTTTCTTAAGGCGGGAAGCACGTTATGAGTAAAAATACTTTGGGTTCCGGGAAAATGGAATCCTTGTCCTCTGTCTATGTACGACCGAATACTCCGACATCAAGGAAAGCTACTAAAGTGCCTGTTGTTACCCAAGAGACTTTGCGGGTACCCGGTAGTTGACATTCAGCCAACAAATACAAGTTACGTAATTTCAAAATAAAGGCAGAAAATGGATTAGTTTAGAGGAAGATTCGTAATGGGAGGTACCATCGCCGAGACTTTCGAAGGGTCCAGTGGTCGATCCTCTCCTGCCGGTTCTTAAGCACAGTTAGGCTTTCCCCAAAATTAATTTTAGGGTTTTTTTGAGGAAGCCTAAAACCACAGAAAAACACTTTTCTATACTTATGAGTAGTTTAGTAATAGCCCAAGATTAGCTTTACAAATAAGACAAAGCTATGTTTGGTTGATCACAGTAAAGCCTACCTTCTGTTTAACATGGTAGTCTAGCCTAGACTAGCTGCACCTATTGAGAGGAATTAGACGTCCCTCGCGGTACCCGAGTCTAACACTCACTTACACTTACAACAGTACACTTACGATATTAACACTTTACACTCACACACATTTAGGGAAGCGATAATAGCCTCAATGTGCTTTTCGCCTTAAAAAAATACAAAAACATTACAACCTAGCTATGTTTGGTTGATCACAGTATAGCCTATAGGCCTATAGCCTTCTGTTTCACACAGTAGCCTATAGGCCCTATAAAAGTCAACTGATTTTATATTAAAAGTCTATTCTTAACGTAGCTTACTAAAGAACATCTATACCAAATTTTGTTATAAGCAAATAATTAAATTTAATTGACAGAAGACAATAGGCTATTTACTAATTAGACAGAAATCGATGTAATGTCATATTTACATAATAGGATCATTACCTATTTCATTCCGTCTTTTTTACTCACTTCATAAAAGCTACCGCGGTTTAGAAACTTTACTGTTTCATCTTCAAGCCGTAATACAAATAGGCGAATCCATCTGTCAAGGTCGTCACAAAGTTAAACAAAACATTGAAAACACACGTCACAAAAATTAAACACAATTACATGATTTTTAATAAAACGCACACTGTAAAATTTGGTTTGGCCAAACACTACTTGCAACTCGAATGTCGCTACAATTCAGACATCATATTTACACCAGAAAATATTTGTGCAATTACGTACGTTATGGCATATTTGCCTGCTTTTAAGAAAAGGAATTCTTAGTTTAAATTGTAGACTTGTATACATTTATTCTAAGAAAAAAAATACTATTTATAATAATGTAAGCGAACTTTCTTAAGGTTAATACGACATATTGTCTTTAAAAACAATAGGCTACTCAAATGATTTGAAAAAATCAAACGATTCGATAATAAACATGAACTGGTAAATATAGCAAAGAGATAAAACATCATAGAATTTTTTAATTCCGAATAAATAGTCTACCTCCCTATAACAAATATGGGCCAACGTAATAAAGAGAAAATGTATACCAAACAGCAAATACACGTCACGTATGAAATTATAATAAAATTTCAATGCGTTTTTATAATCTCAGTTCTTTATTATTTGCCACTCAAGAAAGTAAAACGTTTAACTTAACAAAAAATTAATAAAAGAAGTTATACAACATTTAATAAGTAAGGCTATACAATAACACAACAAATACAAAATTTAATATTTGTTGTTTACTTAGAAGATTCTACACACAACGTTTACTACCAAACATAATCTAAACCTAACCTAACTCCATGAAAAAAGTATTTGTTGGAAAAGTATTGTTGGATAAAAAGAAAGTGGATCTTATAGAATAAATGCATTAGTATCAAGGGTGTTTGTGTTAAAAAATGTACTATTATGGTTAATGTCCAATTTTCTGACTGCCTATAGGTCTACATAGCAACAAGGCTTAACCATTTTGATAATTTTTTTTGAAACTAGATTTGTACGTAAATATTGATTCTAAACTTACGTAAGATTGTTTCCGATAATTTAAAATCGACAAGAGTTGACGCAAAAAGGAACAACAATTATTTCTTACGGTTCATTACAGTAGACTACTAGTCTTTCGTACTGTGTTTCCTAACGTATTTTTTAAATTTTGTTTATTATGGTAAGCTCTTACATATAGGCCTATAGTCTATTTATATTAAATGCATATATATGCTACTATTGTATTTGAGAAAATTATAGCATAACACAACGAACTCTTTTAGAAAGGATTGCACAAGTTCTTTAAGAAACAATGTACATTTCCTAATGTCACTACGCAAAACAGTTAGGTTATGTTTTTCCATTACAATTTATTAACCTTATTTGGTGATTCCAAATATTTAAAATGGTTTTCGTTTTCAACGATTTGACAATCATGTAGCCTATTACTGATCACACTATGCACAATTCGAAAGTATTTCTGAACATTGATAATCGTGGTAATTAAACGACTTTTCGAAAAACTTTTCAAATTAAATTTATATATTTAGTTATATTTACATTGGCTATGGTCTGGTTATGATTGCTATTATTAATGATCATGTGATTACTATTATTGATAATGTATGTGCAGATGATTATTTTATAGTTGTTAAAAAAGTGATATTATGGAATAGGCTTATTTATTGAAAATATTTTAGTAAACTGTTATTAAATGTAGCCCAATATAATCTAAAATTTCCAACTGGATTGCTTAAAGCGTAGCCTATACTAACTTTGTAGAACCTATGCACAGGCTACATCAGTAGGCCTACACAAGAAGATGCCAGTATCTTGCAAATAATAACCGATTACCCAATACAACAATTAAATTCCATAAAAATAATGTTTTAAACAAGCAGGCAAGGTTCAAATGTGTAGCTTTATTAAATCGATAAAAAAAGTTACAAGAATTGAAGAAAAAGGTAGCTTACTATGAAGCCTTTGTTTTTATTTCATAAAGGTTATTGTGCTTGGCTTCCGCGTAGCAGTTGATTAATGTATAAAATGAAGAAGACTTATCGCAGAAATAAGCATGGTACGGCGTTCGGGGTAGGCAATATTGGTACAAATGTGTTACGCTGTTTACATAATCATTTCACCTTCTTTAATTTACTATTGGCAGTATATATTCACTACAATACCATGAATGTTTAAAAATAAATTATTTAAAAGTAATAAAAAGAAAAATATTATAAAATATATGATTTTAATAATTAGTTATATTTTATTTTTAAGTCTTCAGTAACATTGTTTTAAGAAAAACTCCTCAATCAAGGTTTCACTGAACTAACAAGGTAAGTTGCGATATTAAGGTCGTCTGAAAAACGATAACAGATAAGGACATATTTTAGGAGTTGGTACAACTTCATTTGTTCACCATGGCATCTCGAGCACTGCGACATCTTCTGACAAATATGTTAACTACAGGAGACCTGTTAAAGGGGTGTGACTGCGCGCGCAATTTGGATCAATGCGAGACTTTCATTGGTCCCTCGTGCTCCGCCCAACCAATAGCGACCCAGGAATCTACCCGGGGAGTCCTTGTGATGTCGAATAGCGTGTCGGGGTATCGTAGACCCCCCTAAAAGGAAACATACTGTGACGCACAGTGGGGCCCACCAGTCATGCTGTGCTCTCCAAGTAACGCGGTTGTCTAAGCGAATTTCCAAAATCACAGTTCGTAACCGGTCGTGGATTTTTGTTTTGTTTTGGTTTTTGTTGTTTAATTTGTGTAACCAAGTGAAATGCTTTTGTTTCTGTGTTCTTATTTTTTTCAGTGAACCTTACCTTACTGTAACGGGAAACATTGTTATGAAGTGTTTTTACCTTTAATTACCAGACTGAAACACATTTAAAACGAAGTTACCAAACACTTTTGAGGTTATAAATAATACGGGTCATTTACTGTGATCTAGTGTAATTTTGTTAAAAAGGAAATAACTTACTTAAATCGAGTTCTGTTCGGTACACTTAATTTTATTGAAAACAACAAATTTTACAATTTTAATTTGATAGTCGTGTTAAAGGTATAATTATTAGCTGTAGAACTTACAGTAAACATTAATGTCCGTTTTAAGAACTTCCGGTTAGCCTAGAATTTTCAGATGTTTCATTTAAAGTAACATATTAAAACTGGAAAATGGAGAAACCGTTATTTATATTTATAATGTGAAAACCAGCATTTTGAGGTTATTTTACAAAAGACTATGTGAATTACCAAAGGACCTGATACACCAGATTTTATCCCAAAATGTTGAACCCGTTTATGGAAAACCCTCACCATCACGGGATCGCTCCGATGGGTATCAAGATGAGCCCGCCGCACCACGGAGGAGCGCCCCAAATGATGGGCTCCACGGTTCAGGAGCCGCAACATCATCACTTCCATCAGGGCGGGAACCCGGGATACCATCATCCGATGCCGGGTCATCATCTCAACCATCACTCAGGATACGCTACCAGAGATTTCCTTCTTCGCCGCGATCATCAAGAGTTCGCTCCACCGCCGTCGGCACCTTCCGGGGACGTTTTAGGATTCTCTTCGTCCTTACACCATCCGGAACCGATACCCCATCACCAGCCGCACCCGTCCATGAGGCTAGACATGTACCATCCGAGACCCGAAGGTTACCAAACGCTACAAAGCCCTTACAGTAACTATATGGAACAGCCGGGGGCGTTCTTCAGGTACGTGAAGCCGGTGAAGGACATGCGATGTCTTTGGGTGGACAGACCGGGTCCGAGGAAGCCTTGCGGGAAAGCCTTCAACTCGATGCACGAGATAGTGACGCATCTGACGGTGGAGCATGTCGGCGGGCCGGAGTGTACCACGCATGCCTGCTTCTGGCACGGATGTGCGAGGAGTGGCCGGCCTTTTAAAGCTAAATACAAACTGGTCAATCATATCAGGGTGCACACGGGTGAGAAGCCGTTCCCCTGTCCTTTCCCTGGCTGTGGCAAAGTCTTCGCCAGGTCGGAGAACTTGAAGATCCACAAGAGGACACATACAGGTTGGTGTGATAATATAAGCTCTTAAAATTATCTTTAAAGTTCATTTCTAAGAGAGCGACTGGAATTATAATTGGTGTTTTCTTGTGTAATCGCAGTTTAAATGTAGTGAAAGTGTCTTAATAAACAGTTAATTTCATACATATTCTGTGGACGATAATTGTTGTCTCTATTTTAAATGAATTCAAAGTCATTCTATTCAAATATTTTTTCCTGTTTGGCGGTCCTGTTTAGGCTATCTTATTTAAAATAACTTAGTTTTCTACAAAAATTTCCTGTTTTTTACAAGCAAATTAACTATGCATAAACAAAACCATCTTTTAAATTTGATTACATTCATACAAATGAAATAAACAGTTTAAAAAATGCCCTAAGATAAATTTATAAGTGGTTATAAGTTGTGAATGCGTTAAAGAATTTTGGGCTTTATCAGTTTATAAGGTGATGGACAGAATAAGTTAGAATATTTACCGCTGCACAAATGCCTATTCGAAATGTGTTAAAACATACCTAAACGTGTTTAAACTAAATTCTGTAATTTTACACAACAAGCCAATATTTAAGCCATAATTTTAAATGTAACGCTTTTCTCGCAGAACATTTTTTTAAAAATAAAATAATTTGGGTCCTAAACAAAATATTTAACAAGTCATTCTTACGCAATATTTAAGCCATAATTTTAAATGGAACGCTTTTCTCACAGAACATTTTTTTAAAAATAAAATAATTTGGGTCCTAAACAAAATATTTAACAAGTCATTCTTACGCAATATTTAAGCCATAATTTTAAATGGAACGCTTTTCTCACAGAACATTTTTTTAAAAATAAAATAATTTGGGTCCTAAACAAAATATTTAACAAGTCATTCTTACGCAATATTTAAGCCATAATTTTAAATGGAACGCTTTTCTCACAGAACATTTTTTTAAAAATAAAATAATTTGGGTCCTAAACAAAATATTTAACAAGTCATTCTTACGCAATATTTAAGCCATAATTTTAAATTGAACGCTTTTCTCGCAGAACATTTTTTTAAAAATAAAATAATTTGGGTCCTAAACAAAATATTTAACAAGTCATTCTTACGCACTTCATACAAATTAGGAACTAAAACAGATAAAATAAAGAATTACCAGATATAATAAAGAAACCTCAGATATAGTTAAAAATTATGTTGAATTTACAATAGTTATTGAAACTCTGGGTCAGGGGTAAAAGATTAATCAAAATGCGAGTTTATATTAAAAAGGTAGGAACTAATGTTGAAACAGAATTTTAAAATATCAAAACCTAGAACTAATATTAAAAACAAATTATCTTTGTTCACTGTTAGGAACGAAAAATAATAAGCAAGTGTTACAGATCAACAATGTTTTTAGGGAAATTATATTTTTGTTTTATTTTGTTTTTGTTTTTTGCGAAATAAAATCGTATCATTATACTTTAATAGAAGTACAAGAAAAATCAATTTTAAAGTTAGCCATTTTTTAAAAATTGAAATTTATTAAATCTAAAGAATATTAAAATTATAATAATAAAAAACCCATATTGTGAAGCAGAGTAACATTTACATACTACGATGTGGTTTTATCTAATTTTTATAAGGTCTCTTAATGGAACATTTCTTATTTCATGAACTATTAATAACTATAATGAAGTTACAATCACTAACAAGCTTATTCACAAGACCAGTTTTTAAGCTTTCATACATTCCAATATGAATTTTTGGTACATTTCTTTAGCCAATCGAAAAATGGAAAATAAGTTTAATTTTATTATGTTCAAAAACGACTTCAAATTTTATTTTGTGATGCGGTTGAAGGAATATTTTATTTTTTGATGGGGTTGAAGGGGTATATTATTTTGGGATGCCCTTGAAAGGTATTTTATTTTAGGATGTGGTTGAAGGGATTATTTATTTTGTGATGCCCTTAAAGGGATAATTTATTTTGTGATGCTTGAATGAATATTTTATTTTGTGATGCTTGAATGAATATTTTATTTTGTGATACGATACGGTTGAAGGGATATTTTATTTTGTGATGCCCTTGAAAGGTATTTTATTTTGAGATGCCGTTGAAGGGATAATTTATTTTGTGATGCGGTTCAAGGGATAATTTATTTTGTGATGCGGTTGAATGGATATTTTATTTTGTGATACGGGTTGAAGGATATTTTATTTTGTGATGCAGTTGAAAGGATATTTTGGATATTTTATTTTGTGATGCGGTTAAGAGAGATTTTATTTTGTGATGCCGTTGAAGGGATATTTTATTTTGTGATGCGGTTGAAAGGATATTTTATTTTGTGATGCGGTTAAGGGACATTTTATTTTGTAATGCCGTTGAAGGGATATTTTATTTTGTGATTCGGTTAAGGGACATTATATTTTTTGATGCCGTTGAAAGGATATTTTATTTTTTGTGATGCGGTTAAGGGACATTTTATTTTTTGATGCCGTTGAAAGGATATTTTATTTTTTGTGATGCGGTTAAGGGACATTTGATTTTGTGATGCCGTTGAAGGGATATTTTATTTTGTGATTCGGTTAAGGGACATTTTATTTTGTGATGCGGTTTAAGGGATGTTTTATTTTGTGATGCCGTTGAAGAATATTTTATTTTGTGATGTTTTTTTTTTTGTGATGCCGTTGAAGGGATATTTTATTTTGTGATGCGGTTAAGGGACATTTTATTTTGTGATGCGGTTGAAGGGATGTTTTATTTTGTGGTGCCGTTGAAGAATATTTTATTTTGTGATGCGGTTAAGGGACATTTTATTTTGTGATGCGTTGAAGAATATTTTATTTTGTGATGCGGTTAAGGGACATTTTATTTTGTGATGTCGTTGAAGGGATATTTTATTTTATGATGCAGTTGAATGGATATTTTATTAAACCGTAAGAGTTGACACGTAATGCACTTACAGATTTAAATAAAAGCCTACACCATAGGGCCTATAATACTGTCATTAAAACTGTGTAGTAAAATATCTTTTTTTAAAACATGTAATACAATAATCATAAAACACAAGTTTTAATTAAGTATTGAGACAAGGCGGTATCGATAGGCTGCATGGTCGGTGTATTATTACATTTATTGTAGAAATTGTTTTATGATGCAAAACGTGAACGTTTTTAAATTTTGTTTTGACATTTAAAAATGATTCTGATTTTTGTAAATCGGTGTGAATTTAATTTAGAGGAATAATTTTAGAAAAGGCCTAATAAAAAGTGTAGTAAGCCTAAATGTGTATAAAGATATGTCAGAAGTTAAACAACCTAACGTAGGGCCTACTCTGCAGTTATCAGAAAAATGGTTGAAACATATCGGTATAAAAACATACACTAGTAAGATAAAATCAAAAGAAAAATTACACAGTTTTACTTATAAAACACACGGGAAAACATAGAAAGTAAAAAAACTTAATTTTTAAATTTTGCTAGGTAATATTTATATTAAATATAAGCCAAGAGTGATATTCTTCACAAACTTTTAATTTTAAAGAGTTAACATATTATTTTTAGTAAAACTGCGGTATTGTAGGCCTACTATAAAACAAATTTGAATGTATGTGTGTACGTGTAGGTAATGTTTTCAAATATTTTCATTTCTGAGAAAACTTTTCGAATTGTGAAAAAAATAAATAGGCTACAAATGTTTGTTAAATGTTTTAATAGGAAATGTATAGGCCTATTACATTTCTAGAATAGCGAAACTATTTTATATTAATTATAAAAACGTATTCATTTTATTATTAATGTAGCCTATAATCGGACATATGTTGACAATTTGTAGTCTGTATAGGACGTTATTAGAATAGGCCCAAGGGATCAAGTGGTTTATTTTGTCAATGGGCAATACAGGCTAGTTGATGTCTGTACTGAAATGGTTACTGTTTTGAAATATTCAAAATCAAAGCGTCCAATTAAAATTTAACCTTATAGGCCTATTGACATGGGAAATCAATAGGCCTTGCATATTACTTTAAACCCCGCATATTAAAGTTTATAGTTTATCGTAAATTTACATTTATAATGTACACTAACTGTTTTTATAACCCTTTACAATAGTTAATGTAGATACATAGTTGGATAGGCTTAACAACAGCACATTTGCAACGCTGTCCAGTAGCGCATTAAAGAATTACACAATTAGTGCTTTAGAAGTGTTTGTAGAGATACAAAAAAGTTTCACATATCTCTGCTAACAATGTGGATTAAATTATTTAAGTTATGCAACAGATAACAGATGCTAACAGGTGAAAACATCCGGTAATTAAAGGGCTGAAAATGGTAAACAAAATTATGAATTACTGTTTGCGTAGACAGTGCGTATACAGGCCTAACGTAAAATAGGAAATTTATAAGTAACATACCACTACAATTTTTAAAAAAATTAAAAATTTCTTTTTTTAAGCATTAAAAAAGCCTATCGAATTTGAAAATTACTGTTTTAGTGTTTTGCGTTTGAACTTCGTTAATTTTCATTAGTTAAATATATTTAGGCTATTTTTGTTGTTGTTGTATGCCTCGCTTCAAGTAAATATATTATATTTCAGCCTTTTTAAATTATCCGTATATGTAATTTAAATAATTTCAATTTTTACTACGCATCTAAGTTAAAGGATAAATTTAGAGCATAGAACATAAAATACGAGAAATGAATGCATTTAAAAATCCATATAATTTCCGCTGGAAAAATATAATTGTTTTTAAATTTTGATGTTTATACATGCATGTAGAATATTGCTCTTTCGAGGAAAGAAAACATCTACTTAATATCACTTAAGAAGCAATGTTGAAAAACAAAACACAATTTTAGTACCCTGTTAGCTGTTAACAGCTGACTTGTATTATCACACTCGTCTTCAATATTATCTCTATATGCCCTAATACCCGTGGTATTTTGTAATTGTACAGTAATTCCATTTGTTTAGGCTCTGCACAGGTAGTCCAGTGGCGTACAAATTGACTTATTTGTATACATAATGCTTAAGAAGAATCTTGTACAAATGTGTGCAAGATATATTTAACTGTAAAGCATTTAACGAATTTTGTGTTTATAGGGCTGGGTATGTAGTATAATGGCTTTTTACTGTATGTATAAAATATTTATCATAGAATTTATTTATACACGTAAAACATTAACATGAATATTGTATTAAAATTATAAATGTAAGTACATTGCATTCACAAATACATTTAACTGTAAACCTGTTAAACAGTTTTGTGCTTGATGGGTCGGATATGTACTATAATGGCGTTAATTATAATTGAAATGTTTATTACTGAACATTATATATATATATATATATATATATATATATATATATATATTTTTAAACATAAATATTTCATATAAAAATGCACTGCGTTACCGTGACGGCAAAAACCTTCTAAATTCTGTGGCTGATCTGGCGCATATAGAAATTTTACTTCAAACATTGATTTTTTATTATGTTTACATGTGGCTAGACGGGGGAAGGAAAGCAATTTTCACTTAGGGGTATGATTTCAAGAGAAAAATATTTGAAAACAATAAATTATTATTGTATTAATGTAATATTAAGGCAGTATTAATGTAATACATTAGAGTATATATAATATACAGACCGAACTCAAAACCGTCGGTCTAATAGCTTTGACGGGGATTGACACCTCTGATTGTGTTAACTTTTACCTTATCTTTGAGATTGTAAACAGCGCTACTTTTTTTCTTTGAGTAAATTAATAATTAAAGTCCAGCGATGTTTGCCTCCAAACTGACCACTGGTTATTAAAGTGTCCCTAGTTAAGATTAATTGGAAGTGTTTCCTTTTTATCAGTTAACGTTCATCGAACACACACACTGACAAGGCCTACGCAAGTCCATATCGTGGCTTTATGGTAAAATAATTTCTTTTTTAAATATCAAAATTTACTGTAATAATAATAAATTATTGAAAACAATTGAAAATAATTAGTAATAAATTACGTTTAAATTATGCGCCATATAAACCCGTACATATAATTATAAACAGCAATGTTTTGATAGCTTAATAAATTCCTGTCGAGTAGACTATACATAAATAAAAACATAACCTCAAAGTGTCAAGAGTGTAGCCATGCATAAAATCATGATTCCTCCAATCACTCTACACACAAGGATTAAGTAATAAATTCACTAAAGATGGCATAAACATGTCGAAACTAACTTTCAGTAGTTTATTGTATTGTGTTAATATTAACATAAATTTTCTATAACAGCTGCAGGCTATCTGACATTTACATATGTTTTGTGTTTGATCAACGTTTCTGAAATAATAGGATATTGTGGCCTATAACCAATCAGTGTAGGCCTACAGCCAATAGTTTTACTGATAAGGGTATCACTTATCTTGGGTATAGAATCTTAAATCGAATTTGGCCCGTTTTTAAAATTGTGAAATAGATTAGATAGCCTATAGGCGACATACTAAACATTTATTGGTTTTGTAATAATTCGGTAATTTTACTGGTTATTATTATATTTTGAAGAAATAATCTGTTAAATTATTAGTTATTTTAAACATAATTTTATAATGTAAAACTATAACGACGTTAATGATATCCTAATAAAAGTGTATTAAAGTAGTTCTGGGTAAACGAACGCGTAAATAAATAGGCCTACATTTTTACGGTCCATAACAAACGTGGGAGAATTAATTTTCATCTAGGGTATTTATAAGAGAAAGTAATAGTAAACTTTTACTACGTAATTAAAATAATATACAAATACAGTGCAGTACTATTATAACGTCTAAATTCTATACAATGTATAACAGTAAGGTACCAAATTCGTAGTAAAAGTTAGACCATCTATCTGTCTATCATTAAAGACTATCTACCTATCTATCTATCATTAAAACTATCTATCATTAAAGTCTATCTATCTATCATTAAAGGCTATCTACCTATCTATCATTAAATACTATCTATCTGTCTATCTATCATAAAGGCTATCTATATATCATTAAAGACTATCTATCTATCATTAAAGACTGTCTATCTATCTATCATTAAAGGCTATCTATCTATCATTAAAGACTATCTACCATTAAAAACTATATCTATCTATCTATCATTAAAGGCTATCTATCTATCATTAAAGACTATCTACCATTAAAAACTATCTATCTATCTATCATTAAAGGCTATCTATCTATCTATCATTAAATAATATCTATCATTAAAGACTATCTATCTATCTATCATTAAAGGCTATCTATCTATCATTAAAGACTATCTATCTACCATTAAAAACTATCTATCTATCTATCATTAAAGGCTATCTATCATTAAATAATATCTATCATTAAAGACTATCTATCTATCTATCATTAAAGACTATTTATCATTAAAAACTATATATCTATCTATCATTAAAGACTATCTATCTATCATTAAAGACTATCTATCTATAATTAAAGGCTATCTATCTATCTATCATTAAAGGTTATCTATAAGTATATCTGCAAAGACCTTCCTTCAGCTACCCTGTAGTGTCCACTGTTAGTCTATATCACGATGTGTCAGCATTGCTGACAATTAAACGCTGGATTTTAAAAAAGAAATTTTCCATCAGCTTGAACTACAAAAATAATCGCGGCACGCAGCTGTCTCGTTCACGTGATTCAACAAATTTCTAAACGTAATTTTTTGTTCTAACAAATTTCTAAACGTAATTTTTTGTTCTAACAAATTTCTAAACGTAATTTTTTGTTCTAACAAATTTCTAAACGTATTTTTTTGTTCTAACAAATTTCTAAACGTAATTTTTTGTTCTAACAAATTTCTAAACGTAATTTTTTGTTCTAACAAATTTCTAAACGTAATTTTTTGTTCTAACAAATTTCTAAACGTAATTTTTGTTCTAACAAATTTCTAAACGTAATTTTTGTTCTAACAAATTTCTAAACGTAATTTTTTGTTCTAACAAATTTCTAAACGTAATTTTTGGTTCTAACAAATTTCTAAACGTAATTTTTTGTTCTAACAAATTTCTAAACGTAATTTTTTGTTCTAACAAATTTCTAAACGTAATGTTTTGTTCTAACAAATTTCTAAACGTAATTTTTGGTTCTAACAAATTTCTAAACGTAATTTTTTGTTCTAACAAATTTCTAAACGTAATTTTTTGATCTAACAAATTTCTAAACGTAATTTTTTGTTCTAACAAATTTCTAAACGTAATTTTTTGTTCTAACAAATTTCTAAACGTAATTTTTTGTTCTAACCTTTTTTTTGAAACTGATTTCACCATCTTCTAGCATTATAATGTTCATATACTAGTATTTTACACTTTTAAATTGCATTGAAATGAATGCTGAATACCGTTCGCATGCGCGAGCGCGTGCACACACACACACACACACACACACACACACCAACATTTTGTATATGTTTGGACTTCATACAAGACCACATTTTATCCGATCTTGATTAAATTTTGCGCGTTTGACTTCCGCAATAAGAAGAAAAGTACAGCGTGTATCTCCAAATGTATCACATTGCTGATTGCCATTGCAACTTGTAGCTAAGCTCAGGTGTGTGTTTCAAATCGTATCAGCAAGATTACTTGATACCGCATCGATGCGTCAGTGCACGGCAGTATTGCTAGCTTGCTCGGGGATCATCATGGATGTCGTGGACAGTAACTTTGAAATGTGAAGCCATTGATTTTCAAGCTGCCGCAAACTATCTAATGTTAATAACCAGTAATTCAGCGAGGCCTTTTGATATTCTTGTAATTCATGTAAACATCCAAATTGATATAATTTAAGTTCACTGTGACGCTCGTTTCACCCAAAAATCCAGTATCGTGTAACCTGCAAAAGTTTTGGTGGCTAAAATGTTATACTAGGTTATCGTTTGCATAAATAGTCTTTAAGTAAGTGTGTAAAAACAAAATATTAACTTCAAATTATAAAAACACTATCGACTTCTTCATCTGTAAATCGGAAAATAATTAAATTTACTTACAGTTTTAAAATACGTAAAATGCGGTTTAATGCATAAAACTTGATATGCATTGAGATACATAGTGTATACACACACACACACACACACACACGCACGCACGCACGCACGCACGCACGCGCGCGCGCGCGCACACACACACACACACACACACACACACACACACACACACACACACACACACACACACACACACACACACACACACACACACACACACACACACACACACACACACACACACACACACACACACACACACACACACACACACACACACACACACACACACACACACACACACACACACACACACACACACACACACACACACACACACACATATATACACACACACACACACACACACACACACACACACTACATCAAATTATTTTATTAACTCAATATAATTGTTTTTGTATTCATAGTTAAATATAATGTTTCATTGTAGGGTCCGCATTTTGCCATAGGCCTACATTAAAACTTAGGCCTACAACCTATAGCAACAGTAACCTGGCTTTAAACTGTAGAGTTGACTTCTTCTTATTGTAATACGCTACTCGACATTACATTATAAACACAGTTATACAGAATATATTTTTATCTTAAGAATAAGCGAGCAAGAGCGATTTGAATCTTTGTAATGGGAAAATGGTTAAAAAATGAGCAACCAAAGCAGTCAACATTCTTCGAGGGCATGGCGGCATCCTTTCGCCACTTACATTCAATCTTTACTCAGAAGAAATCCTCAAGAATACCGACATCGGAATCCTGCTGAATGGAGAGCTCTTGAACAACATTCGATACGCAGATGGTACTGTAATATTGGCCGACAGCGTGAACAGCTTACAAGAAGTAATGGACAAAATATGTGACGTCAGCCGTCAGTATCGTTTAGCAATTAACATTAGTAAAACCAAGTTCATGGTAATTAGTAAAGAAGCAGTTGGAAGGAAAGACTTGCAACAGTCTCTTGGTCAACAGTAAGATATATACGGAAGGGTATCTCAGTTTACCTTCCAGGACCATTCACAGGAGATAAGGTGCAGAATAGGGAAAGCAAGGGCCGCATTCAAGCAAGTAGCTAAACTGTTCAAAAGTCACAACTTCAACATTGATAACAAAGTCTAACTCCTCCAGTTCTATATTGTCTCGATTCTTTTCTATGGAATGAAAGCATAGGCGCTGGCCGAGGTAACACAGAAGACTCGAAGCCTTTGCAATGTGGCTCTTTAGGAGAATGTATTCATGGATAGACAGAGTGACCAACAGAACAGTGATGGAACGACTGAAGAAAGACCTAGACGTGATGAACACAATCTAGAAAAGAAACTTTAATATATTTGATATATTATGAGAAATGTATGCAAATACCGTCTTCTGAAGTTCGTTCTCCATGGGGAAGTCTGTGGTAAAAATGGGCCAATGTATTCATGGATAGACAGAGTGACCAACAGAACAGTGATGGAACGACTGAAGAAAGAACTAGACGTGATGAACACAATCTAGAAAAGAAACTTTAATATCTTTGATATATTATGAGAAATGTATGCAAATACCGTCTTCTGAAGTCCGTTCTCCATGGGGAAGTCTGTGGTAAAAATGGGCCAAAAATAAGAACGATATCTTGGTTTACAAACGTAAGGACATAGTTCTCAAAAACTACCACTGAACTATTCAAAGTGATCGCGAAGTAAATTATCGTATCCAGGATGATCGCCAGTATTCGGAACGAATAGGCACCCGAAGAAGAACTACTTCGAATGTCGTTATTCAAACAGTATAATAATTATACTTTTTATTTTATTTTTAATTTAAATTTTTTTTAAGCAAAATATTTTACTTGTTCCAGACTATTAACAAGTATACCATATTATAAATTTATTATTTACCATATTATATTTATATTATTTACTATATTATTTACCATGCTGCTGGGTCCGACTGGTAAAGTTACCCGAAAAGTTTTGTTTACATTTCGGTTACAATCGCATCTACAATTTACAAAATAGTCAATATTTTGAAATCATTATCTAAAACTAATATCGTGAAGTGAAAGCTTTCTCTGGCCGCAAAATACTAATTTGTATCGATTTCAATGAAACTTGCTTCTTGTCTCAGCTTCCAAATCTTTTCAGCGTTTACAAAATTAACAATGCAACTATTTTTGATATTTTTCTTCTTAAATTAAATTATTCAACCAACAAAATATAACGTTAACATCCTATTTGGTATTAAGTCTTTGCGTATTAATAAGTTAAAATAAATAGTTTTACAGTAATAAAGGACTCATAAATGTGAAAGTACAGAGACTTTAACACTGGGATAAGAAATACACTTATGTGTATGACGCAAGAAATAACTTAGCAATCCTGAAATCAGTGACTTTAATTTGGAAGTGATACTGTCAGTGTTACAAGAAATTCTAACCGAGTACCTCATCCCTTTTGTTAAAGCCATAGTTTAATAACCTGGAGACTTTCATTGAAAAAAAGTATCAACTTCATAAAGAGAAACCCTACCGTAAAATTATGTTTTTGTGCAAATACCGTAAATGGCAAACGTAAAATACAACAAATAAATTATGTATAATTTACTGTTCCCAAAAATAATGTACACATTATTAACATAAAAATAACCTTTCTCCATAAAATTTATTTTACATCTCACCCTTATAAATCAAAAAGTAATAAAAAAACACTATCAGAAATCACGGAGGCAAATGAAACCGCAATAAAAATGTCTTAAAAAAGTTGTGCTGGATCATGACCCACCATTTTAGAATAACAAATCCAAATATTAATTGCACAGCGTGAAATCGTTCTTTACTTGATAAAAAAAATGTTCAAAAATGTAAGTACAGACAAAGTACGTCCTATCTAACAAAACGCTCATAAATAACAGCCTAAGTAATTAAATGAACGTAGCGGTTGCGTGAGACATGTTTCGGCTACAGTTATCATCAGATTGCAGATAAGAGTTGTGTGTACGGCCTTAACAAAAACAATGAAATATTCACTGGCCGAAAACTTAACTAATAAAACTTTGACATTTAGTGCCTTTTGTTTCCGGCTTTGTTGGGAGTTGATTGTTCTGTTATGTTTTTGTGTTTTCAATGCAAATTTGTTGAAACTTGTTTCGATAAGATTTCACTTGGCAATTGGTCGCACCAAAAATAAGGAATGGAGGCCGCCTTCCTGCCATCGCCAATACAGAAACGCGCTTTTCATGTGAAAATAAAAGACGAGTTCACGAATCACTTCTTTACCTTTTCAACTAATAAGATTTAAGTTAATTATCAGACATTTTGAGATAGACTATATGGAGAAGCTAACAATTTGTATCAAACTTTTCTTGACATGTTATATGGAGAAGCTAACAATTTGTATCAAACTTTTCTTGACATGTTAAGATTTAAAAAAAAGTTTTTACTTCATTTTAAATACTGTATTTCAAAAGTTAGAACGACTCAAAACGCTACGTTTAGTTAAGTATGATTTTTTGTGAATATTTCAGTAACGGCCTGTTACCAAGATTAAATAAATTAATATTTATATTTTACATTGTAGGTAAATTGGCTGATTTTCGGGAAAACCGCTGTCTTAATTTATCCTTTGTCTTCATACAATAATATATAGCCTAGGTATATTCCCATATTGCTATTTATAAGTAGATATAAATGTAAAGGTATAGCGTAGGCCTACATTTTCTGTGGATAGTATTTATGAAATTAAAATTGATACATTGTTTCCAAAACAATTATGCCTAAAGTATATTTCAAAACCATTTTCAGAACTTCCAGAACATGTTGTCATTGTTGTCTAATAAAATTGTTTTTACATGAAACTGTGCACAACCAGGCGGCGTTCGAAGTACATTTTGTAATTTTAATACAAATCAAAAATTTTAAATACGATTAGACCCTACACAGATTTTAATGTTGGTTACGAAAGTAAATTATTTTATTTTTTTGAATGTAAATAAAAACCCGAATTTTACAGCATTCACTTTGTTTTTGAATGTTTGTATTGACATTTTAAAATGTACTTTCATGCGATGTAATGAAACGTTACTTTTTGGAAATTCATTTCTATCTTGTCAGCGAGACAGCTGCGAGCCGTGATTATATGTTTCGTGTTTTGTTCAACGCATTATTTTGCAATCATATTTATTTAAATCAAATTTCTTCTTTTACTGGACACGCTGTATTTAATTGTTGCGTTCAAATTTTTGTTACGAGATCCGACAAGAAAAGTCAGAGTGAAGACACTGGCGCCCCGATGTTAGTTTTCACACATTTTTGTAATCTGTAAAGCTTTGTGATATTTTCAGATGAGCTTTGTGATATTTTCAGATGAGCTTTGTGATATTTTCAGATGAGCTTTGTGATATTTTCAGATGAGCTTTGTGATATTTTCAGATGAGCTTTGTGATATTTTCAGATGAGCTTTGTGATATTTTCAGAAAGATTAAGCACGGAGCACCCGGGAGGGGGGCCGCTGGCAGTCAAAAGTGAAAACTAAGCAAGTGCCTATTGGTCTGATTATGTTACTGCTTTTATTGCTAAATTGAATGTATACACAACCGATATTAAACAAAATGAAAACGTATATATACCCACATAATATGCAAATATAAAACGCCAGTTTTGTACAATAGGCTATTTATACCCTGCAGGGGGTGCAGACTAGCTGCACCTATTGAGAGGATTTAGACGTCCCTCGCGGTACCCGAGTGTAACACACATTTACACTTACGACTTTAAACATTTTACACTCACACTTATATTTAATTGGCTTTATCCAGCTGTTGGCTCCAATAATGGCGATGCCTGGTCATATAGTACAACTTAATTAAGAAACTTATTTTATGCAAAAGTGTACAAGATACATCTAACTGTAAAAGTTGGAAACAATTTGTTATATCTGGACGGAGTATAAAGTATAATGGCGACAATTATAATTTAAATATTAATTACGTAACTTGTTTATGGATTTAATTTTAAACAAATAAAGATTAAATTAAAAAAACCGTTAAAAATCAATAATGTAAGTTTTAATCATGCGATTAAACAGGTTGTGAACTTACTTTCTTTAGCTACAAAGCACTGAGCCATGAATAGATTAAAAACTGTCAGCTCACTGGTAGACTAAATTCACTTTAAGAATAAAAATAATAATCTGCATAAGCAGGCATGACGGGTTTTTACGTTATTCGTGCTATCCCGAGTTTCTGTCTTTCTCTCAATCAAAAAATTGCTTGGCCCGCCTAAAATAGTTTCAGTTTTTTATTACTTACTTGAACGCACGCACGCGTGTGCACGTGTGCGTGTTGGGGGGCGCGCGGAAACTCATTGAATAATTAGGCAACGACCAAATTCAGCATGAGTCTGGTTTGCTAATACTATACAGTATCTCGAGACCATTTGACGGATGGGCAATTTAACTTTAGAATGTAAAGTCCAGAAGATATAACTAAATGTTTCAAACAGTTCCATTCCATTACTTTTGAATGTGTTGTCTCCAAATTTCAAGACAAAATGTTAAATGGTACTTGTAAGCTTAACATAAAAGTTGTATGAAAATGAATTTAAACTATTTCTCTTTAAAAAAAAACAGTTTCTCACATTCTTTTAAAATTGAAATACAATAAACTATTTTAAATTTATTTAAACACAAGCTATTACTTTTCTAATATTTAGTGGAATAGTATAATTTCAAATTGTACAAAACTGCTAGGCTTAAAGGTTTTAACATTTCTTAATAAAGTTTCAGTTTTCGTTAAAAACTGTGAACTCTTGCCTTACTTATAAAGTTACAAATCATAATAATTATATCTATAAAGTTTAACTATAAAATATACTATAGTATAAATTATAAAGTATTAGGCCTAAATCGAAGTAAATTATAGGCTGTATAATGAAGTGCAGTTAAGGTGTCACCTTCGTAAAATTTTATCTGCAAATTTGAAAACTTACGAACCGCTATCACTTATATAAATCCAATTATAAACAATAAAAAAGCCATGCTCATTTCGCAGTATTTAACCTTTAGCTACAACGAGTTTGTTCAAAAATATATGAGACGAGTGTTCTCACATCTGAAGAAGTTTTCGGTTCAAAAATGTTCAGAAAGTTGTTTTACTAACACAGATGTACACGTTTTGCGCGCTTTATGGATAAATAAAATGCTTTAAAATTTTGATTAATAAGAATAAATAATTGTTTTACATATAACAGTTTTTGTTCACTATTTTTATACATTTATTTAATTGTACTTAATTGTTTTCTTTTAATTTACAACTATTTTTAGTCGTTTTGTATTAAATTATAATTATATCTTATAATTTTATTATAATTATAATAATCTTATTATCTTATAATTTTATAAGATAATCGTTATAAATTATTTTGAAATATTTAATTAAAAAAATATAAGACGCGCCAAGTAACATTTGACAACACTGTGTAAGCTTATACTGAAAGTATAACAAAGCTGTATCAGGAAGCACAAATACTATTAAAAATAAGTTAGTACAGATTAGTACTTATGCAAATATTTTAATTCAGATTCACTAACAAATTAAACTAGTTAATTTTGTAGGTTACAAAATTGAACACACATTTTATATTAAAAGTAAATTAATAATTTATGTCTAATTAACCCTGTTTCACACTTGGCGTGTTGAATAAAGGCCTACCAATACCAATACACTACCCATAATGCACTTTGTTACGTAGCATCCATTGGTTATCTCTTTATAATAAAAGGCCATGGCCTAATCACAATAGACCATATGTTCAACAATAGGTACCATTGTTAGCTGCAAACAGCTGTTACAAGAGGGTGGGGTGGGGAAGGGCAAATACTTTCTTCAAGTAATTAGTACACGGTTAATTAAAGATCTTTAAATGGTAATCATTCGCATTCCTCGCTTGATTTGATTATTATCAATTAAATAATTACTTTTAAGAAATCTTTTGTTTCTACACCAAGCCTGATTAGTTCACGGCGGTTACAAAATGTAACGGTGAAAGTCGGTCGACATTTTGAAACTGGTAGATTCGGGTTTGTGGGGGGGAGTTCAAACATAAAGCAATATACTTTAACCTTTTTAAACTACGAGTAGTTCTGCTTTTGTCGGATTTACAGTGTAACGGTTTTTACCCTTAGTTGATTCATTGGAAAACTGTTTAATATTCTGTCAGAGAGTCTCTGAGTATTTGCTGGATTTACTTTCTTACTTTGCGTGACGTTCTGTTACAAAAGTGTGATACACCTGACATTATTGTTTGCTTTGAACATGTCAGAAACTTTTGAAGCAGTTTTTCGATCTAAAGAACCGTTAAAAATCAAATGTTCTCAAAATCGGTTCAAATTTTATAAAATTTTGCTCCCAAATGTAAACCATAAATACCCAGGCAAAGCCGTGTGAACTGTTTCCGGTTTGGGAGATATTTTTTTAAAAAGTGGTTTAATTTTTCACAATCCAACAGATTGTACACAAATTTTGGTCGTGTATGAAAGTATGTAGCCTAACTGAAGTTATAGCAAACACCATAAATACTCTGGAATTTAATAATTAAGAGGTTGTAGTAGGCGGAGATCTTTTTGTAAGAGAGCCCTTACTGAAGGGGCTTACAATTCCTTCTATATCTATTGGTAGTTTCGTGTGATCGGCCACCGGGGCTTTCACCTGATCGGAATCGGTGATGAGATTTGCCATTTCTAAAGTGTATATTATTAGTTTTGTCACACATTTCATAACTATAAATATTTTCTTCCTTCACCAACCTAAGAGAAGATAGGTTGTCTCTTCCGCCAGTTTCGCCGTACCGAAGATTATCTTCTCCGCCGAACGACCACTGTTGGGGACTTCACCGTAACCCTGGCAATGGTTCCTTACAGGATACTATCAGCTGAACCAGGGGATTTTTAAAGAGATGTTACTCCTCTATCACACCACCTTCCTCGTTAAAGACGAGGCCCCGGGTTGTGACCGGCATAGCGGAAAGTATGTAGCCTAACTGAAGATATAGCAAACACCATAATTGCTCTTGGATTTAATAATTCCTTCCGATTTAATCTGGAACTTCAAAATTTCTTCTCTCTATTAATTACACTGAAGTGAATTATGGTTCTTCATGTAGTTGAACAGCATCAAGTTAACTAATTTTCCGGTTGTTAAGAGATGGCAGAATGTTAGCGTAATGTCTTTGTGCACATTTATTTTCAGTGCTTGTAACATTAGTGCAACAGAACAGAAGAAAGTTTGCAAATTATTTGTGAAATTTTTGAATAATAAAAAAACTCTTACGCTATGTAACATAAAGTAACAGAGGTAGATCTTCCACTTTCAAGTTAAGCTTTTCGGTGATAAATAAAATAGCTCGTGATATAGTCTCTTTTAATGTTCCTAAAGACTTATGATGTAGGTCTTATAATTTAATCAGACTCGAACTTCTCATGTATTTACTAAACAGAGGCCCTAAGGCCGAGTGGAGCGGACTACTCATTCAAAACCGAACCAATTGTTTTCAGTATAAACGCGGAGCAGAGCCGTGCGATGCAGTGTAGGCCTAACCATTAATTAATATTCGAGGAAAATGTAACTATGAAAATTTGTTTATCTTACGAACTAAATTCTTGGTAACTTGTGAAATAAAAGTTATGATTTGGGAATTTATCAACAGTGTTCACCCAATCTCGTTTATGATCAAAATATAACGAATTTAAGAATAGCTTATTTGTAAGAGTTTTAGACAAAAAAAGAGCTTCAAAAACTGTTTTTTAAATTTAAAAAGTAGAAAGAATTTAAGAATAGCCTTTTTTAAAGAGTTTTAGAGAAAAAATAGCTTCAAGAACTGTTTTTTTTATTTAAAAAGTGTTTCTGTGTATGGGTTATCGGTAAAGCAAACTGACACACTAAATAATATTTTTTTAACTTAAGGGCAAGTAGAAACGGCTTTTTGAAATCTGTCAAAATGAATATAATTTTGATGAGATTAGTTAGCTTTACCAAGGCTATTCCAGTAACGAGATCAAACCCAGAAGCTTTTTTGAGACCAGTGCTCATTCTGATTTCCATTTTAATTTCAGTTTGTGTAGTTAACGGGATACCTAAACTATCCTGTCGAATAACATCCAGCAGCGCATTACTATTTTCTGCTGGATTCAGAAGAAAAATATTTTCCAATTATTTAGCAAATAGCCTAGCCTTTTGTTGGTTATTTCTAGCCCAGCTTCATCCATATTTTTAATATGTGGTATATTTGCTAAATAGGTATTTTTAGATTTTTATTATTTTTCCAGAGTGAATATTCGGTACTGAAATTCATTCAAGTATTCGGTACATTAGTTAGTTCACTCAAGTAATCACTCATAGTGTCATTCTTCAGCTGCCTAATTTCTTCCTTCAGTTGTGACGTAAGACTTGAATCTAGTTTTATCTTGTGGAACTCTGGTTTGATGCCATTTTCTTCTTGGTCTTCTGTTTTCTTTAACTAATTCCAGAATATCTCTAGGATAACTGCTACCTTTAAATCCCCTCCTGATTTCAGGAGTGTTTTCCCAAGCTGATTTCTGAATGTCATTGATGAATTTTTCAACTTCGAAGTCCAGTTGATCTTCTGTCCGTAGTGGTACCATCAATTGAATCCTTTTTTCAAGCGACATCATAAAGCTCTTCCAGTCTGTGTACCTATTTACTAATGCAGGCTTGCATGGTTTCTGGATAACAGATTCGCTTAGTGTTAAAATAATTGGTGTATGATCCGAATTAAGCTCTACGTTGTGCTCTATGTGCATATACTTGCTTGAAATATTCTTGATAATATAGGAATCTATTAAATCAGGTATTTTGGCAGGATCTGTGAGCCAATAAGTAGGTTTATCTGTTGATAAATGTTCACATTTATGCATATTAATTGCTTTTAATAATTCTTTTCCTTTAGTTGTTATAAGCCTTGATCCCCAGAACGTATACTTGGCATTAAAATCGCCTTCAATAATAAATCGATTTCCCAATGTATTGAACAACTCAATATATGTTTCGGCTTTGATATTGTGCTTTGGAGGACTATGTAATCCAACCACATTAATGTTGTAGTTTTTAGTCGTGACACTTACCACTATTGCCTGGAAGTATTTCGCTTCAATTTTAGTTCCCTCATTACGATAGATAATATCCTTAACTATTACTGCGCTTCCACCCTGGCTTTATTTTCATATTGTATGATAAACTTTATATCTTTTAAATCTAACAAAAGATTGCTTTGTGAAGTGTGTTTTTGAAATTAGACACACATCAATTTTATTTATATCTAGGATTACTTGAAGCTCTTGATGGTGATTGCATTCCCATTTGCATTCCAAGACATGATTTTTAATAAATGTGTCATTTTATCTATTTTTAGATTTTTGAGGGTTTTTCTTAATACCACTTAATTTTCTCCAGACGCTCATTCATCTTTAAACATGCGTTTTCTAGATCAGCCATCTTGCTAAGAATAGTTTGCAGAGTCGATTGAAATCATTGTTCTCAATCCTTTTTGATTTGTGATAACTATTCTGATCCAAAGCAGCAGTAGAGGCAAATGTTGGTTTATTATTACTATTAACAATATTGAAGGCTGTTTTCTTTCGCTCAACTGGTATATTTTTCAATAATATTTCCAACTGCTTTATCTACATTTACGTTCTTGATTCTTTGTAGTTCTTTAGCCACAACACATCCTCTGTAATTAGCTGGGTGACCTTCACCACAGTTAACACATTTTTGCTTCTGATTTTCAACCTTTTGGCATTCTCTGGTTATATGCTTACCAGCACATTTAACGCTTCTATGATCTTTTGAACAGAACCGTTGAGTATGTCCATATTGTTGTCATCTTTTGCATCGTGGAATTAATTTTGATCCTTTCATTGGATGAATCTCCACTTTAATCCAAGGATGTTATTTATTTTATAAATTTTATCAATATTTGCACCATTTTCGTAGGGTAACATGAACATATTTAATGGTGTTTTATTTTTCCATAACAGTTTATTATCTGCTTTAATAATATTATAATCATTTTTTAATAAGAAATCTGTTATGTTTTCTGGCTTGCATGTATGATGCAGATTTTTTTCCATAACTAATGGGTCAGGATTGTTTATTTTCGTAAGTGTGAAATGTAAACTTGGCTTCTTGCAACTCATTAATTATTTTCGTGTAGTTTACTGAGTCAATACAACTAAGTTTTGCCGTTGTATTACTAATAATTTTAGTTTTAAATACATTTTTGGAACTTTACAAGTTAATAAATTGTAAAAATTTTCATACACTCCAACGTTGTCTACCACAATCGGAGGTGGTACAGTTCTTTTTTTAATTTCTTGTTCTGATTGAGCTGTAGTTTTTTCCTTGTATTTAACTGAAGAGAAGGAGCATAAGAGGTTCTCAAATTCTGCAGATCCATTTCTGGCGAAGATTCTGCTTTCCGCTTCTTGAAAGATTTATTCTTATTTCTTGTAAGAATCCAACCTGTTTCTCTTGCAAGTTCTTCTTCGTCAGTACAATATTCGGGATTGCAATTAATATCCTTAATAAATTGACTTTCTGAGGTATTATCTCTGTTGAGTTTCTTAAGCTCCTCGTTATTTATTTTTAGCGTTATGATTTCTTTCTTCAGCACAAAGATGTTCAATTACACTCAGTTTTTTCTTAAGCATTTCATTTACATTTTTTAATGTGAACAGTTGACTGTCACCAGGGTCTTGCTGTTTCCCTAGATTTTGCGGAGTGGTTGTAGTAGGCGGAGATCTTTTTGTAACAGAGCCCTTACTGAAGGGGCTTACAATTCTTTCTATATCTTTATTTGTAGTTTCGTGTGATTGGTCGCCTCCAAGATCCATGCGACCGGCACCGGCCACCGGGGCTTTCACCCGATCGGAACCGGTGATGAGATTTGCCATTTCTAAAGTGTATATTATTAGTTTTGACACACATTTCATAACTATAAATATTTTCTCCCTTCACCAACCTAAGAGAAGAAAGGTTGTCTCTTCCGCCAGTTTCGCCGTACCGAAGATTATCTTCTCCACCACGGAGAACGACCACTGTTCAGGACTTCACCGTAACCCTGGCAATGGTTCCTTACAGGATACTATCAGCTGAACCAGAGTTTTTTAAAGAGATATTACTCCTCTATCACTCCTCCTTCCTCGTTAAAGACAAGGCCCGGGGCTTGTGACCGGCATAGCCGAAAGTATGTAGCCTAACTGAAATTATAGCAAACACAATAACTGCTCTTGGATTTAATAATTCCTTCCGATTTAATCTGGAACTTCAAATTTTCTTCTCTCAAATATATTACACTGAAGTGAATTATGGTTCTTCATGTAGTTGAACAGCATCAAGTTAACTAATTTTCCGGTTGTTAAGAGATGGCAGAATGTTAGCGTAATATCTTTGTGCATATTTATTTTCAGTGCTTGTAACATGAATGCAAGAGAATAGAAAAAAGTTTGCAAATTATTGTAGGAGTTTTAGGCAAAAAATAGCTTACTGTTTTTTTTAATTTAAAAAGTGTTCCTATGTATGGGCTATCAGTAAAGCAGACTTACACACTAAATAATAAATTTTTAACTTAAGGGCAAGTAGAAATGGCTTTTTGAAATCTGAAGACTTGAAATCTATCAAAATTAATACATTTTTTTAATAATCACTGTGCTTTATTTATAAAGGATATTTGTGCGGTAAAAAATAAAATTTTTAGAAATAGTTGAAATAATCATGAAAACAGTAGACAATTTGTTGGCTATTTGTGTTCTCTTGAAAAAAATCTACGTCTAAATGTGGCAGTAATTCATTAAAAATCTATTTCGTTCACGGATTAGCAAGATTTAAAAGATAAATAATAAGTCATAAAATTTTAAGGAAATAATTTGAAAAACTCTTAATTAAGGTTAAACTAAAAAAACTACGAATTTTGTTATTATGTATTTGATGTAAGAATCGTAGTGATTTTAAATAGTTTAAATAATACTTAAATTATTTGTTCTTTTTGCTTAACTATATATATCAGGCCGCTTACAGCTGACTGGGGTATGTCAGGATAGAGCCTAAGCGGTAGGCGTGGCTCTGGTCACAAAACGTACGTCGGTGAACGAGATGATAGCCTTGTGTTTAATTAAAGGACTGGCAGGGTGTTTTTTATAAGGGTGGACTCAAGAGAAGAAAACGGGGATGGTTTATATCAAACACATTACTTTTAATTTTACCCCTGCACATAGGCCTGTTGACAGAAACGTTTTAAAGTTCGTTTGTATTAAAAACTAAACAGTTCACTACATTTACATTGGCACACAATCTTTTCTGCATATTTCCAAAGTTATTTATGTGTTAAAACATAATTATTTGTTATATGTCAATATGTCAAGTTGTTTCGCCACATATGTCGAGATGGAGGCTGTACTCTAGCACGCAGGCGTGTCTCGCAATGGGTTTCTAAGGAACACCAAAGTAGAGAACGGATAATCTTGTACAGTCAAAGAGGATGCTTGCGGGTCGGTCCAGTTAGGTCCCTCACAGGCGAGACCCTTAGGCTGAACAGGACGGATCTGCGGAGTGACGGTGTTTCTGACGGGTCACTGGACATTCCGCAGTCATCTACACAAAATGAGCTTTCATGTGACAAATCTTTCGTGTTGGAGAAGTGGTACAGCTGAGAAAACAGCTCAACATACAGTTTTTGGCACTCCAGTCTTGGATAGGAAACGATTTGAATCCCTTGGCACTCTCTGAAGGGGGCCAGACGATAGAACAAGGCAACATGATCCGAAGTATCTCACGGTTCTGTAAAGACCTGTGGTTGGAGTGGGAAGGTTGAACCTGTGGACGAGAGTGTACAGTAAGATACATAGCTGAGTGGCAAAACCAAAATCAACGGAAATCGTGGCTCTCTAGTATTACAAAAATATCAATATTACTTTTTTGGCTTTAAAAAAACATTTTTTGTTGAGCCTGTTTTTAAAAAAACAGTAAATGTCGGCTTCGTCAATTCCGATAAATTTAACTTTAATTCAGTCGATAAATAATATTCAAACAGATTGTGTGAGTCGCTAAATGTTCTTAAATTTTGAAATTCTGCGCACTGATAAATAATTAGAATTAAAATTACTGTTATAACCAATCTTTGAGCGAAATCAGATAAACGGATTTAAATGAACTGGAGGGACGTTTGGCCTTCAGGAGCTCATTGTGTGTCGGTAGCTTCGAAACGTTTCCTTTTTTTTGTTAATGGCGAAAGTTAGATAACTGACAGACTTAAAACTGCAATAATTATAATTCAGTACATTACAGTAAGTTATTTTGACTTAATATGATTTAAAAACTATACACTTACTAAAGTTATAGCTTTACGTTTATTGTATCGGCCATAAGAAGTGTACTTGTAAGTGCTGGAAAGATCTGCAATAAAAATTAATGTTGAATTAATAATTTTATTAAAAAAGAGCTATATTTAATATTTTGTATTCCTTATGTTTTAATATTGGTGAAGTTATGCGTTACAGTTGTGTTACTTGTATTTACTCGTTGGATGTTTTAAAAAATATTAATTATGTATTTATAATTTTATAATATAATTAGTAAAAAACACTTCGTATTCCACAAATACAAATTGTCTTGGTAATTACACAAATGAAAATAAGTTGATTAATTAGGTAAAATATAACAAGTACTATAAAGTGATAAACTTTATCATTACTGAACAATTACTATAATCCTACTGCTGAATCCTAATTAAAAAAACAAACTTGCCATAACAATAAAGATTGAAATCAAACCTTTTAATTCAAGATATAAATGGTGCAAATACTTTATACAAACTTTCGTACATTCAATTATTTTCACAGACAATCCTTTCAAGAAGCTACCGACAGAAAAAAATCAAAATCAGATTACTTATTGGTTACATATGAAAAACATTATAAAACCCCATAAAGCCGATTTAAAAAAACAATTATTTAGAGTTTTTGAAAAAAAACTTTATGAAACTCCTTTAAATAATAGTCCCGAGACATGAGGAAATCATAACCGCAAGTTGAATTGCTTTAAAGAGGCCGACTACGGTTGGGTTTTTTCCGATTTTACCCAAAATCATGAATTATTTCAGTATAACATTTCCAAAATGACGAGTTAAGGAGCCTAATAATTACAAGAAAATCGTTAACATTTTTTTACAAAAAAGGCCCAGTTGAAAATTTAAAGTATAGTTTTTTACATACGAGCAAACCAAGATGATTTGTTCTCCAGCATCACGCATACTTCTGCAACACAAATACTGCTGAAAGAAAGACTTATAAGTAAAAAAAAAAAAAAACCTTTTTGCACGTAGCATCCCTGAAAACGTAACAATCAGTCTTAATCTAAGATCAATTTTTCACGATCCCAAACTTTCTGTAACCTGTACTTTGTTTACTAAAAAGGTAAAACTAAGGCATTTAAAATTGCCGTGAAAATGCTGCAAAATCTTGTGAAACGTGCGTCTTTTATGTTTCAACTCGTGTGGAACGCACCATTGCTTTATAATCGAACAGCGTAAAGTATCGATTTCCCACGCCTGCTTAATAAACTAATGAATTGTATTGTGTTGGCTGAACTTTGTTGCTATCCCCTCGTTGCAGTCTCTAATTTCAAAATATGTATGCACGGCATTTACGTCCCCTCATTTAGAATGATATATTTTCATGTGTAATGTATCATGTGCGAAGGATGGAATAAATAGTTTTTTTGTACTACATCTAACGTACTAAGAATCTGCTACAAGATACTGATGGTAAGGTAGCTTTTTAAATAAAGTAAAATGTAATGCTTGTCAACGTTGCCAACAGCTGTAAATTTGTATAATTATAGGCTTAATTAATATAATACCTGACATAACAAACAGATGTTTTTAATTAAATCACCGGCTGATAGATTAGTCAAAACACAGTTTATGTTACATCACACATTTTACTTTAATACATTGTAAATGATTTTTAACGAATTAAACTAAAACTGCAGCTTTCTCCTTCAAGTCTGATAATTTTATCATTTGAATCACCACGGAATGCTTTACTCTAAGTGAACTTTTTTGCCTAGACGTAGAAAATTCAATAGACTTTCTTTTACAGTGAAAATATTTATTCAGAATTATTAATCGGTAAATATGTAATCGGCGAGACCAACGATTCGATTTTCTTTCTTTAGACTAACTTGTTTTTCCGGATAAAATGTTAAACAAAAACTCGTCACTCACGAAATTTGTAGCGGTTTTTGAAAATCAAAATTCATCACGATATCACGATGTTGTTTTATTTCAATGACGACCCCTTCAACGAATTTCACACTATTTTACCAACGTTTTAAGAATTTGAATTGATTAGAGGTTTTACAGTTACAAGCAGCCTTGGAGAATTTTTGAGTAAAATATCAAAAAGGTGTTTTACACAATCTAGAGTCCTGTTAAACTTGTTTTCGTTTTTTGTGGGAGGGGATTTGTATTCGTATAAGAGTCTACGCGATAATGAACGATGAATCGCCGAACAAACGGTGTTTGCACCATGACATAAAGGTATTGTAACTTTTAGTAACACATTCTTAAAGTTATCGTTTGTAATTTTTTCTTAATTTTAAAATTAAAATGTTGTTTTATAAATATAGGAGGGTATTACCAAATAATATACATGCATTCATCAGAAAGTACGTTTTAAAGTAGAACCAGTTCCTCTCCACCAAATAAATATTCCTTTTGAAATACAAATTGTGCTCATAGATGCATTCTAAAATACACTTTATATTTTAATGCTTATTGTGCAAACAGTGCAAGTAAATACTTCTTGTATCTAACCTAACGCATTAAAATAAACAAAAACTTTACTTCCGATTTCAGTACGCATTTAAGTGTGTTTAATGGTATTGTTTTTCTGTTAAAGCTGTTTCTATTTATATTGTTCAACAAAGCTTTTTAAATTCGACAGTTTTAAAATTTTGTCTTAAATTACCTTGCAATTGTATACAGACCTGTTGAATGTTTTGTAAAGATAAACATTTCGTGTAGGGGAATACAACACAACAACCCCTCAACACTTTCTGCCCTGAAAGGAAATAATTGATCCTTCAAGTACACTCGTCAGTTGTTCTTTTATGAATAAACAAGGGTGGAATTCGACCGGCTAATGTATTTACAAAATATCTTAATTTGACAAGTGTTTTTAGTACTTCTAATTTGTGTCATAATGTAAAACTCTGCATAATTATTTATTACTCTCGGTAAATAAAATTCAATAAATTTAAAATGATATTCAACATGAAATCAACTTAGAATTTTTAAGAATATGGAAAGGAAACGCTTGTTATTTTGTGACAAAAATGGTTTTTGTTTTGTTTGTTCAGTATTCATTGAAAGGTTTCATATTAAGGTTTTTAGGATATATTTATGTATTATGGCATTGGCTGACGTTAAATTTAATGTGAAATATTTATACTTATCGACATGTCAGTAGTGGAAAAGCTTAAATTAACACACTGTGTAGGCTGCACGCGAGACGAAATATGCCTTCATGATATTTTATACTTTCCCTCCAAATATTAAGAAGTTTTGTGAATGTTGTCTAAAACAAACCACTGAAAGTAGGCAGGCTATAATTATTTTTCACAAGAGCTTCCACTGCCACATAAATACACACACATTCTTCCTCGACACATTGTATCTATGTTGCCACCAGAGAGGATCCGTGTTGTTAAATTAGTCATAAATTTAAAACTAAAGAGTAAGAAGAAACAAACGATGTTTTGTTTGAGTTTGATTGGCTCCGAAGTCTGGATCAAGTCGCGGCAGTAAATAAATGAGCATTGACGACGCCTAATACTTCCAATTTGTCTTGGACGAGAGCCTATCTGGCATTCAGATCTCCGCCCGTCACAGTGCTGTCCGTCTCACAATGGTGTTTCACCCTTTTTGGGTTTATCTGTGAGTCCTATGCTAAACAACTCGATGCTGAGCTCTGTGGATTAACCGATTAAATCCTTCCTTTATTGTTACGCGTGCAGTGAACGTATTTTGTGCATAACGGAGTAATATTGCTTTTGTTATTTATTATGCAATATTTGTTATTGAGAATGAGTTAAAAGACGTTAAAAGTGAAACGTGTCTATGAATGGACTTCTATTGAATTTGACGGAGTTGTTCTTTTGACAGTTTATTTTGTTTCAAAGGTCTGTTTATCCTCAAAAATATAAACAAATTAAAAAACGTTTTCTTTGCTCCTATAATTTTATAAAATGAATTTGAAAACATATTAAAAATGTAGTATTAAAACATTATACAGAACTTTACTTTCAAAATAATTCACGTCCGCAGCGGGGCCTCGTATAGAGGCTAAACTACGGGATCGATTCTTAAAGTTAATTCTTGACAGTGTATTGCCATCTGTTACGATTTTGCTTATTAATTACTGAAAATATAAAAGTAGCCTATATGCTGTAAAAATAGATACAAAATATTAATTTTCTTAATATACTATAAAGTCCTTAAGTACCAGTTTAGTTTGGTAGTTTACATTTTTTTAAATTTGATATTCGCAAACTATCGAAAAACATAAAACATATATTTTATTATTAGGCCTATATTTGTTTTTATTTGTATAATGCTGTAATATTTATATTGGTCTTTGTATTATTTTTTCGATTGCGTGACGAGATATTACTGTACTTGTACGTTTTGGTGTATATTTTATTATCAGATTTTAGTTTCTAATATTGTACTTTAATTTTCTGAAAATCTAAATACAATTCCTTCGCAACCAAAAAAGGGCTGACTGTTTTGTGTTTGTCACGTCTTATTTATTTTTCCTTCATTCGAGCACGTTACCAAATAAAACTGCCAATAATTTAAAACCACCCCCAGAGTGTTCAGCTACTGAAGGTAACTTCAAGGTGACTTGAGATGTACAGAACCACCCCCAGAGTGTTCAGCTACTGAAGGTAACTTCAAGGTGACTTGAGATGTACAGAACCACCCCCAGAGTGTTCAGCTACTGAAGGTAACTTCAAGGTGACTTGAGATGTACAGAACCACCCCCAGAGTGTTCAGAGTGTTCAGCTACTGAAGGTAACTTCAAGGTGACTTGAGATGTACAGAACCACCCCCAGAGTGTTCAGCTACTGAAGGTAACTTCAAGGTGACTTGAGATGTACAGAGATCCCAGTCAGTCCATTCCCTATAGTGCGAATTAAACTACAACATTAAATTGAGTTTAAAATTGTTAAAATTTAGTTTTAGTAAATAAAACTTTACACTCGCAAAATTCAATTCGGATACCATTGACAAAAAAAACGGTAAATCGGCCTCAATTCTCAAATTCGTTCATAAAAATACTGATCTTATATAATGTTAGACTACCCAATGTCAAGTAAAGTCGTTCGGGATCAGAAAGGGACAAAACAAGCCCTACCGTGGTTCCCAAGCCGTAAAGGTTTTCCTCATAACATTGTTTTCCTGTGAGTTAAGTTATAAATAATAATACGTGAAGACAATTTGAGCGAAATCTGGTGAACCTACTTTGAAACAATATAAATGTTTCAGACTTCTGAGTTTTCCGATTACTCTGCACTTGGATATTTCTGTTGTAAAGTGGAATAAGAACCAATACGTTAATTTCGCTACCTTTGGGCTACGCATGAGCAAACTCGAAATTGTGTTTGCAAATTTAAAAACGAAACCAGAATTGTGGGAAAACCAGATCTGTATGCCAAAATTTCAACAAAATCGGTGAATTCGTTCGTTCTGCACTGATTGGCCGCGCTAACACGCGTCAACTTTCACAAACATAGAAAACAAAAACTTTTCTTTAAATGACCAGATGCAACAAAATCTCTAGGCAGACTTTTTCTTGTGCATACTGACAGTTTGAAAAGCGACATAAAGCAGCCGGCAAGGCATTACGTGGCTCTGTTTCACTTCCTAATCAAATTAAAACGTTTCTCTTCTCAGTACAGAAACGTGACCCGTTCCGGCCCGTATAATTGCTTGACTAGATGTTTGCCGTACTATTAGAACTTAGACCACAATATGATTGTACGTCATGTCTGCCTGTCTCTGGTAGTCTTGCTCCGATAGATCACGTGATATTGTTTGTACCGCTGTCTGTCTGTCTACCTGCGGAATTTAATTTCCCCTTGATACCACGATAAAATCTGATTTGTTAACGTATCCATCATTCAAATATGATACCAACAGCTTTTACTGTGTATATTACTTGGACCAGTTGCTTCAAATCGAGCCCAATTCTGACACAAATACAGAATAATTGTGGCAGACCTTTGTGCTGGGTAGATACTACTGAGATAAATCAACTACCTTCACGCTACTTGCTGATAGGTCTAGTTTAAATTTAAAACAGGTTAACATCGGTGGTATCAAATTTCATAATACATTCTGCAGCACCAAATAAAATAAAATACTGTACTCAATCAAAGGTGCTAAAAAGCCTGAACTTAGCATTATTGAAAATAAAGATACCTTCCTTTTTTTTTGTTAAACTTATTTTGAATATTTACTAACAAAATAAACATTTATTTTCTGTAGTTCTGAAATATTTCTTAGTTAAGGCCCGGTTGCAAGAATGTTTCACTAAAGCTGCATTATGCAATGGAAGATTAAATACTGATTCTTTAAAAATTAGGTGGGTTGCAAAAAGTATATTTACAGTTCATTAAGTAATAAAATCGTTAATAATAATGAATGCTTACTGAAAGAAATAAAAACTGGTTGACCTATTACAATACGGTTGTCAACTTAAAGGTTAGGTATACTTTTATTTGTTCTTATTGTAAAGCGTACAACGGAAACAGAAAACATACCGACAAACAATAACCGTTATGGGCTTGGCTGTTATATATTAAATGGTTTTCAATAAATATATTGTTTTCAAGTGTATTTAAAGACAATGAATGTAACGTGTATAAACATACTTTTAAAATTCCATAAGGTACACACATGTTAGGTTTAGACTAAAACACTGTTCCTCACAGACTTGTCGGGTAGAGTCTCTTCATAACTTCGCTCAAGTAATCCGAATTGTCCATGTCAGGTCTAGACTAAAACACTGTTCCTCACAGACTTGTCGGGTAGAGTCTCTTCATAACTTCGCTCAAGTAATCCGAATTGTCCATGTCAGGTCTAGACTAAAACACTGTTCCTCACAGACTTGTCGGGTAGAGTCTCTTCATAACTTCGCTCAAGTAATCGGAATTGTCCATGTCAGGTCTAGACTAAAACACTGTTCCTCACAGACTTGTCGGGTAGAGTCTCTTCATAACTTCGCTCAAGTAATCCGAATTGTCCATGTCAGGTCTAGACTAAAACACTGTTCCTCACAGACTTGTCGGGTAGAGTCTCTTCATAACTTCGCTCAAGTAATCCGAATTGTCCATGTCAGGTCTAGACTAAAACACTGTTCCTCACAGACTTGTCGGGTAGAGTCTCTTCATAACTTCGCTCAAGTAATCCGAATTGTCCATGTCAGGTCTAGACTAAAACACTGTTCCTCACAGACTTGTCGGGTAGAGTCTCTTCATAACTTCGCTCAAGTAATCCGAATTGTCCATGTCAGGTCTAGACTAAAACACTGTTCCTCACAGACTTGTCGGGTAGAGTCTCATCATAACTTCGCTCAAGTAATCCGAATTGTCCATGTCAGGTCTAGACTAAAACACTGTTCCTCACAGACTTGTCGGGTAGAGTCTCTTCATAACTTCGCTCAAGTAATCGGAATTGTCCATGTCAGGTCTAGACTAAAACACTGTTCCTCACAGACTTGTCGGGTAGAGTCTCTTCATAACTTCGCTCAAGTAATCCGAATTGTCCATGTCAGGTCTAGACTAAAACACTGTTCCTCACAGACTTGTCGGGTAGAGTCTCTTCATAACTTCGCTCAAGTAATCCGAATTGTCCATGTCAGGTCTAGACTAAAACACTGTTCCTCACAGACTTGTCGGGTAGAGTCTCTTCATAACTTCGCTCAAGTAATCCGAATTGTCCATGTCAGGTCTAGACTAAAACACTGTTCCTCACAGACTTGTCGGGTAGAGTCTCATCATAACTTCGCTCAAGTAATCCGAATTGTCCATGTCAGGTCTAGACTAAAACACTGTTCCTCACAGACTTGTCGGGTAGAGTCTCATCATAACTTCGCTCAAATAATCCGGATTGTTCTCTGGAACTTCAGTCGGTTTTGTACCGTACACATACTTTCTTGTTTTGGCTACGTTACGCATACCTGCTGTCGCAACAAATCCTGATAACGATGTAAGCCTGTAAGCAAGGAATCACTAAACATTCTTTCTGCAGTATTCCTTGTGAGTTTCAGCATCGGTGTGAACATCCACTATCACCCAGCAAGGCCAGTTTAAATATCCGAAATGAATGACGCGAGTATTGTCATGTACTGATCTTCTCCAACCTACTGCAGGCTTGCATTACACATTTCTTGAATATTTATCGAGAAATATCCTTTTCTGTTTCGGTAAAGTTCAGCCCCATTTCCACCAGAAGTTAGGTTCCTTATAGGTGAACAATCTATGGACCCGATGGCATCACTGATTAAATAATTTGTCTTCACTTCATCGTGTTTGCGTTGTAGTGCAATACAATGAGTTACCTTTTCAATAATTCTTCAAACAGTAGGCCTACTTCCATGGCCATTAATCAATTCGTTAATTTACAATCTGAAAACTGCCTGAGGTAAAACACATAAAACTATTTAATTATTAGTTGAATATAATGGGCGATTAAGGAAAAATTATCTTTTGCATGAACTTCTGTTGAAACACACCAAATAATTATCCATTAAAAGATACAAAATAACGAATGTTTAAAGTGTTATTATAATTCTGTTATAAGAATATTCATTAAAATTAATGATTAAACGCCCGTTATTATAATGTCCACCAGCCTAATCATCATTAAATGATATTTTTAGGTTATATTTAACGGTGTAGTCCTAATTATTTGTTTTTACACATTCAGTAGAAAATTGTTTATTTTTAATTTGAGGCTATGTATTTTACTAATACAGTGGGCCTACTTTAAAAACAGTAGGCCTACTACAGCCCATAAGCATATCTTTATATCCACGGTATCTATATACTGTGCTTATATATATAGCATGGTCAAATGGGGAAGGGTTACCAATACAAGGGTCCTCCACTGGAAACTTATCCAAACTTAGACGCATAATTGAGAGTTTTAAAGGTTTCTAAGAGCAATTTTTTAGGAAAAGGTTTAGAATTTGAGTAATTGGTAAGAAATGAGGATGTTTTTAAAACACTTTCAGGTTATTCAAACAATCTTGAAAGGTACAGTTTTTCAGCTAAGCTTTAATAAATATCAAATATCTGTGTTTTTCTAGCTTGTGTTATAATTGCAATGAAGAAGCCTAGTATGCTACATTTCGCTAAGCACGTACAATAATGCAGTTATTCAGTAGTTGCTTTATTAGCGAGTTTGGAGTTTGTTGTGAGACAAATAATGACGTAGAACTTAACTAAACTATAGTTGAACTATTAGAAAATGTGTTAAAAACCTTCAAATTTTCTGTCAACGGGAGGGAATAACAACCCCCAAAACAACCCCTGGATACGCCTATGTTACCGCTGATTCCTTCCCTTTGAGATGAAAAACTTACGAAATTGTTGATGAGCTAACAAAGCAAAATATTTGCCGAAATTAAGAACTTTTAGAACTGCTTTTCAGATTTTGAATTTAAATTAAGATAACCGTTTGGCGAAGAAACAAACTCTTATGTTTTAAGTTTAATTTCCGATCACTTGGAACATAAGCACGCCACTAGCGCTTCTTTAGCCTACCATTCGTCGCCATCTTGTTCAGGCCATACTAAATAACCTTAAAATTAACAACACTGTAATTAAAAGGACTATAGTTACGCAAATGGCAATTCAAGAGGAAATTGGAGCAGGTTTTTTAAAATTCAATCTAATTAAAAAACAGCGACTAAGTATTTTAAAACCAGGCTAGTTCAGTAAGAAATATGGTCAGTTTAATAAAATGTAAATAATTTTAAAAGCAATAAGGTCGGTTTTTTAAGAACTAACCAATTTCCAAATAATTGTTTTTCTCTTGAATTAAAATTTTATGGGAAATAATAACCTACGCAGGCCTATATTGTGAACCGCGCAGTGTCGTGAGTGGGTCTTCGCGGCGGACAAGGTTTTAAATTTCAAGTAGTGTATCGTGTAAAGAGGATAATTTTTAAATCTTTTATCTCATAACTACCACTCCGTCCAATAAAAACATGTTTTTAGAGTTACAAAATAGTTTTTTAGAAAGCTTTATTTAACGAATACAGACGTCCGACGATGCACCTATACAGCCTACAACAAAGTTTGGGAGGACTTGTCAGTCTAGAATAATTACGTATCCTGTGCATTCGTTACTTTAATAGAAACAGAGCAAAGTCTATCGTTCGGAAAACCTCAAAAATTATAATTTCTTACTCAGTTTTCATACATTTACCGGCAAGTACCCCCCAGCTCTACTTCGGGATGTCCATGTTGTCCACTCGTTAGGTGATACGCCAAATTGCAGAAGGTAGCCTGGTCGCTACTGTTTGGCGGAAATCTTGAGGCGAGGACTTGAGCGACTGCGGTACTTGCACTATCTTCACTCTTCATTTAAAGGCCTGCAAGAAACGACAAATAAAAATCGATTGCATAGTATCGATAACCGATTGCCTTTATTACGAACCGAAAATTTCCAACAAACATTCTGTTAGCTTTTTTTAAAAACAGGAACTCATTGTGATCATTCCTTAAAAAATTAGTACAACCCTGTCCGTCCTCCCTAACTGTATCTAATCCAAAACACGTTGAGCCGCTCCAGCAAGGTATTAAATGATAATGTGTGGGGTGTGGTGGACAACCGTGGATTGGTGGAACCTACCCTTATATTGATCTCAACCCCTATGCCCTTGTCCGCCATCGCCATTACAATCCGGATGCTACAAGTTCATTGTCACTTTATTTTCACGGTTTTCACTTCTATTTTACCGGAGGGTAATCTAGCTTGAAGGGGATTAGCCCCTGAATGAACGCATCGAGACCAAAGTGTATTGAAGCTCGTCTTGTGGGCGTGACAGCCACGGTAATACAACATAAAACACGCGGTAAAGTGAGTTGTTCACAAGAGTGCTAATGTAAAAATAGATAGAGTTTTCTTTTTATCTTTACTTGCAATCTATTGTATAAAGAGGAAGTATTTCACTTGTGTAAAAATGCTACAAGTCAATAATATTTAAACCAAAATGTTGATTTTTTTAATAGCGTACGCGTTTGTTTGTGTATGAATGATGTGTAGATCGAGTAGGCCTACATTGAAAAGGAGAAATTAATAAACTTTCTTTATTGGTGATTTAACCATAAAACCAGAAATGTTATTGAAGACAGGCGATGTACGTTTTGTGTGGAAGAAAGCAGCGATAGCAGTTAGACGCAAACTGTCCGCTTTGCTACCAACTGAGCTGCGAGCTCCCAACTGTAAATATTGCACTACAAGTATAGGTTCCACATACAATCCATCTTTTTTTTAAATACTAGTATAAGCTCAGAATTATGGGCAGCTGCCGTAATGAAAAGATTTTAAAATTTCTTAAAAATAACCTTAAAAACTCAAATAATTTGTATAGTTCGTTGTCTCTCACGAAATTCCGTCTCTGGGCAGGGCTGCCCAAAGGGGCAAAGGATAGATTACCTCGAAGCGTGCGAACTCGACTAAAACGTTTATCACATTTGAAACAGAAAAAAAGTGTTTATTACTATACAAAAATATTAGGAAATTATTTTTTAGTATTCATTAACAAAAAAATCGGTAAATATGCAGTGCAAGTTGTTTTTGATTTTTCGGTAACGTTTTCGCTAAAACGCTTAATTACATTCTCAAAAGCAATGATCCAAAATATAAAAGCGCGGAAAGTTTCGGAAGTATGATAAAAATCGAAATAAAACTAATCCGTATAACCTCAAAATTGATAACGCGCGAAAGTAAAGTGTTTTCGATAAATAAAAAAAACAAACTGTTAATAAAAATACTCAAGGACCTAATTGACACAGTTGTTGAGTGAAGAACCTATTTAATTAAACGGACGCCATTTTAACAACGTTTTCACTACAACTTAGTAGTCCTATTACGTAATGCCAATAAGAATGCGATAAAGCGCATGAACAGTAAGTCTGTGTAGTAAATAGACTATTATTAATGCGCGTGAGCGGGAACTCCGTTAGGAAATGTAGTGTTCCATACAGTGTAGGCCTACGTAATGACGTCATAGTTCTGTAAAATCGTAAGTAATCTTTAAAAAATATTTTCCGCGGGTGAATATGTGTTTATTTGATAATAAGATATGTAATAAAAAAATATTCAAAAATCACTATTTGAAAAAAAACAAACTATAGAGCCTACTGCATAAATACCAAATTTCCAATGTATCATTGAACCTTGGAGTATAGAAAATACTTCCCGAGGCTACCGAAAGTCTGTGCGGCCTTTTTATTAACCGTAAAAATCTAAGAAAACCCATCTCTCATAATCTCGATTTTTGCTAAAATATAAACGATAAATTCTATCTGATATATTCTACGATATATAATATCATATTCTCGTATGATGAATTACAATGTAAATTAACGTAGGCTATTGGAAATAGTAGCCCTATTCATAATATAGGCTACAAACGAGAATGAACGTTGAATGCCGTCATTTTTTTCAGTTTTTCAATATTTTGTAAACAATAGGCCTACCTCCTCCTTAAAAATACAACATAAATTTCATTTTATTTAAATAAATAGAGTACAAAAAATGATTCCTTATAAAAACAACACAATTAATTGCACCGAAAACAAAGAAACGTCCGATAGTAACATGACCGCAGCTTCAACGTACGAGCGATGCTCGGACGCTGGACTCCTCCCATAAGACCTAAAACATAAAACCCATTAATTAGATGTTAAACCAATAGCATTCGTGTTGAATTCTACCCGCTACTACCAGAACAGCCCGGGGCGCTCTTCCAACTCCACACCTGATTGGCTTTTACATTTCATTATAGACGTCCCTTCCAGCAGTCCTGCCAACTTAAAGAAGAGATAATTGACGATCTATACTGATATATTAAGCCTTTACCTAACCTTTACCTTTATTGAATACGACTTAAATTACCTAGCCTAAGGGTTGCGGTTTATTTCGAGGGTTTCGCCGGCCGTTAGGTCTATTACCGGGGAAATGTAAATTTGAGATTGTGAGCTGTTTTATCGGACGTGTTGGGGTTTGTTATAAGCGAATTATTTACAGAACGTAGTAGGCCTAAGTGTAACACATTTTAAAAACTTTTTTAAGCCCGTATAAAAGTTTACCTTTTAAAATCTTTCTTGTTTTTTTTACTCTGTTTTTTTCAACTCTGTTACTCTCTAGTTACTGAATACAGAGAAAAGAAACTCGAATTTTAAGAGATTTTTAAGTTTTTGCATGAGATCATCTGTTTTTGTTTTGTTTTGTTTGTTTGTTTTTTTAACAAGAACCACGACAACGTTTTGTAGTTAGCTACTTAGTCACAGTTTAATCTTCTTTGTTCTATCAAACGCAATATTTCCTTTTACAATATACGACCTACCGTTTGGATGCTACAGAGGCGTGCCTGCGCGAGGACATAAGCCTCAATTACAACATCATGTAATAAAAAACGGGAGTAGTTGAAAATAGTTATAAAATTATTATCAGAATAAAAAGAACGCCTTACAAAATAAAGTAAACGATACAAAAATTTCCTTTCATTCAATAAATTTCCTAAAAATGCAGCTGAAACACGATCAATAAAAGCACCGGGAAACTGGTTTTTACAATTTTTTAAAAGTAAAATCAGGGCAGGCTTAGCCTATAAATTGTAAATAATAGAAATTTACTATTCAGAAGGAAATTGAAAAAAACAAATCCATAAGGCTTTTTTCGGATTCTCAGGCTTTTTTAGGTATTTAGAATTTGAGAAAATACAATCACTGTGAAAAATTAAGTCAGTTTTCCGAGTTTTTCAGTAGCTTACGAGTAATTTCGTAGGCTATAAGTTTTACTTAGGGTAGGTGTATTGCGGTACTAAATTTGAGCATTTTTTTTAGGTGACCTAAAATTGGACAAAAGGATTAAAAACAAAAACGTTTTTTCGCTGTCATCTTTTACCATGGAGTCAGCACATAACACCATTATATTTGCACGTGAACAATAAATTGTATTTCCCCAAAAAATAAAAACGACTTCAAACGCTCCACGTTGAAAATCACAACACTTGAAGACAAAATAAACCCTCGTACCAAAATAAAAATAAAATGAAGTGGTTGTAAGTTTTTTGAGACATGGACTATGCAGCCAATATCATATTAATAAATCAGGAGATAAAGGAGCGACTAGATATATCATTGGGCGGCGTGACACGGACAAACCAGTTTTTCTTGCCGTGCTCACTTTTATTAATAAATAATAATGCTTCAGACGTTTTCGTTGGAAGTTCCAAACAAACTTGATTCACGAAATGAGGTTGTTTTGGTGCGGTAACTCGGCCGATTGGTTGCGTGCCTTCATATTTACCAACCTTTTATTTTAAACAAAATTAGAAGCGGCAGTGATTTGTGTTTAGATTTTTAGAAATATCATTTTAATTGCTTACAATAAAGTACTTGTTAGATATCGGTAATTTCAGTAAATTACAAATTTAATAGGTTTACTTCTGTAATACAAAATAACAGGCTATAGAGAGGTATAAGTAATAGGCTGTAGAGAGCTATAGGCTAAGTAACAGGCTATAGAGAGCTATAAGTAATAGGCTATAGAGAACTATAATTAAGAAACTATAGAGAGGTATAAATAACAGGCTGTAGAGAGGTGTAAGTAACAGGCTGTAGAGAGGTCATAAAGAGAGCAACAGGTTATAGAGAGCTATAATTAACAGGCTGTAGAGAGATATAAGATGGGACGGGAAAATAGGTAAAAAAAACTTGTATTGTTGAGTCTATTTTTAATACTTTCAGTATTAAAAAAGTACACGTCAAGAATATTTTGATAATTTAAAGTTCAGGGGTAGCTGCCTGTCCGTGGAAAATAAATGGTGTACAAATATTGTACAAGCTTTCTCACAGTCAGTTTCTTCAAAATTAAGATTCGAATCTGATGACGAAACAGAAAATAAATTACCGGTACTCAAAATCTGTTCATCAGATCTAGTTCTAGGTTGCTTATTTAAAATGTGCTACACTGACTTAATAAAGTAACGTAATGTAGCCTAAAATTTGAGAAAAGTTCTGAAATGCGGCCTTTTTTCCGGTAGTTTTCGAGGCGCGTTTCGCAGTTATAGGCCGTACCTATACTTCTTCTTGTCTAAATATTTGATACAACCCTATTTGAGCAAAATTGGATCAAAACCGTCGGAGACGTTTTCAAGCAAATCCAGTATTTAACACTTTTTCGTTTTCAGTAAAAGACCTCAATAAAAAAATTTGTTTCTGAAAAATGAAAATAAATTTCCCGAGATATAGACTAACGAATACAAAATTTCGTTAAAACAGACCAAACCAGTTTTACCAACTCACAGAGACTGACAGACATAAAAACACTTTTTAAACTCGGCCAGAGAACTCATAAACGGATAGTTCTGTCACAATCTTAAGATCAGTTTTTCCTGATACTTTCTTCAGATTTCGTAGGCTGTAGTGAAAAAGTGAAAACAAAATGAAATAATAGCAATGAATACAAAAACAGCTCTAATATTTGACTAAATCTTAGCGTTGGTGCTTACAGTCCTCAACGCACAGGGCCTAGCTGTCTTTCTTCAATCAACGCTCATCCAAAAGCCACAACACACACAGTTGTCTCATGGACGTGATTGTAGCGGATTTCCAGAAAGTAACAACATCACGTACACATAATTTTATTGTTCTTAAAACTGTTGTAATAATTTATTTTTACAGCATAATTAAGTTAAAATCTCTGTTAGTCTTCATTTAAATTTTCCATTTTAAATTCTGAAAATAAACTGTGTGTTCTAAACTCTTAATATTAACAATAAGTTTCCAAACTTAGATAGAAAAGTAACGATTTTTTACAGTTTGGAAAAGCTGCCATGTTGAAACCGTTATTTGCTATTGTTATATTTGTTTCGAGTGCTATTATAAAGTCGGTTTTTAGGCCACGTTTTAATCAAGTTGGACAGGACACACAACGCGCGCGCACACACACACACACACACACACACACACACACACACACACACACACACACACACAAACAAAAACAACTTTCAAACTTTGTTCACCTTTTTTTAGTTCGAGCAGCAAAAAACGTTTGATTATTTTATGTTAATAATCCCGTGACTTGGTGCATGTGTCGTGTAGAGTTATGCCCACTATTGCGGGCACGCGCTCTTATCTGCTTGGGTTTAGAACCCACTATCTCGTATCAAACTGAGTAGTAGTCACTTGATATGTTGTCGGACAGATCGAGGCACCACAGACAGTAATAAAGCCCGGCATTCCTCGGTTTCGAACCTTCAAAGCATTTACGTAAAGCATTTCCATTTGTCTTTCGCCCAATACTGGCCTTGTAGGCCTATCAGATGAAACGGGACTGGATATATTGCAGGTATTACAGTTCGCAAATGATATTGCGTCATATTATATTAAGTTTTAAAATAGTTTGTGGGAAACTGTTACAAGAAATACGCTGGTTAAACAAGTAAATTCAGTTAAGGCCTATGCATTGCAGTAATATTGGGCATGATTTTGTTTCTCTCAGATTTAGGCCTACTGCTGAGCCGAAAATTTCTTTTCTTCAAATTTGTCACACCGACTTGTGTCAAGAATCGTAATGTGCGATAAAGTTTCGTACAAACACAATCAACAGATTGTAAGACATTAGGCAGTTTTTTTAACTTTTTTCGAATGCTACCTAACCCGATTTCTTAGAAATATTGTGACTGAATGTTTTTGTATGCTAAGCACTTTAGATTTGAACAAACTTTGAATAAGATCGTTAATGTAATTTTTGAGAATATTAAATGTTTTCTAGAATTTTTTTGAACAAAAAGTTATTTTTTTAAAATTAATAATAATGTTCGGGTAAGAACCAAATTAGATCTGCATCACGACACACACACACACACACACACACACACAAAGTTGGGCAGAAATATAAATTAATACCACTTTTGTTAACTGAAAGAAACTTGAAAAATGATAGATGTGTCGGAATTGCAATAGGCAATTCTGTATGTCTTCTCGATCTCTGTACACTACTTGTTATAGTAAAAAAGTAAAATGTATTGTAGCGGCTGTATTCTCTTAGATTTAAGTTCATTTTCAAATGTTTCGACTTACCATTCAGGTGCCGGTACATAAGTTCCTTATCGTGTATCCTACAAGCTGTAACATGTTTTTCCACTGCTTTGTTAAATTTAAATTAGGTTGAAGTTAATTTATCATGCAGCCATCCCCGGTGAGCCATTAATCTTTAAAAATAAAGTTGAGCACAGCCATCTCTATAGATAAATTATTAACACACCGACACTAATAAATATGAAATCATGTTGCACTTTGTAAACAGCGTTATATCGATTTTTATTGTGCTTGGCCGAAGTTGTATCATAGACTGTTTACACTGGCAGCCGCTAGGAGTAGCACATGCTCATTGAGTTAGAAAAACATCTGACAATCATCTGTCAGTCTATGATTGACACAAGCCACGTTGCCACATTTACTTTCCCCCTTTTTTCATTTAAAATGTTTGGAACTTTGTAAGTTTTCTTTAAATTAGTTTATATTGGATGTTGAACGATACAGAAAAGTAGAAGTAAGCAAGGAGAAATAAAAACTCACTATTTACTCTTTAAATATTTAAAAAGTAAACATATTCTGCTAACCCATTAACGGTTAGTTGCAAGTCGTACTATTTCAATATTTTTTTCTAAAATGAAAGCTTGTAGTTCCTGTGTATAATCAATATTAAAAAAAATAACAAATAATGAACTATTTAAAAGAATTTCCAACATTTAGATAGGCTACCTTAAGCATTAACATACACAATTCCTTTCGACAATCCGCCATCGGATTTCACCGGTTCCTTTCAATCCGCACGACCGATAACAATAATTTAATTTCTAAATATTTTACTTATTTTATAAATGGTTATGTTCGACTAAATTATTTGTATTATATCACGTCGCAAAAAGCATAAGGCTATTTAATATAAACACCAATCATAGCGAAGCATTATCCTACCTTACATGTGTACAGTCAAAACAAACTTAAACGTCTGTTAAAAAATACAATGTATTAAACATGAAAACTTATTAAATTTACAACAAACTGAAAAACGAAAAGCTCAAGTAATTAGATTTAGTGTAGCGGATGTAATAAAACGGGTAATTCGAGAGAGAGGGAGAGAGTGAGACATTGAGGTGCCATCGCTTCAACGATCCCTCCCTCTCGTGACGTCATGGTTCATTACATCAAACAGTCATTACATGATTACGGTTATGGCCTATACTTATCCTCCAGACTGTCCTGTAGGTCCTACTTTATGTAAGCGATTTTAGTTTAATTGTGAAAGAACGAAATCAGTACATGTGATTTATTGTAAATGTGGAAACAGTGATTTATATTAAAATGAATAGCCTATATAGAGCTTTATTTGTAGAGCTTCGTTACGTTTCCTAAGCCAGCTTGGTTAAGTAGTGGTGAATGGATTGTTTTACCGATCCTGGTAGCCCATTAAAAATATAAATTACTTTAGAAAACAGTAAATGTATTCCTAGTGTATAAACACACGCGCGAGCGAGCGCGCACACAAAGTCTATTAAAAAATAAAGGATATCTTGAAAACGTTAAACTGTATTCATAGGGAACTCAAGAATAAAAATATTTTGAAAACAATAAACTGTGTTTCTTAAAGCCTCAAGAATATAAAATATTTGATGTAAAAGTAGCCTTACTCTGTTCCTAATTACGGGCCTTTTATTTAATATCCTCGCATAAGTATCATTTTTGAAATTTTATATTTACCTAAATTTGTCCATTCATTCTTCTCTCAGGAAATAACTTCTGTGAAATACATTACGCATAAGACAGAAATACATGAAACAGTTTGAATAATTCATAAAAAAAATAAGAATTTATATTTTTTACTTTGTTTAGACGAATATTCGTCGATGGTGCGTGAATTCGTGTACAAACCTAAGATTTTGGGGCTAGACTTATATTTTCAAATAAAAATAGATATGGCAACTCATAATATGTTATGTTTGATGATATCTTTACTAAAATGTAATTTAAAAACCAGACGTTGAGAATTTTTAGTATAATTTTTAATTCAATAACTAATATATAGCCCACAACAACAAAAAAACGACATCAAAAGCACATGTTTTATTTGTGTGCGAGGTGTGACTGTTATTTACAATTACTTAACGCAAGTGTGTTCATAATAATTTAATCAACATCTCAGCAAAATCCGTGGAACCTGTTTTGACAAAGCGCTGTTTCTCCTCACAGGTGTTGCACCGAAACGTAGTCTGCATGCTTATTTACAGTTGTATTAAATTTGTTCATATTAAACAGACTGACTTCTGTAAAAAATACACTCTTTGAATGCCCATTGATTTGTTGATTTCAAAATAGGCAAATCCACTAAAAACCTCCGTATCTAATGTTTCCGCTGTACGTAGTCTATAATGATCGAGATTGTTCCATTGATGCAAACTTGCCATCCATTCTGACCCGCAAACAAGCCCAAACGTTTAAGGACCCCAAAGGAAGAAAAGATAGTTATCTGTCTGTGTAAACTTACACCAGGAAAGAAGATTTTTTTCTTCTTCCACAATTGGCAGAAGGACACGCCCTCATTGCGGTATCTTTGTAAAGGATTTGCCCAGGACACGTGTGTGGGGCGGGGAAGTAGGCTATGTTTCTGTGGTCTGCATCCGCTAGTACAGCTACCGAATTTCACTTAATACGTTGCATTAAACTAAATTTGACAAAATTTCATCAAAATAGTTGAACCCTACTTTTAAGAAAATCATATTTTTGTTAATTTTCTAAGAAGGTTTTCATGAAAGAGCTTTTCAACATTAAACTAATTTCTAAAATTTAGGAACTTATGTATGAGCCCACGTTATTGTATCGAATTTACGGTTTGATAGCCAAACAAGTTACAAAACTGAGTTAGTATTTGTAATTATTCCTCAACAGGAAATTTCTGTTTTGTCCAAATTTGTTACACCGGCTTGTGTGTGAATATTATAGAATCAAAAATCTGATGAACCAACTAGACTGAGTTTTACTTTGATATGTCTTGAATCGTTTGTTTAAGGCATAAAGCGACGTAGACATTTTGTTTTAGGCAATTTGAATTACATTTAAGGAAAATTTGGAAAAAATCCGATTTTCACAGTTTTTTTACCAAACAGAAAGTTTAGAATTTTTTGAAATATGAAAAATGTTCCAGTGAAATTGAAAACCAGAATAAACAATCAGTTAAACAATCAGAAAAAATAAGTTAATTTTCATGATGACACACACACACACACACACACACACACACACACACACACACACACACACACACACACACACACACACACACACACGCACGCGCGCGCGCGCAAACTGGATCTCACGACCCCTCTCTTGTTAATGGATAGTAAGGGTCAGGGTCTCATATAAAGTTGTCACTTTTCCACGGTAACCAAATTTCCCTTATTCTTCTTACAGTGAGAAAGCAGCTTGTGTTTTAATGAAAGTGATCCTGTTTCAGGAAAGTAATAAACGTTATCATTTTATTTTCTTTGTAAAATTTAGGTAACAATAGAAGGCGATAACTGAATTACTTCAGGTTTGTGGAGATTTCGGAAAATTAAAATTACAAAAGACTATTTCCTACATAAGGAAGGAAGTAGTGTTATCATACCCGGCAAATAGGGGCCTATGTCTTTATTCAGCTCGCAGTGGAAGCTGTTGCAATTTCAGATCTCTCCAAATTTAAATTCATATTTTAGTTTTACCAATTTCAAAATTAATGTTTTAATATTAGGTCTACAAATAAACGCATGCCGCACATCAAAGTATACAATACAGGCTATATTGGTGATATCGCACAAGTATACAGTTTTTATACTCCCACCGGGACCAGGATCAATGAAAGATAATAATTTCTTCGCGTAAATATTTACAGCCCCCGTTCCCAAAATAAACACGTGGAAGGATCCATTGAAGTAGCTAAATATTTTTTTGTCCGTCAGCACGGGTACTTGTGAATGACGGGCCGTCGTGTATACAGGTGAAGAAACATTTCCCGTTGAAGGGAAGTTTATTTTGATGAAGTTGGTAGCCATGTGCTGTATGTCCATCGCACAGTCTCAGCATGGCCCTCTGTGTTCAGGATGGATTCGTTATACCTAGGCCTACCTTTTATATCTTAATACAAATTATTTACTTCTCTATATTTATTTAGTTTTTGTAAATATGTATTTATTTATTGAGATTGTTGTTTTTAATCTAAATTTAGTGAAAGCTTTGTTTCCAGTGATTCCTAACAAAAAGCGGTAGGCCTATGTGATCTAAAAAGATTATCTTTGATAAAATCTTAAAACAAAACAAACGTTTAGGCTATCATTTCTAATATTCGTAGCTGAATAGCCTACGTTTACTGCATTCCATTTAATGAAATGATAAAACGGAATTAAAAAGGTTATTGTTTCAAATCAGAAAGCATAGCTATGCAATCGTAGCGTTCAGGATTTTATTACGAATTAAAGTTATTTTACAAATATAAATTGTGTTGTTATTGTAGTCTATAACAAGCAGCAAGCAGATATCGTTTATCCCTGTACACTCATTACGCGTACCTCCTTGTTATCCGATTAGGCCTAACCGTAGCGACATTCATCTCAGCTCAACCTTCATTAGAAAGTGGTTCGCAAGAAGCCATTGCAAGCCCACGCGTATTGGCCACGACCCAACAGCACGCGCGCGCGCGCGCACGCACGCACACACACACACACACAGGCACACACACACACACACACACACACACACACACACACACACACACACACACACACACACACACACACACACACACACACACGACCCCTCTCTTGTTAACGGATCGTAAGGATTAGTTAGGCCGAACGCGATGTTTGTGTGAGCGAATCAACTGTAGAGTCTTAAAGGCATATAAGTAAGTGGATTTACCAACTGTTGTATCATAAAGCCATATCAAGTCCTTGAGTAAGTAAGTAATAAGGTGAATATGTTTTTGTTTCTTATCACCGAAGTAAACACAAAGTGTGGCGGTCGTGTTCCAGTGGACATGTTTATTTAGATAGGCTATCTGCCCGTCCGATGACTTAACTAAAACAAGTTGTTTTTTCTGTAAACAAATCTGTTAACCGATTTTTTGTTTGTTAAATGATGCTCGAATGAATGTGTAAGTACCAAACTTCCAAGAACAATGGGTCTGTATATTCGAAAGCTGTATAATTAAACATAATAATTCGACCTGATTACTCAAAACTGATTTATCGGAATTTTTGCAAATAATTGATGGCCTAAATGAAAATCCAAACGCAAATAATAAATCAATGAAAATCCATAACTTAAGAAAATACATAAAGTTTGAAAATGATGTAGACTGTTTAAGAAAAAAACTGTGGGTCATAGTTTTGGGGGACGTTTTCAGTACACTCCTGCACTGCTACTTTGCTACACAATTTGAGTTGTGTACTACCTTCATACGTGAGCACAATATAATAAAATAATTTCATAAATCACACTGAAGCGTAATATAAAAACGCAAACGATTTTTTGGTTAATTTTACGCAAAATTTGATTGAAAATATTAATGTCGGCTTGAAAATGAATCATTTAAAGTAGCCTCGAGTTATAGAAAAACCAACGCGGCAACCAGGGTTGGGCACAAACCCAAATACAAACCATTTTTTTACACATGAAAATATATACCCTCAAAATTACAAGATTTATTTTGTCTCGATCACCGTATTTTTGCTTAATATAGTGAAAAAGTGAAAATATTCAAAACTACCTAATCTGTGTTCCTCAGTTGTCTTCTTTTACTTTTGTGAAGCACGCTTTGGTTGAATGTATCATTTCCTTTAATAAATTAACTTAATATTTCATGTTGTACTCCTTGAATGTACTTATGTCACAATTATTAGAACCATTGTCCGAAAACCAGTAGATGTAATTTTAAAACCGGTACTCATGGTCACCTTACTTTCGTGGAAAAGAGATTTCATGTTAGAATCTGTCAGGGGTCAACGATAATGACGTCAGGGTTTATCGGCTAATTAGAGAAGTTAATTTTGAGCATTTTTTAAAAAGTACCATAACAAGTATGTGCATATTATTTTTTATATTGTGTTTTTACAAATTATGGACAGATTTATTAAATGATGAAACAGTCAAATAAACTTTTGCAGGAAAGCACCTCAACACTACAAAGGTTATACTGCACTAGCTAACTATTATGCATAATAGCAAATAATTACAGCAAAAACTGTGAAAGTACCTTAACATTATGAATCACAAAACTTTGCTAAATTCTCATAAATTTCTCGAGCGTGAGGAGTAGCTCCAAGTCTCAACAGCTTCCAACACAAAACTACAATGCAATTGGCGCATTCTGCTGGCGGACCCAACACTAGCCCTTAAAGCCTGGTTTCCCATTGTAATTGCCAACCTTCAGAAGCACATAATAGAGCTTTTCAAGTAGCAACTTCAAAGTGAGGTCCGTCTGTCTGTTCTGTCCAGGTGTAAGCGTGGATTAGTCTTATAACCGACCACTTCCTTTACTTTGTGATTCCGCCCGAAATACAACAAATAATTTTTGTACTCCTGAATGCCTTCACGAGTTGTTATGACACATAGGTGCTTTTGTTGTGGTAGGCCGAGCCGTGTTACCAACATAACGGGAAAAAATAACAAACTGTATGTTGAAAGCATTCTGTTATCCAGAATGTGCATCTATCTGCGAACAAGTAGTTAAGGTTTTCCATTTTATCAGTGATGTAATCACTTAGTAAATTTAATTATATACACTAAATATTCTGCTCCACCTCTTGTGTCGATAGGTATAAAGTTACGGTGAATAGTATGAAATAAAAAATATATGTTACTGTAGTTAATATTTTGAAAATACATTTTGTTTAGTAAAAAACTAAAAAAAAATAGTTATTCCTTTAAAAAACATATTACAAATAATTTCGGTTATAGAATCAAAAGTAAAAATCATGTAGACCCATCATGTTTTTCCTTCCTTTTTATTTTAATTACGATAATTTGTTCGAAAATACGACATAACCTAAAACTTATTATAGCCTATCAGCTGTTCAATGAAATCAGTTGATCGTTACTAATTAGTAAAAAAAATGACCTTTTACTATAACTATTAATATAAATTTGTGCATTGGCATCACGCGACGCGCAAAATCCATCACAACCAGTCCTAAAACATGATACATATTAAAACCCTGGGAAATCGTTAGGAAACACGTGCACGTTTTACATACACTAATGACTTTTTAAGTTATGGTGAGCAAATCACAAGTTCTGAATCGAAAGTCTTACCCTTTAATGTCCAGACTAAAATTAAATGTTTTAGAATTATGCCATAGGTAAGCCTGTTGTACTCTGTATTCAATATGGGCCTAATACTTCATATATTAATACTCCGATCGGTTTTGTACCAAAAATAAGGACATGCGTTATGAAGCTACAAGAACACCACGGACTTCTCAGCCTCATACTTTCCCATTTTTAAGGTTTTAAAGTAAAATAAAACCGACTTAAAACCGATAAAAAGTCTTAAACAAATTTTCAGTAATTGTATAAAGTGTCCCCGTGATAGTGCAGCACAAATAAGGCATAGGTGCTAAAAATAACTGTGTGAGTACAAAAAAACTGATTGCTAAAAAACATTGTTTAAAGTAATATTTAAATACTACTGAGTCCAAGACAAATAATTATTGACCGAATCAGTTTTCAAAGTAGAATACGTAATTCAATTTAGACCCGTTCTAATATTTAAATATTATTAAATAAAAGGCTCTGCTTTCAGTAAACAGTAAATACTGTTGTAGCCTAATTTAGGTATGCATTGTAAAATATGGGTTTATTTGTAAATAATTCAATAGGCTATAATGTTAGAATTCAGTCATTAATTTTATAGGATAAGTTTTAAATACAAAAGTAGAACAAAGTAAGGCCTATTGTATTAAAACATTGCTTTTAAAATAACTAAGAACTTCTTGCTGTACATTGTTGTATTCCCTATTATTCGTTTCTTTTTCCATTAACTGTGAATAGTCGCACGGGCCCATTACTGTTCTCCATTCTGTCATTAAAATATTACTTAGTAATGGAATATTGATATTATTGTTTATTCAAGACATTTTGACGTCCTTTGTTTATACAAAAGCAATACGCGTACAAGACGTTACGTATGGAGTAAGGATCAACTAATCGTTGCAATAAGTAAACGCATGAGATCGAGAGTTGAAATGTTGTGTATTGTTTTTATGTACAAAAACGATGGCAACAAATAAACAGTGATAAATAACTGGCAACCAATAACTGTCGGATTAAATTAACAGTGATAATAACGTAATGCTGTAATAGTGAAGCAACATTTGCTACAGTTCGGAAAAGAGAAATGAAAATTATTGCCTGTAATGAAATAGCCTATCTCCTTAAATGACGTCACTGTTGTAACAGTTAATGAAAACAACCAAGTTTATAAAATGTTTGAACTGTGAAAGACCTCGCGGTTCAGTAGTGTCTGCACTGTGAGATTGTAGTTAACCTATAATACAGCGGCTTAGATATCATTCAGTTTCACACATTGAGTTAGCCTATAATACAGCGGCATAGATATCATTCAGTTTCACATTGTTATCCTGTAATACAGCGGCATAGATATCATTCAGTTTCACACATTGAGTTAGCCTATAATACAGCGGCATAGATATCATTCAGTTTCACATTGTTATCCTATAATACAGCGGCATAGATACATTCAGTTTCATGTTGTTATTCTATAATACAGCGGCATAGATATCATTCAGTTTCACATTTTTAGCATATAATACAGCGGCATAAATATCATTCAGTTTCACATTGTTATCCTATAATACAGCGGCATAGATATCATTCAGTTTCACGTTGTTATCCTATAATACAGCGGCATAGATATCATTCAGTTTCACATTGAGTTAGTCTATAATATAGCGGCATAGATATCATTCAGTTTCACATTGTTATCCTATAATACAGCGGCATATATATCATTCCGTTTCACGTTGTTATCCTATAATACAGCGGTATAGATATCATTCAGTTTCACGTTGTTATCCTATAATACAGCGGCATAGATATCATTCAGTTTCACATTAAGTTAGCCTATAATACAGCGGCATAGATATCATTCAGTTTCACATTAAGTTAGCCTATAATACAGAGCATAGATATCATTCAGTTTCACATTAAATTAGCCTATAGTACAGCGGCATAGATATCATTCAGTTTCACATTAAGTTAGCCTATAATACAGCGGCATAGATATCATTCAGTTTCACGTTGTTATCCTATAATACAGCGGCATAGATATCATTCAGTTTCACATTAAATTAGCCTATAGTACAGCGGCATAGATATCATTCAGTTTCACATTAAGTTAGCCTATAATACAGCGGCATAGATATCATTCAGTTTCACATTGTTATCCTATAATACAGCGGCATAGATATCATTCAGTTTCATATTAAGTTAGCCTATAATACAGGGTCCTAGATATCATTCAGTTTCACATTGAGTTAGCCTATAATACAGCGACATAGATATTCAGTTTCACATTAAGTTGAGAGTAGCCTAATAATAATGGACTGTTGGATGAGGAATTTAGAAGGGCATGATCTGACAAAGCATAAGCACAAGCAGAGCTAAGCAAACATTGTGGGTTTTGGAGAGGGTGTGCACATCCCTCTTCACCCTCACCTAACCTCAAAATGTCAATCAACAGTGGCTGTGTTCTGTGTGTATATATAGGCTACTCCGATCCTATAATCCTGCAGAAGTCTAGTTTAGCAGAGTAAATATTTGGAAAACCCTTCGCTCAAGCTATTAATCAATTTATAGGTTTAGTAACGCCGGTACAAAACTAGTTCGTGTCTTATAAAGGTAAACAACTTATTTCATTTGGTTTCCAAAAACACTGCAAAAGTACACTTAACAACTAAACTTAACATATAAATAAATAAAATAGAAAATTTTTATTTAGTCTTATTTTCTCCATCTACCCGTAAAGTTCCTTTTTATTTATTTGTAACAACTAACAACACATAAATAAATAAAATAGAAAATTTTCATTTAGTCTTATTTTCTCCATTTACCAGTAAAGTTCCTTTTTATGTATTTATAACAACTAACAACACATAGGCCTAAATAAATAAAATAGACAATTTTCATTTAGTCTTATTTTCTCCATTTACCAGTAAAGTTCCTTTTTATTTATTTATAACAACTAACAACACATAGGCCTAAATAAATAAAATAGAAAATTTTTATTTAGTCTTATTTTCTCCATTTACCAGTAAAGTTCCTTTTTATTTATTTATAACAACTAACTTAACACATAAATAAATAAAATAAACAATTTTCATTTAGTCTTATTTTCTCCATTTACCAGTAAAGTTCCTTTTTATTTATTTATAACAACTAACTTAACACATAAATAAATAAAATAGACAATTTTCATTTAGTCTTATTTTCTCCATTTACCAGTAAAGTTCCTTTTTATTTATTTATAACAACTAACTTAACACATAAATAAATAAAATAGACAATTTTCATTTAGTCTTATTTTCTCCATTTACCAGTAAAGTTCCTTTTTATTTATTTATAACAACTAACTTAACAAATAAATAAATAAAATGGACAATTTTCATTTAGTCTTATTTTCTCCATTTACCAGTAAAGTTCCTTTTTATTTATTTATAACAACTAACAACACATAAATAAATAAAATGGACAATTTTCATTTAGTCTTATTTTCTCCATTTACCAGTAAAGTTCCTTTTTATTTATTTATAACAACTAACAACACATAGGCCTAAATAAATAAAATAGACAATTTTTATTTAGTCTTATTTTCTCCATTTACCAGTAAAGTTCCTTTTTATTTATTTATAACAACTAACTTAACACATAAATAAATAAAATGGACAATTTTCATTTAGTCTTATTTTCTCTATCTACCCGTAAAGTTCCTGTTACTTAATTTTTTTATGAATTATTGGATTTTTTTTTAACGTCATGAATTATTGGAATGGAATAATTACAAACACCCTTTTTAAATAGACGAAATGCTTGATTTTGAACTTAATTACTTAATTACTAATGGATATTAATCATATCCATTAATACATTTAATCAATTGTTCTTTCTTAAGTATACAGACTTAGCCTTTAAGTATTTTTTTGCGAATTTCCATTGAAAAATGAGCTATTAGTGCGGCCGTCATAGTAAGACTCAGACCCGGGAGCACTGATTCTAAACTTTAAATCATTTTTCGAGAGGTCGTTAAATTTTTGTGTGTGCGTGCGCGCGCGCGCGCGCGCGTGTGTTTTAACACGCTTACGTTCGCTGTTTTGGTCCAATTTGATTTAAACTTGGCATGAAAATCGATTTTAGTAATAGTTTGGATAAGTTTGTGAACAAGTAAAATTAGTTCTATCAGTTTCAAAATGGCGGTAATTTCAAATCTTTAATGAAAAATTCGTAACTTATTGTCTTCAGTTGTTTTCAAAGTATGATTTCACCATATAAATCAGCGTCAATACTGCAGAAATTAGCATTTTGTTTGAATTTACAGAATCGGTTGAAATTAAGAACTATTTTACGACGTAGGTATTTTCAAAGTACATAGGCTACATTTTCGTATTTTCAATGTAATTTGAAAGTTTAAAATGCTAATTTTGGCAACTTTAATGCTGATTATGATGGTGAAATCAGAATTACAAAAAAGGAGAAAGATAAAGGAAAATATTTTGGAAATTCGCTTCTATCACGTCAGCAGACCACCTGCTTGCCGCTTTTTACCGTCCTTTCTGTTAGCGCATACCTCACATCCTCATTAGCCTAACGAGCAAAAGTAAAAAACAGTCGAGCATAAAAGTACGTAATTTTTGGAATATTTGTTTTATTAATTATTTAAAATATTTGCAGTTAATTATTTAGCTACGAATTGAGGAATTATTGTTTGAAATAATATACGTGTATGGTTTGCACTTCAGCCATGAACTAATCAAACAACTTTATCGAATCAAGTAACCAGTTTGCAATAGGCTTACAACGAAATCATGTATAAAATATAATTTCAAAACTATAACAGATTTTGTACGATTTAGAGTGAAATTCTGTTTGCGTCATCATCCATAGCCTGTAAATTCATTCATATTACAAGGTCATAAGACAATAGATAAATATGTCAGAAATTCAATCCTCAAGATCGTCTAGGAGATTACAGAAAAAGGTCGACATCTTGAAACACCTTGGCGCAGTGTTAAATTCATCACAGAAAACCGATGTGTGTTTGTAATCACATTTTAAAACATATCTCAAGGAGTAGTAAATAAATCTATAGGGAACACAATATATAAACTCCTTCATGTATAAGTGTATAGGCCTACAGTCAGTTTCATTCATCTTGAAGGCTGTGGAATACAAACACATTAATAAAACAGGCCTAGTTGTCCAGTCAGCTGACTTTATCATCCGACCACGACATAAAAATCTAATATACATATTTCGGTGTTGTTGTTTTTTTTTATTCTTCCTTATATTCTTTTTTATCGTAATAAATTTCATTGGAGGAGAAAAAACGGAAACATGGTGGGCGCAAGAACAGGCACCAGTTTAATGGTACATTTTGTCCGACTGTCTGTCTGTCTGTTTCGTTGTTTTAAGTTACGATAATTTCACACGAAGTCCTGTGCTCAGACTTTACTATTTGCGTTGATTATTCTCATAATAATTTACTCAAGTAATTGTGTTGTTACTTAAGTATTTTACTTTCTCTGCGTACAATAAACAAACTATAGTACTGCGATAAAAAAAATCATAATGAGTTTACTAATTTATAACGGTTTCACAGGAAAAAAAAGATGTCTCTGTTTTATAACTTCTTATGTTTTTACATATGGAAATAGTAAAGTTATTATGTTATAATGGTCCGAAAATTCGATACATAAACTTTAATAGATATTGACTTTTTAGTTAATTCCTTGTCAAGTAATAGATTTTCACAAACTTAGTGAGTGTGTGTGTGTGTGTGTGTGTGTTTTTCTTTCAGCAATTTCTTCGGTTTAATTTGACTTTTAAAACCAAGGAACAGGCTAGCTGTTCTTATACTAAGTTAGCAAGTTAGCCTTAGAAATTAGTTGACATTAAACAAAGTTATAATTTTATTTAATTACACTCCTTGATGCTGATCTCTTATCGGACGCCTCCCCAGGTGGGCGGATAGGGAATTCCTCTCAGATATGACTTGAGAAGGCTTTTAATAAAGTATGGCATGTTGGGCTAGTTACAAAACTTCAACAATTAATTCCAAAAAAGCTACAGTATGTTACTAAAATCGTATATATTTAATCGATTTTTCGGGGTAAAAGAAGAAGAAGAAGCCTACTTTGAATGAAAAGATATTAAGGCAGGTGTTCCGCAAGGTGGTGTTTTGGGACTACTACTGTATCTTCTATATACGAGAGATACTCCTAGACCTATGCTCACAGATACGTGTATAGCTGCATTTGCTGATGACATTGCTGTGCTGTCTGTAGAAGATACAATTAAGCAGTCAATTAGCAAACTTCAAGAAGCTGTTTAAAATCATATAAACACCTGGGCTCAAACATGGTGCATAAAAGTTAACGAATCGAAAACAGTTCGTCAGTTTTTACTAATAAAGAGATACAGAATTATATACATCATCGTCAACGGTACTTTGATCCTACGGGCTAATACAGCAAAATATGTGGGCATGACTCTAGGTGTTAGACTTAAATGTAAATAGCTTTTTTTAAAAAATAAACGAACTGAACATCAGGTTAAGAAAGACGTATTGGCTGTTGGACGGGAAGTCCGAGTTATCCCTGCACAACAAAGTAAAGCTTTACAAACAAGTGCTGAAACTCATATAGACATATGGCGTACACTTATTGGGATGTACTAATTTTTTTTTTCTTAAGAAATGCTAACAGGCAAATTATTCAGCGTTTCCAAAATAAAAAATCTTGAGAATGATAACTGATGCTGATATGTTCGTAGTCATGATCTGCAAAGGGACTTAAGAATGACCACTGTTGCTGAAGAGATTAAAAATTGTGCTCAAAGCCGTGAGAGACGGCTAAAAATTCACGTTAATGAGGAGGCGTGTAAACTGCTCGACAACGATAAAGTACATAGGAGACTGAAGAGGACCAATCCTTTTGAGATGGCATCATGGTATAGCCTACCAGGAGCGTAGATAGATTAACCTAAACTATATTTTGAAGTGTGTTTTTACATTGTAATATTTTGTTAGATACGTGCTAATTGTTAGTTGTTAGAACTGCTTGGAGTCATAAAGTTAAAAAAAAACTGTAAGGAACGTTCAGCATCTCGACATTTCTGTTCAAATATCAATAATATGTGTTAGGATCACACAAGTAAATTATTGTTTACAAATTATTTGTAGGACACAAAATAAATCCTGATCACACGTGATAGATATATTTGCTTTTTATAGTAACTACAACTTTATCTTGTTTTAATTTTTATACTAACGAATTATGATGCTTTATATTAAATAAAAAATCTAAGCAAAAACATTTGGAATATTCAAGTATTTTTCAATAGTTTATTGTTGTTTTTAAGGTATTTCTTCAAAACTGGAATATTGAGAAATATTATGTCAATATTTCCATATGTTTACATGGTAGTTTACATGCATGTCGTACCATGCAGTAATTTATGTTATTTCTTCTTTTCGTTTCACCCTCTTCGGGGTACGCTGAATCAATCATTTCTTGCGCGCTGTACTTTTCTTTGTTCCCAGTAGCTCTTCATTCTTTCCGATCTTCTTTTCTTCTCCTCTTCCGAAATGACAGGTTTAGGTCTTATTTTGGTTTTATCTTGGAATCTTATTCTTTCGTCCTTGGTACTTATCTTAGCAGTTTGGTCAAGCAGTGAATTTTCTGTAATTTTTAATTCTATTAAGTCTTTTTCAATTTCTTTAAACCAGTTCGGTTTTGTTTTACGATTATGGAAAAAATCAAACACCCGTTTCGTCAATCTATTGGAGTCCATTCTAAGAAGATGGCCGTAAAAATTTATTCTCCTTTTTCTCATAGTATCTGACAGTTTTTCAATTTTCTTATAGAGAGCTTCATTTCTTATATATACTACCTTATTATCCTGAAATTTTGTTCCTATAATTTTTCTTAAGATTTTCCTTTCCGTTATTTCAAGCTTTTCTATCTGGCCTATGCGATTCATGGTTAATGTTTCTGCTGCGTACAGTGCTTCCGGCTTGATCACTGTTTTATAATGTTTAATTTTGGACCCCCATGAAAGGGATTTCTTATTGTATGTTTCTTTCGTCAATTGGAAGGCCAATTCTTATGTTATTTCATTTAATGATATGTATTTCGTTTCTAAAACAATTACTTGTCACATATGCCAGCACTGTGCTGCACTCTCGCGGGGACTTTGTATGTACTGTTTATGGAATTTTGTTTACAAACATTTTACCGTTTTTAAGTCGGTTTTATTTTTTTTTGTAAAGCCTTGAAATGGAAAAATGTGACGCGTCAGAGTTGCCTAGTGTTTTGACAAACCTGAAGGTGTCCTAAATGTAGACTATGCAGGTCCTTATTTTTGGCACAAAACCGATCGGAATGATTATAAGCGAAATATTATATGTATGCATATATGCATAATATATAATATATATGCATGAAAGTGTACAGTATGTACATCTTATACAAATATAAAACATCACTCTTGTATCCAACTGTTAATGCAACAGTATAATAATTGTGGTATTAGTGCTGGACTGGACATGTATTTATTGCAGCGACGTTTATTAATAACATTAATATTAATAAATGAACTTATTTAATGCTAAAAGTGCAAGATATATATTAAAGTTAAATATATTTAATTAAAAACGTTCTAATCAGTTTTGTGCTATATGGAACTGCTTAAGGACGTTAATTATAATTTAAGTAACAATTATTGGCCTTATTTATGCACATGATCTTAAACAAATAAATATTAAATATAAAAGAAATTAATGACAGTGGGTTTTGAACTCACGTCCTTCAGTTTCTAAAGCAGAAATCATAGCACTGAGCCATGGGAACAATTAGTTCACTAGTAGAATTAGTATTCACTTGAAAAGCACCAATTATTTGCTTAAGGCAGGCATGACGTTTTTACATATTATTCGTGCTATAGGAAATTCAATTTTTTTCATACAAAAATAAAAATTCTTGGCACTCGTAAAGAAGTACTATTTTTTCTAAATACTTTATTTTCTAAGAGGAAACATAAAAGTTTATCAAAACGAAATTAAAATGGCCAATTTTTACGCTCCTTGCAAAAGAAAATAGATTTGTCGCGTTGTGGTTACGTTCGACAGAATTATTCCATCCTCTTTGTTCCTCTGCCCTTACATTGCTAATATGCCATTCATAAAGTATTATGGGCTACAGGGAATTCTTATCCGATCCCAAACCTGTCCCTGTACCGTAAACTGATAAAACCGGAACTCTGGTAGGTTATCCCGTATCGCAAAGTGAAAGGTCAATGGAAATTATATCGATACACCAGAAGCGAGAGTGCAGTTTCGATATCTCTAGGTTTGCTGCAAACGTATGTGAAAATATAGAGCGTAACTCCCATAAGAGCTTAAACACTTTGTTTTAATTAACACTGTGTATTAATTTAACAGCATTATTTTTTTGTAAAACAATTATTTTCATTGTTTCACACTTACAAACTATAGACTACATTTATAAAGATTGGAGTTGCCCCAAGCAGCTGGTTCACTGACGCTTTAAAAGCAATTTAAACCAAACAACTGTTTTTTTAAAAAGATCTTATTTCACTAGGATATAATTAACACTATAAAAATTTTAAACATTAATTTAATCAGATTTGAAGGTTGGTTACGGTGGTAAAAATCAGGTATTTCAAAACATATAAGAAACAAAATTACGATATTTTTAAAGATTTGAAATGACCGTTTTAAAACGGTTGAATGGATTTGGGTAATGTTTATTTATATATTTTACTGAAACGAATATTTGTGTCAAGTTTGAGTTAACTCAAAGAAGACTTAATTTTAAGTTGGGGACCCTGACCATTGTCTGATTCACTTTCGCAATATCAGCGGCTTTTAGAAATTTAAAACGTTGAATTGTGCAGATTGTAACGCTTGATTACGATGGTGGGATAAAATTTAAAAATATGTGTTATAAAAAAGGTTACAATTTTCTTAAAATTTGAAATTAACGACATTTTGAAACGAATTAACGGATTTTGTGTGTGTGTGTGTGTGTGTGTGTGTGTGTGTGTGTGTGTGTGTGTGTGTGTGTGTGTGTGTGTGTGTGTGTGTGTGTGTGTGTGTGTGTGTGTGTGTGTGTGTGTGTGTGTGTGTGTGTGTGTGTGTGTGTGTGTGTGTGTGTGTGTGTGTGTGTGTGTGTGTGTGTGTGTGTGTGTGTGTGTGTGTGTGTGTGTGTGTGTGTGTGTCGGTCGTAGGTCGGTCAGTCGGTCGGTCTCACAGTGACCCTCCAAGAGTATAGTTAATAAAATAAACCTGGCTGCCACTTAGTATATCATATACATAGTAAACTCTACAGTGATACAGAGATATACGAGTATGTGTGAAGGACAGGAACTTACAACAGATTAAAGATGAAAATGACTTGTATAAAAGAAAAGCTTTTGTAATTCAAGGCAAAAGTACAAATATAAAATGCTTAACATCATCAAATTCTTTGTCATAGTAAGGAAATATCTTACTTAAAATTAATACAACTTTGGTGGTAGAAAAAATAAATTTTATGACAAAAGTAACACATTAAATGAATAATTCATTAAAAAGATTTTTTATAAGTTTGTAATTATACTGTAGATTTTTTTAAAAGTTTATTCTTCCTTAAAATTTATTCTATGATTAGAGTTATGTAGCCTATTATTTTTAGGTCCTTAAGGAGAATATTATATATGTGGATTGCTTTAATATAACTAATTTTACTACCAACAGTTTTACATATTTGGGGTTATAGTATATTTTTATTTCTGGTGACACTATTTATATTAGTGTACTTATTTTTCATTTCATCATAATGAAAAGGAACACATTAAAGTGCAAAAAGTTGATCAATGTTAAAAGGCCTTTTATCATTTACAAATTTATTAAGAACAATTTTAACAATTTTGATTGAAGATTTTAAAACATATTTCTATGAGATAGTAAATAGCCACCCCATGCTATAAGACCATAGTTTAATATACCATGAAAGAAGGCATAGTAAAATGTTAAAATAGTTTCATGTAACATAATTTTAACCATTTTTAAAATATAAAAGTTAAATATTTAGTTTTATTACGAAGTATTAAGTATGCTTTTCTCATCTCATTCTGTAATCAAAATTTATGCTATAGATTCGACATTAGTTTGAGGCCTAAAACTAACCCAACACTTTTGCATAAAAATCACGTTCCACACGCACTTTGTTTCTGACTCGATTAAATTGAAATTATTATGACTCCACTGGGTGACACAAGTATCCTGGGATGGTCCAAGTTTTATAATAACCGTCTCAAGAATAAATCGAAGTTGACCTTCGACCTCGGTGTCGCCGCAAGAATTATGACCCTGGGAACCCTCACCGACCCGTTTCGTGACATTGCATTACCCTTTTGCCCAAATCATATTCAAAATTAGAAAACATGACATCCATTATTTTATTTTCACTAATTTTTCGCCATCTAATGGAGAGAGGGTGGCGCGGTGAGCGAGTCTCTCGGGATTAAATCGGTTGCCTTCTGTAGTGAAATATTAATTCCTTTAACCTTCCACGTACACGCGTCACGTTTATGAATTGGTTATGTATGTCCTCTTAAAATATTTCCGTAAATTTATTTCATCTTGGGAAAGGGGGTAAAAACAGCTGTAAAACTTTGTTTTCGTTTCATTCGGATTGAATTTGTATTTTAGTAACATTATGCCGCATTTCCATTTATAATTTTAGATAAATATTGAACTTCAGCAGGCCACGAATTTTCAAAACTACTAAATAACAAAGCGCATGATTGTTTTATTTTGAGAAACTTTTATAAACGAAGGAAACGTTTTTAGTAGTTTTTAATTACTCAAATTTTGATTAATTATTTAATGAAATATATATTGGTTTTAATTAACCAGTTAGGTACCTTGTTTTTTATCGGAACAATTCACTCTATAATTTTTGTATTACAAAATCCACTCTCTCTCTCTCTCTCTCTCACACACACACACACACACACACACACACACACACACACACACACACACACACACACACACCGATTCTCCTGTTCTGATGATAATGGACTTAAACAGGTTAAATTCCGCTTTGTACTTAAAAACCTCAAGGAGTCGCGAAGTATTTTTAATTCTGCATGCATTGGGTGAAAATATGGCAGTTAAAGTGACTGTATAACATTTGTTAATAAACTCCAATGACATACACTGAACGTGGCAATAATATCCATTAAATGAATTTAATAAATTACGTATTAAATAAAATCTGTTTTGACTATAGCTAATAAAACACGACTTGAAAACTGGAAAGTTTATTATTATGTTTATACATCAGTAGGAAGGTAATATTTTGGTTATGTTTTTAAAAATGTAGATTATAAGTAAACGGTTATACCAATAATAAAATTGACTTTTTTCGGTTCAAAATATAATTTTCTTTGAATGTTTTCTAAAATTGGTCGGTTATGTAGGAAATTAACTTTATTTATTTGAGAACAATAAGTCAGCTGTACGCAATGAAAGTTTGTGTTTCCTCTGTTTCTGTAAGGCAATATGTAAGTGTAACCATATTGTTTCACATAGGTCTACTGTAAAGTCCAATGTAAAGTAACTCCGAGGACAAGAGTGTAAGTGGTCTCAGTGTTAGATCGTGTTAATCTATGCTAGACCCCAGAAAAGCATATCAGCTGTTGCTTAAAGTAATCTATGGTTAGAGCTGATTCAGTGTGGAAAATTAACAAATGAAATTGTACTTTTCTAAAAATATTAGTAACCTTTTCTTGAGAAGAAAAAGAAGAAGAAGAAAAATGTGTTCGTAAATGTGCAGATATAGCTTTTAGCTAGCCCAACACGTAGACCGGTAGAGTTTTAGAAATAGCAAGTGTAATTACTTCTATATATAAACACTGGTCTTGTTGTATAACATGAAATTTTATACTACATACAAATTACACTAGCTTATAACAATTTAACATTTTACACTGAATAACAACAATTTCCACTTCCTGTTTCGAACAACGCGAAGGACTGTCTCGACGTCAGTCCGTAAGCTTTTTAATTGTACAACTCGACTTGACGCCACTAAAACATAACAGTTAAATGAATGTCACAGACGAGATATTTATGATCTGCTTAGGCCCAACAATAAACGCCGTATGTTTATCTGCGTCCACCTCGGCTGGGCTACCTCAGGGATCGGGTTACCTCTGATGCTGTTCATCGGGAGACAAGTCCATTCTTCCACATCACGGTAGCGCGCTAAACTTCCCTCATGAAAACAGAAGGAAGACGGAATGCGAACGTAAAATGAATTTACTGTGCTCGTGTTTAATGTACTTACGGCGCTGTAAACTTTGAACACGTTTAGGTTGGAAGAAAAAGTGCGAAAGGCGACAGAATATAGAGGAACATTTCATATCTGGTTTCAACTAGTTATTTACGAACATTTAATTTATAGCGTTTCGATTCCGACTTAAAAACTTTGTCGTTTTATATTTAATATTAATTAAAAATACTTTGTAAATAAATCCACGCAGAATGTATTTTTATTTTCATAAAAGTTATATAGAAGGCACTTGTTTGGATTAGAATTGTTCAGTAGTTCCTGTACACAATATAGAAAATTGATTATTACACAAATATTTTCTTACATATAGACCGAAAATCGATAAAATCTTACTGAAAATCTTCATTTTCAAATCACGTATTTTTTATTAATAAATAGTTAATTACAAGAGTCAGTGAAAAATGTTATAAAAAACGACTGAAGAAACATAAACTCCTTGCTGAACAATGGTTCCGCTAACCATGAAGGACTTATGCAGTAGATTTAAGAAATCGGTTTGATTTGTAGGAAGCTGTGTGACAACCAACAGTAAGATTTGTTGCCAATAGAATAGGCTGCACTCTATAGAAAGCCTTTGTGTGTAATAGTTTTTTTTTTTTTTTTTTTTTTAAATCTCAGTGTTGCAGTTCAGATATTAACAAAGTACTAATAATAATTCTTTTGTTACTTCGTTTTTATTATTTTAAATTCTAAAAATATTAAGTTATTCAAAACCTCTTATAAAATAGTTTAACTTTTAAGTGTGACATAGATTTTTGAAATTAAAAACACAATAAATGGCAGTAAGTAGACATCTGCTCTGATTAAATCAAAACCAAACACGAAATACTGAACTGAAATTTATTTTTTAGTTCCTCGTTTTACTAAAGAAAAAGTATTTGGATTCAGGCACTTTCACCTTATATTATATATATATATATATATATATATATATATATATATATATATATATATATATATATATAAAGTAGGCCTGACATCCAGACAAGCACGTAGAAAGGATTTTACTGTATAAATACGAAGCCTTAAAAAATAGCAGTAAATAATTTTGTAACAAATATAATATAAATTATCATTATTATTTTTAATGTTTTACACCTTTTATTGGAAAATACAAAGAACGCAAATCAACGTATTAGTAATACATAATTAATTATTGTATTACTATATAATAATTTTCATCAATATTACTAAAAATAGGGCATACCTTACTTTCACTTTCTTTATAAATACACTGTAAATGTTTTATGTGGATAAATAAGACATATAAGACACGTTTAAAATTACACTTACTAGTCTTAAGGAAAAACAAAAGATTAACGAAATTAAAATAATTACTGAGGTCTTTCTTTGCTTTTAATGTTATACATGGGGGGATGTGCACTAGTGCGTGATATGTTGTCTCAGTTTGTGGAAACGTTAAAAATTGTAGAAAAACAAATGTAACCTGGATTATAAAGCATTACATTAACATGAATTAGAAATATTTTTTAAAATAAAAAAGAATAAGCGTGGATCACAGATTTCGTAGAGAAGAGAATTTCCAAAAAGTTGCATTAGGCCTATACAGTAATTTTTCATTTTACACATTTTCGGATATCATTTCTACCTTTATAATAATAGTTAAAATCTATTGTGAATCAGATTTCCAAACTAGTGGAAAGTAAAAAAAGTTAGATTTTTTATATATTTGAATGGCCGCGATTTTTGAAACGGTTAGGCCTAAAAGAATTTAACACGAACTCTTCCAACCTTTTATCAGAATCTATATAGGCTACATTTATGACCAAATCGAGCATCGTATGGTTTACAAACGAGACTTACATTTTGTTTGGATAATAATAAGATAATTTAAATAAAATTTAATGCAAAACTTTTGAACAAATTTGAGGAAATCTTGTATTTGTTATGGGGTTTGGATCAAAATTGGGCTTGAAAATTATGTTTTTTTAATTATATTTAAGAAAAGTAACTGGTACTATATGAAAAACTTAAATTGAAATTTTTAACAAAATTTTAAAAAAATTTAAAACTAAGAATTTTTTTAAAATTTAAAATTAAGAAGGTTTTGAAACAAAGTTATTTAGATTTTGTTATATAGCATATGTTTTATAGGCAAGTAATAATTGAAAACAAATGTGTTGTTTTAGAGCACATTACTGTAGCCTATTATGTACTAGTATATAGTTTTGTGTATATTTTGTACTTCATTTCAATTTTTTTTATTTTTCAGGTAATTGCAGGCGTTTAAACACACTTTAGTTGGCTGCGTTGTTGAGTGGGTAAGGCTCTGTTATATTACAGATATCATTTTTGTTGTTGTTGTTGAGAATATTAACTTATAAAGTTGAGGACTAGAAGAATTCACAACATGTATCTACTGTATACATAACACACACACACACACACACTGCCTGAGAATTTTACATAAAACCGTATTTATTATTATAAAACAGTTCCAACGCATTAAATAAATCTGATTGTCGAACCAGTGTCACTGGTCCTTTGCGATGAAATTCACTGTAAATATGCACAGTAAATGTTAAATTAGAGATGAGATAAATATTTTGGTTTTTTTTACAAAAATTAAGAGCATGAACCAAGGTGCTTTGCTAATTTGTTGCAGTTTGTATTACGCTTTGAGAACTGTATGTGATGTAGAAAATATTTAGGCTTATTGAGAATTAGTAGCGCTCAAGGAAGGTAAAACCCTAGTTTCGCCTTGACAAAACTACCAAGTAACTCCACAACCAAAACTGGATAATAAGAATCGGACAGCAGTTTCTTGAGGAGCTGTAATGCGCGCGTACAACACTTGAAAACAATCGCATTTTCCATAACTGTAAATGTGGCTTTTTATGTTTTACTGTTTTGTTGGAATCGAAAGGAAATAAATTCAGTTTAGTCGTGCATTGTCGCGAGCCCAAACGCCATGTTGACAGGATTAAATCCCGTATATTCCTTAAAACCGTCGGAATACCAGGATGATTACATGGTAAGCAATTAACCCGACTAAAAGGGAGCTGGGGGGGGAGGGGTTGTTTGTTTAATGAAAAGCCTGCTTCTGACATGTACCTCCCTTTGTCTGTCCTTACCAGATGACTACCTGTCATATTTCATCTCGGATAGATCGACTTACACTATTGTTTACGACTTCTGATACAATTACTCCCCTTTCCTTTACAATTGTATTTGTTTTTTTTAATTTCTATTTGAAAATTCAGTTATGGATTTAGTGCATCATGGTTATACAGAAACTAAGAAATGTTTTTCCTTATTCCATCACAACAGCTGTTCAAGAATTGTTTATAGTCGGACAGAAAGTATGCAATGATCATACGTCTCAGTTGTTTAGTTTTCTTGTATTCATTATTTTGCTCGAACTTTCTCACAATTACATTTTTCAACTTAACTACTTTGAAATGTAGTTGGCGTTAACATTAACACCATTTTGATTTTTTTAAAAGAGTGCTTTGTTGATGTACTTGACTTTCTCGCTTTAGGCTAAAGAGTATAAAAGAAGTTTAACGATCATAAAGAAATCGGTTTTTAAAATTCTGTTAGAGCCACTCTTTTGAGTACAAAAAGTTATTTTCACTTGCATACCTGTCCGTCGCTCTTTTTTCCAGACCTTTTTTTCGTAATGTTTAATATAATTTAATGACTGTCGCAAAAAATGGGATTACAGCTGTAACTAGACTAACGGAGATAGCGTGATAATGTAGCGAGAAGAAGGGAATTAAAAAATAACCTCGGCACGCATCTGGCTCGCTAGCGCAATGAAAGTAAAATTACAAAAAAACTTATTTTTCACTTTTTTGAAAATCTAAATCACCGTTATAATCAGCATTAGATTGTGCATATGGGCTACCGGCATTTCAATGTAACCTGCACCTGTTGAGAGGATTTAGACGTCCCTCGCAGTACCCGAGTCTAGCACACACTTACACTTACAACACTACTACACTTACGACTTTAACACTTTACACTCACATTTACATTTAGGGAGGCGATAATAGCCTCCTACTGTGCTTTCCGCCTTAAAATAACACACACACACACACACACACACACACGCGCGCGCGCAAAATTCAATGTAATATTTAAATCAAATAGAATTTGACAATTTGAAATGCTAATATAAAAAATAATATTTTTTTTAAGATTTCAAATAGCCGATAGATTTTAATAGATTTTGATTTTTGTACCAAGTTTGAATCAAATCGGCATAAATTAGCATAGTTAACTTCCAATTAAACCTTGCAGTAAGATAAATGTTTGTATTTTCAATTGAATTTAAAAAATTCGATTTAATTTAACACCGATTAAAATATTAAAACCAAATTTTTTAAAACTTGAACTTCGATTTTTTTTTCTAAAAATTTAGAATTAAATTGTCATACGGTTTTGTTACTTGTACAGGGTGTTACTGAAATCTGTTTATTTTAGCCTGGGCTAGTTCATCCCCCCAACAAATAACGCTTAACTTTTCAAAACGGTGTCAATTACATTCACATATTTTTAAAAAAATGTAACTTCATTATCTCACTGGTAAGTTTTAAGAACATTTACTGAGATATTGCCTAAGCTTGGCCCTTTTCTTTGGATTGTTATCAATTTCTCGGTGATAATATTCCAATTTTTTTTTTTTTTTTTTTTTTTTTTTTTTTTTTTTTGTATTCCAATGTATATATCAGTATGAAGCGAAACAGTTCAGCTGAAAGATCCCAACAAGGGGCGGCCCCTTGTTCCCTTACAGGCCTTCGTTTTGAACAGGTAATGGCTCGAATCAGTGCACATTCTGTAAGTGTTGCGCATTTCTGAAGAAGTATCACTTTGCAAATAAATCATAACAGATTTGTAAAAGATCTCAGATATTCGTGAATTAATGGTTTTAAAAAGTTTGTCTTGAAACCACATAAGTAATAATGTTAATAGAGCCTATACAACAGAAGTTTTATATTTTGCCTTTACTTAAGGAACTTAGGCCTAACGCTGGACTTGCATGGGTAGCACTCTAACAAAAGTCAATCAGTTGATATTGCTAGGCTAGAAATTAACTTTTTTACGGAATTACAAGATGATTTCTTATTAATAAATAGCCCACTATAACCTTCGAAAGCCAAAATTTTGACTTCTAAGTAAACAATTTCAATAAACAATAATTTTGTTCGTTTTAAATAATTCAAAATTAATAAATCTAAAGTCATTGTGTTTCATTAAAGTTCTTAATAATTGTTAATAACGTTTCTGTATTTGTAAATAATTATATTTTGGAATTATTTCAGAATGCTTAATAGTTTAGAATCCAAATTGGGGAGAAAAGCACATACTTAGCACTTTTCCGACTTTTATCTAATCTCGGACTCCTAAACCAATTATAACTTTAACGTAAAAAATGCTTAAAGGAAATAAAATAAAACATTCTTTTAACACCTCTCTCAAAAAGGTGTATATATATATAAGGACTGCTTAGTATTTTGACAATAGGCCGATCTCTCAGGAACGAGTGTTACCAACTTCCGCGTGCATAAATTCCCAGTACAATGTTATCACGAGACAAAACGCCAGGTTGGTACAATTGTTCCCGATGCAAATTTCGTTTCTTTCCTTTGTGTTCTTAATTCTATAATTTACGACATCTATAGGGGGGGGAAGCCGATTTGTATGCTGACTGTGTCGCTTCCATGCGGGCGTTTAGTGAACTACTACCGGAAGTGGTCGTTCACCTGCGTCAGGCTACTATAATGTATTTTGATGGACGGACGATCAAAACAAGTGCAGTTTACTTAGACATTGGAAGCATATAATAAGTCATAACGCAGAACAGATTTTATAGAGCGGCCATTAAAATAAACCGATTTAGGATCGGTAAAGTAGTCAGACGGTTAAGTTTTAATGCTGTTGTCTGAACCCTGAATAGTGAACAAGGTAAACTTGAACATTTCTAGGTCATTGTTCGTAATTAAAAACGTTTCCATTTCAAAAAAAAATTGGGCAAAAAGGAAAAGGAAGAAGTAATTTCTTTCCATCGAGACAGCAAGAGCAAGAGAACTGTGCGCTGTGCCCTGCCGGTTTTACGGGTCAACCCCGCTTGCATTTAGTCTGCGTTCTAGTCGCTGAAATCACTGCCTCTCACAGACAATTGCCAAAGTAACAACCGTTCGGTAATTGTTTAAGTAAGGCATTCATTAATACCAGCATGTCTTTAGTTGCAGTTATCAGTATTATTTTATTTTTTGTTTTACTAAACGGCCATTATTATTTTTTCCTGTTATAAACTGATATTACAACTCAGTAATAATTCGACTGTACTATAACTATTGTAGGATAATCTTAGAAACATGTTAGTGTATAGTAAGCCTATTTTACTTGTTTCTGATTTTGAGGATAACTAATTAGAACTGATCAGTGCAATCTTTTTAAAACACTGCAGCCTCTATGCTTTGTAATCTTCAGTGTGTGTGTGTGCGCGCGCAGTATTTGTACATCTCGGCTGAAAAAAAATTAAAACCAGAACAAGTAAGCAAGCAACGTTATTTAGTTAAAACAGTTCAAATTTGTGCATGTATTTGAAAGAATACAACTTGGATTAGGCGAGGCAGAACCGGCTTTAGGCAGTGAAAATAAGCCCCCAAAACCATCAAATCTTTGTAAGGGCTGCAATAAACTGTGAAAAGAGAAAAAACTGCCCGAACTGAACTAGCCGTGTCAAGTTGATAATATATCTGGAGGAAATTCGTAGAAGTCAGGAGATCCTGACAAAAGGAAAGTGAGCCCTATTGTATTAAGGTATGTGGCCACCCTAGAGGTCAAAATGCCATTTATCACCGTGACAAGGGTTGTGGGGCCAGGTGGGGCTCGCAGGCTCGGCAAGCCTTATCTGTTACTGATTATACTAATCAATAAACAGCAAAATATAAATATGATAAATACGTGAGGTGTTGGAGCAGGGTGAGTGGGAAATGTAGGCCTGTATGTGTTTATTGCAATAATACATAAATTAAATGTAAGTAATATTAAAACATAAGGTGCATTGTTTTGTACAACTTTAAATTTAGGAGTAAAATTAAATAATCGCTGACACGTGATAGAAGCTAATTTCCAACAATATTTCTTTTAACTGACAATTGTTTTGAAAATGTAAAAAATTACCGTCTTAATTAACATTAAAATTAGCGTACACACACACACACACACACACACACACACACACACACACACATATATTTAAATAATAATAAATATAGTATAAATACAAAATTACAGTGTACTTCAAACTTTAATATTAAATGGAAATTTTAAAATTCTATTTTATGAATGATGTTTGCGATGGAAAAATGAAATTTTTAAAACTGTTTAGATAAAATATTATGCATTTTAAACGAAACCATTTTGAAATTGTTAAACTGATTTTTAACCATCGCTCAAAACGTGACGAAATAAGCCCATTTCAAGCTCCAGGTTTTAACATGATGGCTGTTTTGGTATCTGTTTATATCAATAAAAACTCGCTGTCAAACTAAAATGTGTAAAGTTTTTGTTTAATTTCGACGGAAATGACGTCTTCAAAACACCGAACAAATCTAACGAATGGAAAAATGAACAGTGAAATTACATCATAACCCATCCTAAATATTTTGTTAAAGTTGAATAATCGATCAACTCTTTTTTTTTAATTTGCAAGTTCTGAAAGCTCACGTCGGTTTGTTGTGTGTTTCAAAGGCACTCACGATCTGTTGGTTTATCTCAGTGTTGTAATCAAAATAGTAAATATAGTTTGTATTTTCTCTTACAAGAGCATATAGTCGATAGAAGATATTAGAAAATAGTTGGACTCATTTTCAGCGAGGCAGTGGAACTGAGCAAGAGAAAAAAACATGAAAATCGTATCAGTAGAACTGCACAAGACACATCTGAAGTAAGTAGCCTTATAAGCAATTGTAAATGACAAATGTCAATTCCGAACTCTGTTTATATCTAATGGGGGGGAGGATATAAACCCTATCATTTGTCTTGAAGAACGGAACCATAAACACCAGACTTCTGACAGAACACAAATGTATTAATTTTATTGCCAGGGGGTGGAACACCTTCCGATAGATTCTTAAGATTTTTAAGTGAAAGATAGCCGAGCTCACGAGCGCGCGTGCGAGCGAGAGAGCAAACTAAATGGCATGTTCTGTAATTGGACAAGAAAAGAGAGAGATACAGTCGAGCTAGCGGTTAGAAAGAGACGGAGCTATCGCATTCCTCACTTCTCCGCATTCCCAAACAAACTCGTAAATTCAAAACACAAAAAGAAAACAAAAAATCCCCTAGAAGACACCTCTTTATCATAATACAACAACAAAAAACACTGCACAGAAAAACCTGTCGGTAACACAGAATTGTCTCTCCACTTTTAATCCTGAATTATTCAAATGAGTTTTGTAATATTTTCGAAACGTTGGATATTTTGATTCTAATTAAAAACGTGACACGTACCGTTCATCATAACTGGCGATCTTTTTTTTTTTAAATAACCACCTGGTTTTTTTTAAGGTTAAGTCCGGTAACGGCCTTTGCAAGATTGTTCTTCGGAATTGTCGGTTTGGAAAGTTTCTTTAAAATACATCCAGCTCGTGTTCGTAATGACGTGATAGAGGTCTTTTATTTCTCAAATGTCTTATTAAAACAGAAATAAACTCAGATTTTATTGGAAGGACAAGGAAGGTATTTGCCGTGATCTGAAACAGTTTTTGATTTGTGCCTGTTGATCTTGAAATTTAATATTGAAAATGCTTTTTTAAATCATATTAGTTAAAAGAAAGTTGTTGTTCTTCATGAATGTTTGTCTGTGTGATATTTTTTGAGACTAAATAAATTAAAATAATAATAACTAAAGTCCTCAGCCATTTTCTGGTGCCATTCACCACTAAATCCAGTCTTAGTTATAAAATCGGTTAGTCAGATATAGCACAAGCGTTTTCACACGAAGATTTGTAACACAAAAATTTAAATACCTGTCAGGAGTATTTAAACTCGTACTATAAATTCTAATGTATTTAAAATTTGCTTTACTCATTTCAGATTTTTAAAAATCTGATTTGATTGAGGGATTTCCCGTATTTTTTTCTATTTCAATTAACCTAACTAGATTTTCCTATACTGAATTTAATATGATAAAGTTTAATATTTTCCCACAATCTGTTTATCTAAACGAAACTTCACTTCAGAAAATAATGAAGTATTTTGCTATACTTTACCTTGTTCTTCATTTATTTAGCAATATGTAGACAATTGCTAAACGAATTTCAAATCTTTCAATTTTATTTTATTACAGAAATTATATCGGCTTCAAAGTAAAACAGATGCCGGGCAATCAGATAAACTTGCCTTGTATGGCCGAAAGATAATCAAAGCATTTCCGGCTAAATAATCTGAACTTAATCTTCTCCAAAGTAAAGAAATATTGTTTAGAAAATTTTAAATGAGACCACTCGTAAAACTCTTAAGAAGCATTATTGCATAAAAAAATTCAATAAACAATTGTTAAATAAAGTGATTTCGTCTGCGAAAGGTGAAAAACAGTTCCATAAAATAATATTTAGTAGAATATTACAAAATAAACTTTTAACCAAATATAATTTCAAAACACTTAAATCATGTTTACAGTTCCGTTAATGTGTGAAGTTATAGAGTTAACACACTCTCATATCGGTATGCGTACTTTGTTATCTAACCTTATAATGGAAACTACTAATTTAGCAACCTGTTAGACTCAATAAGAAAATGTTCAGCACAATACCCGACCCTTGCTGCATACCTGACCTGCTTGTTTAACGAAGGTCTTGACAGAGTTTTCAGATAGACAGACAGACATAAAGCTTGTCTTTTCAGTCGTCCATTATGAGACCAAGTCTCTCTCTCTCTCTCTCTCTCTCTCTCTCTCTCTCTCTCTCTCTCTCTCTCTCTCTCTCTCTCTCTCTCTCTCGAAGAGTAAATTGAATGCCACACAAGAGAAAAACGATATGTTCAAAATTAGGATAGGTCTCACATGAATATGTACAGTCCTAGTCAAAAGTGCACCTGCTCAACCCTTTAAATACAAGTGCGATTTGCTATTATTAAAGACGAGGATTTGCTGTTAATCGTTTGTTCGAGCTTAGCTTTTGTTAAATTTAAAATAAATGATTTTTTATTAAAATCTGCTTTATTAAATTGTTTTAAAGCCAGTAATTAAAATTTTATTTCCAAGTGGATCAAAAGAAGTCTTGTTTTTAATCCTGAATATTAAGCTTTTAAAAACTTTGATTTAGTCCGTTTAACATTTAAAATGATAATAAATTTAACAAAATCGATTATTTTAAATTAAAAGAAAAGCTTCGAATTTTGTAAGCTTGGAATTTTGTACGTCTTTAGAGGAATACCAAACGGCAGTGGGCCGAGTACCGCAGTGTTTATCTTTGTTAAGATGGGACTGACTGTACACCTCAGTGAATTGAATTTGTTTAATATTATTTTTTCTCATATTAAAATTAGTTTGTTGTAGCAGAAGATTTTCCCTTCTATAATTGTATATGACGTCATAAGAAAGTCTGAAAATTCACTAAATTTACAGCTGTTCAAAGTTCAGTTCATATTCACACATTCAGAGACAGTGCAGGAAGATTTCTTTTTAACTTTTACTTGCAAATGAAATAAAACTACAGCTACAAACGCAGACGTAGTTGAAACATATCGAATATCGTCTCTTAAAATTTTGATATGTTTCCCAAACTGTTGCCTAAACATGTGTACAATAATGAATAAATTCTTACGATCAGCCTGAATAAAAACGTAGGCATATATTCGGCGCAAGTTCAAGCTGAGCTGTTTCATTGACGTGACAAAACCAATTTCCTTAATTATACAGATAAGGTCAGTTGTAAATCTTTACACGCCAGCGAATTTACAGATCGTCTTCACATGGACACATGCTTTCTCTTTGGATACGGTTTAAACTTTGCATCCGTTAAAGACCGTTCAAATCGGATTACCATAATTATGTTTATAGTCTATCGGTAATAAAATTAAATGAATTATGTCATTTTATTAATAGACTACCATATAATGTGGGATGTTTGTATTAATACATTAGGTATTATGAAATTAATTTGCATAAAATAATACTACTTTTGTAAACAAATGTTTACACTACTGAATTAAAGTGAATCCTTTGTTTCAAAATTTTATGAAGTTAAAAATCGAGCCTACTTGGCGCATTTGCTGTAACGTATTGCTTCAAACCATAATAAACACTGTTTTTGAAGATAACTCTAGAAAAAACGATTTGATTTTAAAAATCTTTTAAGGAAAATTAAACGTTAGATAAATAATCATATTTATAAAAAACAAAACAAAAAAATACTGGGTTTTCTGTACAAACTAGTGGTTGTAGCAAATAGTATGTAGCTTAACTGAGATTTTATTTTAAGTTCTCTCTGTTCAAGTACCTCAGGAAGTCAACAAACACAAACACACAGTGTGTTTTATATTTGTAGAGAATACAGTTTGGGAGCTTGGGAACCCTGTAGACAGATACTGGATATAAATTTTTGTTGTTGTTATTTTAAGGCGAAAAGCACATTGAGGATATTATCGCCTCCCTAAATGTAAGTGTGAGTGTAAAGTGTTAGTCGTAAGTGTAGTGTTGTAAGTGTAAGTGTGTGTTAGACTCGGATACCGCGAGGGACGTCTAAATCCTCTCAATAGGTGCAGCTAGGCGTGTATATGAGTGCGCGCGCGCGCGAGCGCGTGTGTGTGTGTGTGAGCGCGCGCATGCGTGCTTGCGAATTTTAAAAAAATCTGTATAATGTAATAAGCCTATTTTGAAAAATTGTTTTAAAATTTATATTTCTGTGGATATTTTTAGCGCTGGGTTGTGTAGAAAGGTACCGAATGAACACGTTCTGCACTGTTTGTATATTTAATGGCTTCATTTAAACTTCCCTTTTAAATAATAAAATTGGATGTTTGAATGTGTTGCCTGTATTTAGACTGAAAATGTGGGTTACTTAAGAAATTACAAAACATAAATCCCTTTACCACAAAAAAAAAATATAATTTTATAGGTACAGAATTAATATCAAACAAATCATATAAGTTTACCCTGATGTAAGTCTTTCGAGGAATACCAAACGGTAGTGGGCCGAGTACCGCAGTGTTATCTTTGTTAAGACTGTACACCTCAGTGAATTGAATTTGTTAAATATTATTTTTTCTCATTAAAATTAGTTTGTTTATAATTTGTAGCAAAAAGTTTCCCTTCAATAATTATTTATGACGTCATAAGGCTTATTGTATCACTTAGGGCACACTTTGCATGATTAGAAATAATAATTTGTAAAACATCCTTTAAATTTTTCAGAACTGATTCAAAACAGTGGTTATTATTAAAACTTAATTATTTTAGACACTAAATTGTCTTGCCACTTAATCAGTGTTGCAAACTTTGCAGATTCACAGTTTGTTTACACAGCGGCCGACAAGTAAAGGCTAATTTGAGACCCCGTGAATCAGGAGCACTGGTTAAGAGTTCCGAGGGTTAAATAGGCGTAAACTGCGTGTATTGTCAAGGGGTAGGGGTTTGGTTAGGGTGATTATTTATTCAGTGAGGCTAGCAGCAGATGTCTCTACCCACCCTGCCTCGACTTGGTGGGGAGAATTTGATCCTTACAGTTGGCAATAAATAATATCAGACCGATTAGCATTTAAAGAGGACAGCCATAGGTTTGTGCCAGTGATATATCTATTTTAGCCGTTACTTAAAATTCAATGATATTTCGGAAGAGTTCCATGACAGGGGTGTCCAAACATAAATAAAATCTTTATAGGTTTGTCTAAAACTAATTTTACTTAATGGATCAATAAAATGGAGAAAACTTAACCAAGTCCAGGTTTTGTCATAAATTACACATTTCTAACAGGTATTTATTTTAAATTCCGAACTTTTTTTACAAGTTGGCCTGACCTTTATCACTTTTTTGGTTGGAAAATATGAGCGAACTTCGAAAGAACTAAACCTTTTTTGATATTTAAATTTTTGTTTAATAAATCTTCAAGTTCAACTTCATAGTTTCCATATAATCGTATCAGTAAGTAAGGAAACCCTGCCTACTTGAGTGGCAAACACGCACAGTGAGTAGGCCTTTGCAGTAATATGCGTTCAATAGTTTAATAATTTGTACCTTTCATGGCCTGATATTAAGACCGACCAAACTGTATATTCATCACAAACCATAAATTAAATTTAAATGTCTAAAAATATTTTATCCGCTTTTCGTAGTACTACATTTTTTTTAATTTTGGAAACATACATTTACCTAAACTTAGAACAATACTGAAGTATTTACATAGTTGTGCAAAGGTTTTTTGGTTATTAAATAGGAATAAAATGTATTTTTGTCTCTGAAGATGGTTTTTAAAATAATATTAGTTTATTGTTTGAACTTTTTATAGACTAATTTACTGAACAGATTTGGCTCAAATTAGGCCCCTTTTTATTTCGTTATATTTTACTTTCACAGGTTACACATTTTTAATAATAAATAAAGTTTTTAAAATGATTTTTGATTAAATTTTCTGAAGTTTAATAAACAAATGAAGACTTAGTAATCAAAACCTGCAGTTTAAGAGTTATGGGGATGAATGAAAAACTGAAAATTTAATGATACTGATTTCTTATTTTGATTTAAAGTATTATTTACAACTCTTATCTAGTTGCCTTTAACGAGTCTGACAGAACATATGGTTGACTAGTTCAGGAAATACAGAAGCTACTTTTTGTTTTAACGTTTTTATTGTAGAAGCACTGCTTTTGTTATTCCTGAAAAACTTGGATTGTTTTAAGCCCCTAAAAGTATGTTCCAGAAAAAAGCTGAAGTAAAACAGGAAGATTAAACTTGATTTTCCCACAGACAGAAAAGTTAAGAGCTCTAATTGCAAAAAAGAACATCTAACTCGGAAAAAACGTTTGAACTAAGTTTTTCAAAATCACTCCGTTCTTCCAGAACAAAAACATAGCAGTACCGGTTTCCAGCAGTTGAAAATGGCCAACAACCGGTTTGTTCCACTACAATATAAACGACCGAGCCTGCTTCGTGCGCACACTGTGCGATGCAAATCAGACTTGCGTTCTCGTGAACTACCTTAAATTAAAATTGAAAACATTATTATCTGTGAAATGTAACGAGGCAAAATTTCAAGTTGACATAAGAGAGCGTGACCCGGTCGAACCGGTTAAAAACGCGGAGCATCTCGTGTTATTGAATTTCACACGAACTATATAGACTATACTTTGCAAAGTGAAACATTCCTTGCCTTTTTGGTCAAACAAGTTGGCTGTATAAAGTATTAGGAATATTGTGCTGCACAAGTAGCGCAGCTCAGCGGTTGTTGTGCGTACTAGAATAGACTACTTCATTACATTTACAGATTACCGTGGCAGATAGACCGGAATAAATATACTGAATTGAACTCGTCAAGCACGTACAGAACCTGTGTATATAAAGTCCGTATGCATAGTTACATGGACTATACAACGGACGTCTTTGATTAAAGGTTGATAAATCGTGTCTAACTGGGCTACTGGAATGTCAACAAAAAAACTCGTGTTAATTCCGGTTAAAAGAATCAAATTTGGAATTTTGTGTCAAATTTACAAACCTTTAGTTTGGCAACATTAATACAATGTGATAATGACATTTTATTATTGGATTTTTAAAATATTGTAAGTTAAAAAACTAATCTCAAAAACGTTTATGCCTAGAAACCAAATTCCTGTTTCATACATAAATTTCATATTATGATATTTATTCGGAATATTTCACAAACTGCAGACATATACAAAAGGAAACGCACATTGGCCAATTTTCTTGCGTCATATTAAATTTCAATAATCAAGTTTGTAAGGATAGACTAGACACTGTGACAATGAAAGTCATTTAGTAGTAGGCCTACGTAATGAAAATCGTTTTAGTTTAATTATCATCCATTGATGTGCCTCTTGTTAAAACACGGAAGGACATTCAAATAAAAGCCACTTTTTTTACTCAATATCCATCAAAATTTCAATTGGGACTTTTTTCACAGGTATTCCTTCTATTTTACAGAGAAGGCATTCGATTTTATATCAAGTTTTTTTGTTGCCGCAAGGATCTGATATTTTAACCAGATAACACTTCCACTGTGCAGAACTTCCTATTCAGGTTAAAGTACAAAAGTGTCACTGTAAAACACCACTACCGTCTTAAAAAAAAAATGGTTCCCAAACTAAATCGGTTTTTGTATTTATCTGTTCCGAGAAACAATAATCAAATCCTTGGAACACGAACTACTTTTACCCCACAGGATTGTGTCCTGAAAGAAAACCAAGAAGAAAAGGAAGACCATTAACTTTCTATTACCAACAATGGTCCCAACTCTAACAATAGTTGTGTGATTTCTTCTTCGTTTCCTTTAGGAGTCAGGCACAGCCTGGTAAATAGATGAACAATAACTTCCCCTCTCACGTGACAAATGACCAAACTGACAATTGATTTAAGGCCCGGGTGACATTTTAAAGTGCAAACCAAACTTGAATAATGCGTTCGGTAAATATTGAAAGATCCGGGGAGGGTTCAGCCAGCGGACAATACTTTTAAATTGACTCTTATCGGACTGGGCACGCGATAAAGTTTATATTGAGTGTAACTAATTCATCGATGATAGTAGAAACATGATCCGTGAACAGAATCAGTCTCAACACGGAGCCGAGGGGAACACTGAACGTTGTAAGTAGTGCGTTTCAACTCTGTACAAGTTGTTTTGTAGGCCCTGCTCACTGATTAATTAATTACTTACACAGTTAAAGATTATAAAAAAACGCAGTGTAATTATATTTTTTTATACCCTTTATTAAGCACCTCTCTTACATCTTAACAACACATTTTTAAATTTCTTGTATTAAATTAGTTATGTAGGCCTACTGTATTTTAATTTCGTGCTATTACTGGTTTGCAGTTCAGTTTTGTTATAATTTATATTATGATCTTATCGACTGTTAACAGGTGATATTTAAGTATTATTTTGTTTAATTAATTAGACTGTCTGTATATGAAGATGCTTCACGCGAAACGTGCCACTAAATAGAAGAATTTTGTGAAACTATATTAGTGTTTTTCGTGGTAATTTGAAAAAGTAAAATGCTTCAACTTTAAGTGAATGCCTAAGCCAATATTGCACATGATTTGTTCTTAAGTATTGACATTCTGATTATTATAATGTTCACAGTCTGTTTTCAGTGCTGTACAGAATAATCTTTAGATTAAACATTTAATTTCTTAGCCTACTTTCACCGACAGCCTTTAAAAGGAAAAACAAGGCAAGGGTACAGTTTTACCACCATAAATAATTTTTAATATATGTTCAGTTTATGAGCGAGTTATGTATGTTTTACATTTTACCAGTCACCATTTTAGCTTCACTGCTTTCCTTTTATCTTGACTTTTTAATTTGAGATATTCCAACGAGGGGATTTATGTCGTTCGTATTATAAGTTGTAGGACCTATATAACCCCAATTTTTGGTAGCAAGCAAAATTGTTCTGCATCCTAAAAATTAATGTTTTTGCCCTTGTAACCAGACACCAAAGGAATTTGTTCCAGCGCACTTACTCAAAACTTTAAAAAATACAAAATAGTATGGTTTTTTTTGTTTTTATTCGGTATATGACCTTACAATCAATTATGTAACGGGCGTTTCCTTAGTTTGAGAATCATTTTGGTGAACCTAAAGGAATTACTTCAGTCAAAAAAAGAAAATGAAGGAAGGAAGACAGCAGTAACAAAACCCTGAAATAATCCCTGGTTGACAGTTGTATAATATTTTATGGGTCTGATGGTTCACACGGAACTACGGCCTAAGCTGTAAAACTAAAACTATCGGCAGGGACCAAACGGCGTAAATCATTGTGGCCTAACCATTCTGTGTGCTAATCTAATCTCTTTTTAGGAACTTATAGCATCCGTTTTGAAATTTTAAAATAAGTTCTTTTCACTTTTAAATAAAATGCGTAACGAATATTCCAAAACTGGCCACCAAAATTCCGTAAGGAAATTTATTAACTATAGGCCTATACAGTACACTTGATACACTTATACAGTACACTTATAAGTGTGTGTGTGTGTGTGTGTGTGTGTGTGTGTGTGTGTGTGTGTGTGTGTGTGTGTGTGTGTGTGTGTGTGTGTGTGTGTGTGTGTGTGTGTGTGTGTGTGTGTGTGTGTGTGTGTGTGTGTGTGTGTGTGTGTGTGTGTGTGTGTGTGTGTGTGTGTGTGTGTGTGTGTGTGTGTGTGTGTGTGACATAAAAATAAAACTTAAAAACCAGAAAATGAAGCTAATTGCCTTAGCTTCAGTATGTAAAAAGACTAAGGTTTAAGATTGTTATGCTATTTAAGATTGTAATGTCTGTACAGCTCTAGCCTACACAGATTATGGCAAATATCCGATTAAAAATGATGAAATTTCTGTTACCTTCAAGGAATAATTTTATAAACAAAACATTGACTTATTTAGTTTGTTAAAACTAGTATTCCTACAAATGAACATCTTGGTCTAATTATTTTTGGACAAAAAGGCCTACTTGTAAACATTGTTTTACTCCATAAGGCCGGTTGTCCGTCAAAATGCGGAGCGGACCTGAGACGAGACGAGTTGAGCGGAATGAAGCTGAACGGCAACCGGAAGCGGAGTTTAATCAGTTTAAAAGAAAGCGTTTGTATCTTTTAAATCTAAATATTTAGGTCTACAGTAACGGATACCAGGAAACGACTATTTAAAAACCGTAACTTAGGTAACGTGAAATAATAAGTTTAGAGGCTTGGTCACCGTGGTGGAGAAGCGGAGTCAGCCTCAAAATTGAAATTAAGAGACCGCAATTGCTCTGTGGCCGCAATTGCATTAAAAGCAATAGTTTACATTTTGAATGTATAGTCCACTCCGCATTTGGTGGCCACTCGGCCTTGTTGTATTTTTTGTTGATAAATAATGTTTTAGGTCGAGTGTTTGTTTTGAGCGGAGCGGACTGTGCATTCAAAACCTAACCTATTTTGTTTAATGTAGAAACGGCCACTGAAAGCGTAACGGAGCTGAGAGGAGTCAGACGGCTCGCTGGGCTCCGTTCCGCGTAGCTTTGACTCTGTCTACGTTTGGTTTTGAAGCTAACTCCGTTTCCTCCACCACGCTGAACACACCTCTAAACTTACTATTTCTCTTTTCCTAGGTTACCGTTGCCTAGTTTACGGTTTTTAACATAATAGTTCCTAGATTCCTTTAATAGTAGATCTAAATATTTAGATTTAATAGATACAAACGCTTTGTTTAAACTGACTGAACTCCGCTTCCGGTTGCCGTTCAGCTTCATTCCGCTCAGCTCAGGGCAGCTCCGCTCCGCATTCGGTTTGGAGTGTGGCCGCGCACCTTAATGTTTTGAGTGTGTTCTTCTACTCATAGCCTACGTAGAAAAGTAATTAAAATAATTTCTGAAATTTACTTTAAATAAAAAAGAAATAATTTAAAAATTATTGCATTTAATTATGAATAGACGAAATTGGCCATCCGAAATGTCAAATGGGCTTTAAGACTCGACTACTGAATAAGTTGGATCATCAGTGTGCCATGCATTGTGCGAAAGTTTAAATAATATTGTACAGACATAAGCTATGTAGATAACATAAAAATAGATTATATTTATACAAAAGTAGACAGGCAGGAAGAAATAAATATTTTTTTAAAATAAAATCTGATATATTGCAAGATTATCTTTTTATAAAACACCCGATTTTTTACAGCCTGAACAACACAATCAGCTGTTTGACTGAGCTTGCGAGCTAAACCAAAATGGAAGCTGAAAATTATAACACATGGTTTGAAGGACCACAACAAAACTGATCCTTCGGGGTAACAATGCTTCTCCCCTTCAGTTCAGGTACCGGGGTCCGCCTATCGCAGTGACAAAAAGTGTTGTGATATGTGGTTATTTGAAAAGTTCGCAAAACTTGGGATATAAAACACCGTTTATTATCAGATTAGTCTGTGGGGGGAAGGATAAAACCGATTTTTAACATTCCTCATCTTTACATATGTGTTGGTAAAATTTTTCCTAACGCTAATCCTGCCTAAAGGTTTTTTCCAATTGTGATTGCTTTGCCCATTTTTTACTTTTTCTTTACTCTTAACTATAAATAAGAATAACTAAATTATTTTAAAAATTCGATATCTTATCCGATTTTACGTGGCTAAAGTTTGATGTATGTGTGTGAGAATGTATTCGCCCTATAGGCTAACAAAAACGATTACTCCGATAGACTTGAAATTTTGAAAGTAAAATTTTGGGAACATTTCTCGGAAGTATTTTTGGAGTTAGGCCTATATAGCAACAAAATTATTAAGGGTAGCTGCATAAAACAAAAAAATTAAAAAAAACTTCATCTTAAAAATGGCTTTAACGATTTTAATATTATCTCAGGACACAGGTGTTTTTGTAAGCTCATCGATATCATAATCAGCATCAAAATCTGTGTAGATCAGCATTGAAACTTTCAATTTCTGTTGAAAACACGATAACGTAATTTGAAGGCGGTTATGTTGGTAGGGTTATACAATACGTCCGGATTTCAGACTCAAGTCAGGATTTTAAAAAACCCGCATTTTACAGTGGTATTAGGCCTAAAGTTAGTGTTATATTGTTGCTAACTGAGTTTATTCTTCAAAAATGTCAAAAGGAAGTGTGTTCTTGAAGAAACACTAAAATACGTCGAGTTTTCGAGGCAGTACCGGAAATACTGTGACATAATATTCCGAATTTTCCTTGAAGCCTCGAGGATGATACAAGAAGGCTATCGGGGCAGCGTTTGCAGCAAGTATTAGGTAAGCTATTGTTCTGGTAATACGCCATAGAAGATGACTTGCAGCGTGTGTCAGGTTAAAGTAAAATGATATTAATAAAACAACAATATTGTTTGCTTGGATTTTTTTCAGTTATCCTGTTCTAAATGTAAATTATTATGTAAATTATCGTAGTCGGAACTCAGGTGTCCGAAATTGGCCTAAATATGTATTGTATCCAAAATATGTATTGTGTTAATTGATGTATTTTTAATGTAATTTGATCATTTAAAGTGTTCAAGAATATTATATTATATTAAAGAAGAAGTTATATTTTAAAAATAAGTAAAATTTAAAAAGGTAATATTGATGGCCATTAGCTACCATCACGTCAACAAGAGAGCTGAGTGACGCTTGTATTGCAATAATTAATATACAAATTTCATGAATGACAGCTTCACGTGAGCACATTATTCGAATATAAAGGAATTTGTTTATTCACGAATAATACAACTGAACACCAACCGAAGTTAAAATTCAAGACTTAATTTTTAAAAACAATACAAGCCCGACAACACGGAAACAAAAAAACCTCCTCCAGTTGGTTTTTGTTAATAGATTTTGACATGAGATACAGATAAACAAATTGCTATGTCATAACCTGATTAGGTTTCCCAGAGGCCTCGCCTTAGTCAGCAGTTTAAAATTTTGATTTATTGACGATCCTTTGTGACGTATTCAATGAAAGATGACCCTTTTACTGGTAAAACCTTAAGACAACTTTTATTGTCGACACAAACCTAGCTTACCGCATTGTTTGGGCTCGGGGCCGATATTGTATCGGTTAAGGTTTCAAAATAGTAAACTGACAATTGTTTAAATGTGGTAGTTAAAATAACAGATTACGTATTTAATCGAAATGTTACAAAATGACCGACGTTTTTGTTCAGGTTATAATTTACTTCGTTTTTAGCTAAATTTCATCAAAATTGTTTAAGCAAATTTTTATAAATTCCAATTTTGTTAACTTATTTTACAAAATTTGAAATAAAAAGAAATTTACGTTTTAAGAATAAATCGAAAAAATAAAAATAATTACGCAATTACGAACAGAGATTATATTGAACTTCGAAGTTCATGCACTGACTTAGTAATAAATATTCATACGTAACTAGAAATGTATTAAAAAAAACTAATCTATAACCATAACTTTCGAACTGGTTATATCTGTTTTATAGCGACCTTTAAAGTACTTCTTGACTACTTAAGAAACATATTAAAATAGTCTTTTTTTTAGACGCGTGCAGGTTACTTGCATTATCAAAACTTAGGCTGAGTACTCAATCAACTCATTGAGTACAATACGTTTTAGTAATTGTGATAATGAGAAACGCGTCAACAAATAAGAAATTGACAAAGTTAGGCGGATGAATGTACTTAACAAAGTAATAATATTTCTAGCAGAAATTAAGATCTTATGAACTCAGTCGGCCATATTGAGTCTATTCCCCGTAAGACTGTTTTATTATCGGTGTAGATTACTTTGCTATTTGTTAAGATAAAGGTATGTACGCGTAGAAACGTGGGCAGCTTTATACTTGTGTAAATATTTGTCAAATTTACTGGATGCATCTTGAAAAGCAAAAATATACACAGAATGTACAAATCTGGCCACATAGCCGCGCATAAAAGACATTTAAAATAAGTCATCAAACATAATTTGATCAAATAGCGTGTATCTTTTATAAACATTAAGTAATAGTCAACACGGTCTACAAGGTACGCAAAGCCTTAAAACATTTTCTTAATGCCGCTTTTGCGATTGTTGACCAAACAATGGACTTGAAATTGTTTTATAAAAAATTGTTGCCGTGTGGGCAAACCAAACTTAGCCTGCGTGGTAAATTTACAAAAAATTATTAACAGTTTAGGTTATTATCTCAAAATGCCCAGTATTACCTTAGTATTACTAAGTAAAATTTATTGTTTCGTACGATTCGCAAGTATTTTAGCAAAGCTGTTTGCAATGAGAATCATTTCAGATAAAAATTGCTTATTGTTTCACAAATTCATATTTTTATTGGCAGAAACTATTGTAGTTTAATTCTTATAGGTAATCAGTGATTAAATGAAGATTAAAAAATTGAAAAGCAGTTTTAATTTTACAATATTTTTCAATAGTTAATGAAGTTATCGTAATATTTTTATACAGTGTTAATAAAATCACAAATAAACTTTTTTTATAAATTGGCTAATATTTTCTAAACAGCTTCATGCATCTGCTAAACACTTCGGAAGAGGCAGTCATGGTAGCATAATGTATCACTTAAGCCAGGTGTCAAGAAGTGCCCAAGGCAAGGTAAGGCACTGATCTCCGCAGTACTTTGTTCGCCCCGCTCACACAAATCCTTCGCAACGCATTACTCACTGCTCAGCCCTTCATCGAGGACACGTCCATAACGGAAGCTATTCAAAACAAATTTTACAGCTTTTATGTGAAAAAAAGTTTCCTTTACATGTTATTGACAAGCTTCCTATACAAATCTATAGGGCATATCTTATGGTAACATCTGTTTTACTGAGATAAATACTTTACAGCTGGGACAATGAAAAGTTTTAATCAATCCGTCAAGAGAGTGCGCTGGGCTGTCAGTATAATCGCAGCACGCAGGTGTCTCGCTGATTTGGTGAAAGAGAATTTTCAACACAATTTTTTCATCGTTTTTTTTTTTAAACCTGATTTCATTATTAACTTTGAAATCGACGCGCGCGCGCGCGCGCACACACACACACACACACACACACACACACACAGCCGAAAATTGTTTCATTTCTCAAATTACCAAGGCAATCTACCTATTGCCTACTTACTAGGCACTCGTTAAAGTGAAAATGAGATATTTGCTGGAACAACAGCAGCGTTACAGTATTAGGCCTACATTTTGTGGACCCAGCATTGGAAAGATTTATTGAATATTTTGTGCTCTTTAAAAATCTCTGAAACGTTTGCTATCAGTATTTTTAGCTTATGTATGTTAGGAAATGAGTTAATGAGCACTGGTCAAATGTAACTCATGTAAACGTTCTCCATTGTAAACCAAAAAAAATACTCATTGGTTACTTCTCCCCAAAAATTCCAATTCCGTAGCTAAAAACATCGGATTTTTGTGCTTGTATAGATTTCAATAAGATCAGGCTAGTGAGATTTGACAAAATCACATGTTTGTTGATTGATTAAAAACAATACACGTAGTCAGTAGATTTCTTTCTTTACATTGTAATTGATCAGCTGTTTTCAAGTTTTAATAATATCAAATATGCCTAGTTAAAAACAGTTTACTGAATTCTTTAAAATGTTAGAAATATTAAATATTTATAAATTTTTAACATTTTTATATATTAAGTATTTTTAATATTAATACTAGGTCATCTTGTCGATTAAAATATTTTTATAATCGAAAAGATTTTTTTCAGTTGTAGATATTGCAACTATTAAAGAAGGCATTCATTGTAATTGTGTGAACTTTTCCTTTTTACTCTTCCATTTCAGAAAATTGTAACAGAGTACACAGTAAGTGATATTTTACAGTTTAAGCGCTAAGGGGTTTGGGTGTACAAGCTATAACGAAGTCGCAACGGGCTCGAGATATAGTTATCACGCACACCGGCGCGTCGTGGCCAAAGTTTTTTTTATCACTCGCGCCTAATTAAAATTCCCGAGCGGTTTGGCGCGTAATCACAAAAAAAACATGTTTGACACTAGATTTGACGCGGGTCACAGCGGGCGGTAGGCGATGATCAAACCCGGAAGTGATAGAGCACACGGACGTGCTCGGAGTGGTGGATGATGCCAACAAGTGTTTCGACAAAGTTTTCTTTGACAGTCATTGGAACCAATCGGAAAAAATTCAGGATATCTTTTCAATCATATAAACTACATTATTTATAAAGAAGACAAAAATTTGTGTCCATCTTAGAGAGCTCCGTGGATGGGAGTAAAGGAAAATATGTAAATGCTAAACTCGATTAAAATAGGTACCAAACATTTAAAAAGGGTTTGTTTGTAACCTACGGGAAATCTTGACGAATTGAAGAAAATAATTTGAATAGAAAGTTTTTAAAAATGGGAGCTCTGTACAAACTCGCGGTTTGAAATATTTACCTCTAACCAGTGTTAATAATAATAACTCACAAAAATTGTTTATGAAATAATATACCACATTATTGAAAAAAATAATTATTTTTTTATATTCCCTTATTAAAAAGGTTTTAACCATTTTGCAAAACGTTTTTTACTGGTTATTAGTTAATTTCCATTAGAAAATTAGTTAAAGTGAGTCATCATTGTAAGACTCAAACCCGATACTATGAAATGGACACTGATCCTGACATCTGGAGTGCGTTTCAACAGTTGCTGAAAATCTTATTTGTACACACAGATTGCATGGACCTTTATTTAACGTTTGGAATTTCGGTTAGATTTGATTCAAACTTGGCAGAAAAATAATTCTGGTAATAGCTTGGACAGGTTTGCTTTCTAGTAGGCTACCTACAATAGAAGCAATTCCATTTTTTAAAAATTCACAAATTTGTACCATATTTTATAAAAAATATGGCTTTACAGTAGTAATGACAGTTAACTCTGCATAAATTGGCATTGAAAATACTAAATAAACCTCCCGATGGTAAGGGTTCTTTTCTTAATGAATATTTTAGTTATTACTAATTTATACAGATTTGAAAACAATTCATGTACTGTACAGTTTTTAGGCTTAGGCTATGTTTTTAATTTTTCTCGTACAATACAAACTTAAACCATATCCTTTTATTAAAATGTTTACGTTATGTTATTATTATATTTAAGTAATACTCGTTACAATTCTATTCCATTACTTGAGCGAGACCTTAGTTTTATTGTACATTTCAATACGTTTCTCTTTATTGACAACCAAGTAAAGAATTTCTTTTTACTGAAGTTTTAAAATGTAAAACAGTAATATCGTCTATTAGGAAACAACAAACAGATTTTTCTGCCAATATTGCTTTCAAAAATTCGGTCAACTAGAGGTTTCTATCTGCTGGAGGTTTTAACATCAGCTTTTGCTTGTAACGTTCGAATATATTATTTCACGGTGATTGTTAAGCACTTCCGATTTTTTATAGAACAGAATGTTTTCATTCTAAAGACAAGGCATTATGTTAATTAGACTCAAATGAACTGCAAGGATTAACCACTTTCTACACTACAAATTCATCTGGCTTGTTTAAGTGCTTGACGTCCTCTGCTGACATCCCCTTGAGAAATAAGTCTATATCTGCACATATCTCCTGTGTATTCCATGCCCTGTAATTAAACACATTAACCTGTTGAACTTCGCTCAGTTGTTGCCCCACTGGAAGGCCCCAATGAAATAGGCCTGCATATCTCTTTGGAAGAAAACAGTTTGTTAAGTTTTTTTTTTTTTTTTTGTGTTTTAACGTCCGACTATTGTGTATATTTGGGCTAATGCAGACGATAGGATGATTTATAGCGTATGAAAATGCCAAGCCCTGGCCGGGAATCGAACCCGGGTCCTCGGGGTGAAAGCCCAGTATACTATCAACTAGGCCACCGAGGCGGCTGTCAGTTTAGTTTCACCACTAAAGCATTGGTGCCGTCCTTATTTGTAGCTGAGAATCAAGTGCTGCACGCAGCTGTTTCACTGATGTAACGGAAACAAATTTCAAACAGTATTTCTTTTATTAAATTTTTTTTGAAAGTTCAATAGGATTTTAAACTTTTATATTACACTGGAAATACGAAATGAAGGCTGCCAGCCATTAGATGCATTTTTGTATATTTAATAGAACTTTAAAATATAATCGTGCAGATTTTAACGCTGATTAGTAGGTATATAGTAAAATTAGAGTTTCAGAAAAGTAAAAAAAAAACGTTAAAGTGTGTTCAAGAAATAAATTGGCCTCTGTTCTGTAACTGATTAACTGATTTGCTTAGTTAAACACAAGATATTAGTGAAATAGAATTTTGTATCAAGTTTGTTGGCGTTCATTTCAAGGTCCCGGATCTCGGTAGCAGCTCCGATAGAAGAGGCTCGCTATTAGTGAAATAGAATTTTGTATCAAGTTTGTTGGCGTTTATTTAAAGGTCCCGGATCTCGGTGGCAGCTCCGATAGAAGAGGCTCGCTATTAGTGAAATAGAATTTTGTATCAAGTTTGTTGGCGTTCATTTCAAGGTCCCGGATCTCGGTAGCAGCTCCGATAGAAGAGGCTCGCTATTAGTGAAATAGAATTTTGTATCAAGTTTGTGGGCGTTTATTTAAAGGTCCCGGATCTCGGTGGCAGCTCCGATAGAAGAGGCTCGCTATTAGTGAAATAGAATTTTGTATCAAGTTTGTTGGCGTTCATTTCAAGGTCCCGGATCTCGGTGGCAGCTCCGATAGAAGAGGCTCGCTATTAGTGAAATAGAATTTTGTATCAAGTTTGTGGGCGTTTATTTAAAGTTCCCGGATCTCGGTGGCAGCTCCGAAAGAAGAGGCTCGCTATTAGTGAAATAGAATTTTGTATCAAGTTTGTGGGCGTTTATTTAAAGGTCCCGGATCTCGGTGGCAGCTCCGAAAGAAGAGGCTCGCTATTAGTGAAATAGAATTTTGTATCAAGTTTGTGGGCGTTTATTTAAAGTTCCCGGATCTCGGTGGCAGCTCCGAAAGAAGAGGCTCGCTATTAGTGAAATAGAATTTTGTATCAAGTTTGTGGGCGTTTATTTAAAGTTCCCGGATCTCGGTGGCAGCTCCGATAGAAGAGGCTCGCTATTAGTGAAATAGAATTTTGTATCAAGTTTGTTGGCGTTCATTTCAAGGTCCCGGATCTCGGTGGCAGCTCCGATAGAAGAGGCTCGCTACATAAGGCAATTTTATATCAGCGTAGATACAAAACTACCCCCAACGCTGTAAAGCCGGAAACTAGAAATACAATTTTAATAGTGACTCTATAATTGACTAAATAATTGTCAAATTCGAAACAAAATGTCCGTTCTTGCTAAATGGTAAATGTAATCTAATTTCGAGAAAATCACTTCCAAAATGTAATTAACAGATAAAGCAGTGGCATGGCACCCGAGGAGCAGGTTAATTGTTAGCCGATGACTTGCGCTTTGCTTAATGAAATGTTTTTGTCGCGTTTTGTTTCCAGACATTGTTTAACGTGGCTGTTACATTAAGATGCACACAGTTATTAGAGTTGTCGCATTTTGTTTCCAGAGATAACGTGGCTGTTACATTGAGAGGTACACAGTTATTAGAGTTGTCGCATTTTGTTTCTAGAGATAACGTGGCTATTACATTGAAATGCACACAGTTATTAGAGTTGTCGCGTTTTGTTTCCAGAGATAACGTGGCTGTTACATTGAGAGGTACACAGTTATTAGAGTTGTCGCATTTTGTTTCTAGAGATAACGTGGCTATTACATTGAAATGCACACAGTTATTAGAGTTGTCGCGTTTTGTTTCCAGAGATAACGTGGCTGTTACATTGAGAGGTACACAGTTATTAGAGTTGTCGCGTTTTGTTTCCAGAGATAACGTGGCTATTACATTGAAATGCACACAGTTATTAGAGTTGTCGCGTTTTGTTTCCAGAGATAACGTGGCTTTTACATTGAGAGGTACACAGTTATTAGAGTTGTCGCATTTTGTTTCTAGAGATAACGTGGCTATTACATTGAAATGCACACAGTTATTAGAGTTGTCGCGTTTTGTTTCCAGAGATAACGTGGCTTTTACATTGAGAGGTACACAGTTATTAGAGTTGTCGCATTTTGTTTCTAGAGATAACGTGGCTATTACATTGAAATGCACACAGTTATTAGAGTTGTCGCGTTTTGTTTCCAGAGATAACGTGGCTTTTACATTGAGAGGTACACAGTTATTAGAGTTGTCGCATTTTGTTTCTAGAGATAACGTGGCTATTACATTGAAATGCACACAGTTATTAGAGTTGTCGCGTTTTGTTTCCAGAGATAACGTGGCTGTTACATTGAGATGTACACAGTTATTAGAGTTGTCGCGTTTTGTTTCCAGAGATAACATGGGTGTTACATTAAGATGGACACAGTTATTAGAGTAGTCGTGTTTTGTTTCCAGACATTACGTGGCTGTTACATTGAAATGCTCACAGTTATTAGAGTTGTTGGGTTTTGTTTCCAGAGATAACGTGGCTGTTGCATTGAGATGCACACAGTTATTAGAGTTGTTACGTTTTGTTTCTAGAGATAACGTGGCTGTTACATTGAAATGCACACAGTTATTAGAGTTGACGCGTTTTGTTTCTAGAGATAACGTGGCTGTTACATTGAAATGCACACAGTAATTAGAGTTGTTGGGTTTTGTTTCCAGAGATAACGTGGCTGTTGCATTAAGATGCACACAGTTTTTAGAGTAAACTATTATATCTAGAGTTCACCGATGAATATAAGCAAAATGTTTTCCTGTAAAAATGAAGTGAAATCATATCCGTGATGTGTGACAGTATTTAGGCCTAGGCTACAGGCTAACAAGTTAAATAAGGACTTGTTTAGTTCAGCGTTGTTAAGTGTTTGTTGTACAATACACGGAGGGTACGAGTATTATGGCGTAACGAAAACAGCAAGGTCTTTTTATCAACGTATTTAGTGAAGCAGTTGGTACGGTCTTCAACAGTTATCTTCAACTTATCTCGTGTGAAGTTATTGTTAATGTGCCCCGCTACAGCAACAGTAGACTTTAATCTAATTAAATTTAATTAATTAATCTAATTAATTAAGGACCTGGCTTAATTTATCATTCATTTTTTGCTTTCCAACAAGAGATTAACGTGTTTAAGAAGCCGGGAAAATAAGAAAAGGTGAACAATAATTTATTTTTTCTACGCATACATACCTAACCTAACCTAACTACTGTAGTGTGTTAACAGTTTCTTGTTTTCCGGCTTTAAGCAAATACATGATATATTCCACTGTGGCTGTCAGACTTGGACATCTTAACAATATTATGATCAATTCAGAGGTAATATAAAATATGACTTTCCTACATTGTTACAATTTGTGATCAATAATTAAAACTAGAAATTCGAAGTAAAAAAAATTACTATTCTTAATGTTATGTAATATTCAATAATATACAGTAATTTACTAATTCTACAGTGTTAATTTTTCATTTATTAAATCAGTCATTTTGTAAGCAAGCAAAATAGTAGCTGGTGTCTGACCTTCGGTTTGCGACCCTTGAAATGAGGGGGTGTATTTTTAACAAAGTTAAAACCTTTAGCAGAGCTATCAAAATTATCACAGATTTCAAATATTGTGCGTGCGTGCGATCGTAATATTAAAGTACCGCATCATTAAAGCTAAAACTAGTCTTAGTTCATACCGGTCGGACCAATCGGATTCAACATGGTCAGGGGGGCGCATTAACATTTTTTGTTATATTAAAAAATGAACGTTTTTGTCCAAATTAATTAATGAAAATTTGTAATTATTTGTAAAAAATACAAAATAACTTCAATATTTGGTACGAGTGTTTTTCATAATAAATCGTTATTTTAAAATAATTCTTTTGAAAAATGTTGAGCGTGTTCCGATAAATTTGACCCTAGTTAACTAATCCTAATTTAAAATTAATATTTTAAACACTTTAAAACCAACACTAAACTTAAGTGTTACGTTGGCCTTTTTGATATTAATGTTAACATGAAGTTGGCTTAGGCTACAAATGATTACTTATTATTTATGGTCCACCCACATTTCTACTTCTTTAAAAATACCATTTCACCGTCAAACTCAGTGTTAAAATTAGTATAAATTAATAAAGTATTTTTGAATTTTAACGTTAATTACATTAGAAAAATCAGGTATACGAAAAAAATGTCTGATTTTTTAAAATTCGTACTTGTCTAAGCTATTGTTGTAAAATCGGTTTTTTTGTCCAAGTTTGAATGAAATCGACACATTAATATTTTAAAATTTAAATGTAATTTGATTTTATCTCTGATTATGACGGTGAAATCAGATTTTCAAAAAATTGGAACATTACGAAGAAAATTGAATCGGCCTTCATTTTTAATCGGTTAAACGAATTTGGTTGGTTAAATAAAAAATTATCCAAATTGGCGTAAATTAATATGACTTCAAATAAGGGTTTATTGAACATATGACAATTAACCCTGATCGTCGTCAGATTAATTTTCGTGTTTCTCCAACCTCAAAAGATTTAAAATTTATTTTAATATTTGTATAAACTCAAAAAAAACTATTTTGGTTTTACATGGTTTTACTCTAAACACTTTGAAATGTTCGGTTTTTATACCGTTTCTAAGATAAAAGTTTTTTGTAAACTGTAGGCTCTGCAGTAAGTTTTAATGGGCACGCAAACATTACCAAATTTGGATTTCCGATAACGCCACAACCGCCGACCATTGGCTTTTGAAACTGGATCTAAAAATCGCACACGTATTCTCCCGTGGCGCTCGACCGAGGCTTATTATTTCCCTAAAACGCAAGAAAAATATCCAAGTCGGCTTCTACGGCATCGAAATGCACCAGCGAGCATTGGACAACTCGCAGGACTCGATGCCTGCCTTTGTCCTGTCAATCACGCAGGACGCGTTTTGTTTACAATTTTAAATCTTTCGTGTCTTTTTATGCTTTAATTGTTCCGGATTTATTGTTCAATCTCCGCCGGTTTTTGCCATCTTCTGGGGGACAATTTATTTTACAAATATTTTATTGTTTTACCAGTTCCGCGATGTTGGCAGACCTGTAACGGAGAGACGACGAAAAAACCGCAGAGCATTACATTGTGTTAAGCGCTTTTTATGTCGGATCTTGAGTGACCGTATTAGAAGAAATGCCTCAGACGGATGTTTCTTTTCTCTTAATCGATTCATTCGACTCTCGGATCAGAAAATGTCGAACAGGAGTAAAAAAATCGGCGAGACATCACTATTAGAAGCACTGTGGGAACACACACGCGCTCGCGCGCGCACACACATGCATGCACGCACGCACGAGTACAGTTAATATTTTTGCTTCATATTTATTATTGTATTTATTTTTTATAAGAAGAAGTTAACGAAGAAGCCAGTTAGCCCGATAAAGAATATCGGGTTCGAATCCACGATGGGAAGACTAGAATAAATTGTATTTTTATGCTAACAAATTAATAGCATTTTATTTTGCTAAGAGCGAATTTTACATAAAATGTAGCCGATTTAGAATTAATAAAGACACAAAGAAAGGTCGTGTAATTACTTTGGAACTAAATGAACCGGACTTTCCTTTAAAAGAAAATATTTTGTGATATCCATTTTTGTGCTTGATTACATGCCATTATACCGTAGGAATAACGGCGTCATCCATATTCATTTATATATTGCACTAAAACTTAACTAAATACAATACTCGGAATGTGTTTCACACATGTGGCGACGAGATTCGTTCAATAATGATGTTGGGTAAAGATATAAGAAGAGGCTAAGTGGAGAACTGAATGTAACGCGAGAGTGTGACAACGATCACGTGTCAAGCATTGCGCCATAGCCTCCTGCCTGTCAGCCATGATGGCAAGCGTAGGCTATTTTATAAAACATATTTAACTTGTAAATAATTTTTTTTACATTTTTGTAGAAATATAGTTGGCTGTGAATTTTGTGATCGTTTGATATTCAAAGTATAAAATGGACACTAAAATTGTCAACTTTCTGTGTTGCTTTCCGTGTTTTAACGTTTTGCAGATAAAACTGGGACATGCTTTTGTCTCCATTTTGAATTAAATATTTTAAAACTTGAATTTCATTTTTTTAGGACGAAAAGCGTAAGCATTTGTTGTACAAAGCATTAGTTTGTTTCATGACTACCCTAGCTTTAAAGTGAGAGTAGGCCTGTCAAGAAGCTACCCCAACGTCACAGGATCTTCCGATAGCCAACTTCTTTTAAGCCTTCTTGGAGGACTTCAGTAAGTTTCATTACTAAGCAATGTGGTCTGAGGGTACACACGGACAGGACAGGAATGTACCACGAGGAAAGAGAGTGTACGTTAATGAAGAAAGTACAGGAAGCTGCAGGCTGTATAACCTACGATTATTAGGCTCTTGCCAGGCTTTGGCTTCCAGGACCCTGAGAACCTCCAGCAGAATGAATTAGTGGACTTCTTAGACACCCCTGCTGAACTAGAATCCAGGATCTTTAGTTGAAAAACAGGTCTTTTGATCGCGGTGCCAGGAACAATCAAACCTTATAACCTCTAAAGAAAACTAATCCAATTCTTGTCAGAAAATACTTACGACGTCTTGGAGATGAGTGCATGTAAGATATTGTCACTCTAAACTAAGGATAACAACTCTATTCTGAACGGAATGCTTATCGAGACTCCTCCCACCAAGTCCTTCTTGTGCCAGCTAGAGCTAGAGGCGACACGTAGAGTGTAAAATTTTAACCAGAATTTCGAAAATAAAAACAGTGTTGAACCCATTAATTTTTTAAAACATTTTTGCCCGAAAATAAACTACCAAATTTTAAAATTATCTGTGTTATTTGATATTCCAGGGAAGTGTTATACAGGCACGCAGCCACTGTGCTTGATCCTCGCTACTCCACTGCTCAGCTTTGTGCACTACTGGCTCGTGAAACTGTAAAACCGAATAGTTCCACTGTTTTGATCCGAAGTCCGATAAAAGCCGCATCTGTTAGTTTCAGGTAAACTTTGGATCGCTATCAGCCCTTGTGTGTGGTCGTATACTGCCCCTGTGTCAGGGTTACAACCCTATTACTAACGCTGATCACAATCTAGAGGACATACCACAAAAGCGGACCCGTTCCTTCGATATATTGTTCATCTCGTTAAAATTTGACTGCAAGGTAATGGCAACAATAAATAAGCAACGCGATTTTGATTTGAAATTCTATTTCACTAACTTCGACTTTGTACTAAACAAATTACATAAATTAGCATTTTAAATTTGATAATTACTTTGAAAATACAAACTTACATCAAAATAAAAATTTCATTTTCTTAATATCAAAGAATAGTAAACAATTAAAAATTATAATTTACGTTAATTAAGATGATTTTCAGTTAGAGTTAAGACTTTTAAAGATAAAAAGTTTTTCAAGATCTGGAATGGCCCCATTATGAAACTGTTGAACAGATTTAGCTAGCTAACGAACTCGTCTCTTAGCCCGTTGCCAAAGTCGAATCTCATTGAACCAAAATTGCGAAAGTGAGAGTTCTAACAAGAAAATCTTTTGTAGGCTTATACACAGTATATATAAATCTTAAACTAGCCCTGAAAAAGTGATGTGGAGGGCCGAATCGATGCTCATTTCAAGGTCCCGGGTCTTACCAAGTTGGTCACATGAGTAGATTATTTTTCAGTTGAAATTCTCTAATTAAAAGATAAACATGACCTTTTGGTAAACTATATTTAAAACCTAGAAGTAAGTATTTCTTCCAAAGCAGCTAGATGACGGGCCCAGTAGAGCGACAAGCAGATAGGATATTGTCACCCCAAACTGAAGGTGACAACTTCATCTGGGTCGAGATTAGCAGTTAAGATATCGTAGCTTTAAATTGTGATAACCATCGGACGTGTGCAGGGGCGAGTATAGGAGCAGCTCCCCACCTTTTCATAGGAATAAAGAAATTCTCTTTGTTTTTGTTTTGTTTTACATATCTCAATTTCCTGTGATTTTCACTGCACTGTATCGTTTTCCGCCGTGTAAGTTAAAAATGGTCACGAGACTCGGCTGTTTCACTGACATGATTGAAGCAAACTTCCAACAATATTTTTTTGTTACATATATTTTAAAATATGATTTCACCGTTATAATCATTTAATACACAGCTCTTCAAACATTTAATTAAAAATAAACCCTGCTCACCGTCAACTTCATTTTCTTATTACCAAAAATCGTTTTCGGCCATGTTTGAATCGAATTGTCATAAATTAGGACATTAAACTGTAAAAATTCTTCCATCATATTAATTTTCTTACCTTATATTGATTTTAAAATTTGAAAGTGTAATTCATTTGTTTCTGTGAATTAGTAAGGCCCACAGTAACCACGCGTAGTGGTATAAACAATATACAATGGATTTTAATATTATTATATTGGCCCAACCTGTTACACTGGCTTGACTTACGATGTTTCCTGGTAGAAACCTAGACCTATATTGGGATCAACCTAGCAATAGGTTCCCCGTTCCACATAAAACACAAAAAGCCTACCCCAACAGTTGTTACAGATCCTTAGGATAGCCTATATAAAAGTACGTTTATGCTTAACTACGAGATTTCGTATGGAATTTTCAAGTTGATGTTTTATTATGTACATTATTTTATCGCTTGTGTTTTGTTACATGTATTTACTCACTATACGATGTATAAATTGAGGTTTAGTAATCTAAACAAAAACTAATCTTGAGATTTCGATCGATCAGTTCGTTTTCATGTCTTCTGAGTTCAAAAAGTAGTTTTTACTTGGATGTGTGTGCGTGCTCGTGTGAATCATTTTTTACAAAATGGTCGATGTGGCTAAAGCACCGGTCAGCCTGCTGCGTCTCTGAACTACGCACATCAAGTTAGTAGGTTCAAGACGCAGTTACTACCGTTGCTTCTCCTTACCGTTAACGCTGTTCTTTGATTTTACCTGGTTTAATGTATAGCCGTTAAGAAAAATGTCAATTTTTGATAAATAAAATCGGATTTTCTCAAAATCATTTCAAACGATTTTTAATACTTTTTCTGAAATGTAGTCCCATGTATCGAAATAAAACAGAAGGGTTGCTTTATCCCAAATAAATCCGGTTGGAAATCGAAAGAATGAAAATTGTTTTAATTATCATAGCTCAACAGCTCAACTTTTATGTCAGTTTTGTTTTTCGTTTTATTTTCAGTATACAAACTTAGCCTAATTCATTAAAAATTCGGTCAATATTATTAAAAATGAAGTTATTTCTTTCGGTTTTGTTTGTCGGTAGCTCTTAACGTAACCTTACCTAACCTAACCTAACCAAATTTTTTGGGAAATAAATGATTGCAAAAACGTTTGTACATTGTGTTTGCACCATTTATTTTTCTATAAATAGGAAAGGAGGGGAGAGTGAGAGAGAGAGAGAGAGAGGCGGGAGGGGAAGGAGAGAGAGAGAGAGAGAGAGAGAGAGAGATCTTTTCTTAGTTTTTGAGATCTTATGTATTTGGAAAGATGTTATGTCTGTCTATCCTCGTCTACAAACGTATGGTTAGATGGAATTTTCTCAAATTATATATTTGAACTCATTTTGATGCAAGTTAGTTAAATGCCATCAATATTACCGTCGACCGACAAACAGATGTCATCCCCAATGGATTTATAGCAAGGAAAATTATACTGGGACATCAGCGAGTACTTAGCGTGCAAGTGCTTCATAAATCCTAAACTGAAAATGTAAGTTAACTTTAAAATGAGAATTGTTTTTTTATAGCCTATGTTTTGTCTGATAACTCATTGAACCGGTAAATTACGAGTGACACGCCGACTGCAGTTAATTGTTCCTGGTACAGTCCGGTAGGAAAGTTGTTTACGTAGAAACAGGAACGAATGTGTAAACACTTGTTGAAAATTGATGTATATATTGTAATTGGATAAAGATATCATATAAGGTATAGCATATCTGTCAATCTGTTGTAAGGGAGGGGCTTATTAGTCAGCAATAGTAGTCAATGAAACCAGCGTTTACCATCTACAAAGGTTGTGTGTGTAGAAGTAACCTAGATATTAAATTTGTTGTGCCAAAATTCGGTTTAAAAAGGTTGTGTGTGTAGAAGTAACCTAGATATTAAATTTGTTGTGCCAAAATTCGGTTTAAAAAGGTTGTGTGTGTAGAAGTAACCTAGATATTAAATTTGTTGTGCCAAAATTCGGTTTAAAAAGGTTGTTTGTGTAGAAGTAACCTAGATATTAAATTTGTTGTGCCAAAATTCGGTTTAAAAAACAAACATTTTATAAATGCTAAATAAGATTATAAAAAAGTGTGAGTGTCATATTTAAAATAAATTAGGCTCGTTAATTATATTCTGCGTCACCTGGAATTGACGTGAAAAAAATGTGGTAAAAGTTCGGAATTTTGCTCCTATCAGGGATCACTTCGTGTTTTTTTTGTAAGTCAGTGCAAAAGTGTTTCTAAAATAAAATATTCTGATTTTTTAAATTCGCCTGTAAAACTGTAGCAATTTACAGAAATACATAAAAACCAACAGAGGAAAATTATATGTTTAATAAGTTCTATCTTCATATTTCATTAAAAATGTAGCACTGAAGGAGTGGTGCTTAAGGAAACCAATTTCAGTTTACGTTTTCACGAAGAACTTAATTTTGATTGTTTTATAAGAACTGTATTGTCAAAAAGCCCATTATTGTGTACATTATAAATTAATTAGTGCTTACACAAAAATAAGTACAGAATCATATTTACAAATTAAGGACATTTTTCTGCTTTTGAATAATGAGCTCTTATTATGAAACTAATATTTTTTTAAATACAGCTAACATTTAAAAGGAAAAAAATAGAAAAAGTGTTGTCTTTCCACCCCAAATTAAAATCCTAGTTACGCCCCCGTCTGTTAACATACAAATAAAAGCACCCTCCTTGAAATTACTGAATAAAATTTTACACCTCTGTGAGTCTTGCTCCTCTATTAATTCGGTTATGAAAACATATTCACAGCAATAACAACACAGCTATTAACAAACAAACTCCAATAGAGTGGTGCGGTGAAGGGCTCCAGCCATGCGGAAGTTAGGGGAGGGGGAGGAATTGTTAAGAAGATTTGTAATGGTTGGTTCGCATCTTTCCACCGCTCTACCCTTAGCAACACGTATTGTACAGTCAGCTGAGAAAGTTGCTACTGCTCGGACACTTAAATTTGAGCGTAAAACCAAAGTTTACTTAACTAATAATAAAACCGAAAGGTGGGAATATCCCGTTACTCCTTAGCTATTTCATATGTAATCAATAATTGGTTGTGATTTCAGGGGAAAAGCCGTTCAAGTGCGAGTACGCTGGCTGTGACCGGAGGTTTGCGAACAGTTCCGACAGAAAGAAACATTCTCACGTGCACACTTCGGATAAGCCGTATAACTGCCGAGTGTCCGGGTGCGATAAGTCATACACTCACCCCAGCTCGCTCAGGAAACATATGAAGGTAAATGCAGTATTTATTTTTATTTTGTAGTGACACGTAATAAAGTTTAATTATATTTAATCCCCGCATTAAAAATTAACAACTTCCTTGTTTTTATTTGTTTTTTTTATTAATTTTTTTCTTTTTTTCTCTTATTCCAAAACTTTTGTCGTAACGCACACGAAATCTGTTCAACCGTTTTAATATGAAAGCCATTCAAACTCTTAAATGTTTATAAAAGTTAAAAATTTTAAGTTATCTCCACACTTTAAAAAAAATCTAATTTTCTGATTTTGATTTATATCCAAATTGCAATATCTAATTTTCATTGGAAGCACAAAATTTACATTCATTTAAGTTCTTTTTTATGTTAAGTTTAAGTAAGATTAGAAACTAGAGGAAGGGATTACATAACCCCAGCAATGCGGTCGATGGAGCCATTGTGCTACTAAACCTCTTAAATACTAGTTCAGCAGATTGGTGCTTTTAATAGGTTCTAACAACCCATCCTGCTGGAGGTCCATGTGGTCCTGGAAACCAAAAACCCTTTGCCTCCTGCTAGCAGTATTCTCACAGTCATGAATAATCCTTCAGTTTCCTCCTGTTTCCTGAATAGTCTACACACGGTTTCTCCGTGGTACATACCTATCCTGTTAATGTGTACCCTCAGACCACACTGTCCAGTAATGAGCTCTATGATTTTTCTGAGTTGTTCTCTGCCCAAGATTTCTGCCGCAATTTTAAGTCCTCCATGAAGAACCTTTCTTAAGAAGCCCTTTCTATGGGAATGCCGGTGCAGGTTATCCAATCGTGCCTGGTGTTGCTTGTTAATCCACTTACTAACAGCAGATCGATCCAACGAGAGATCCCTAACGCCGGCTCGGATCCGATAAACTCAGCTGCACATCCCAGTCCAGCCAGTCGGGCTGCCTCTTCTTTATGTTAATAAAATGTTTAAGTTTACGTTACTTTAAGTTTTTCTGTTTATTTCTAACCCAAAACAGGGTTTCACCTTGGCATGAAGGGTTGTCAAGCTTTGTTTCACAAAAAATGGACATGTTTTACAGAAATAGGTAACGCATGAATTTGGGGTATAGTGATTTTGGTTCTTGAGAAAAGCATCATAAAAAATTCTGTTGTCGTGATTGAAACGAATAAAAAAAAACAATTTTTCCAATATTCCAAGTTGTCTTTAGGATAATTTATAAAAATTAGTTTATTAATATTAATAGTTAATTTGAAATCAAGATAAATGTGTACATAGATAAATGTGTTTATAGGCTATAAGTTGTTTATTTTGTGCCACTTAATTTCTGTTAAAGTTATTACACGAGTTGAGAGCTGTCACATTATCAGCTGATACAATGATCCCTTATTCAAGATTGCTGGATAGCCAACCTTGACATTAACACATACATGTAGGCCTATAGTTTACGTTATTTTAAAACAATACAAACGAGTTCATTATCATTACCATTACGTAATCAATGAGGTAAAGAAATTTACCAATTAATTACACTTTGTTGTGAAAGTCCGGTTCAGTGTTTACAGATGTGTCGTGTTGCTATGCACCAGTGGTAGGACTGTGTCATTTGTATTTTGTATTTATTTAAAAGAAGATGCCGTTATTGATGTTGGCACTGTATTCATATTGTTCTTCAGAAGTTGGTTGTGAACGAAACGAAAGTTGCTGTAAGGCATAGAATGCCATAACAGGATGTGGCCGATAGGACAGCATTTCTCCGCGTTATCGTGCCGGATTCTTCCAGTCACTGTATTTTGGGTTTAGTGTTATTGAATAGAATACGTAAAGCAGGTTCTGAACAACATTTCTGAAAGTTAATATTTCAGTTAAACTCCGGTTAAAGTTTTTAACGCGGCGTTAGCTTGTGTGATCAAGTTCTGCGTAGGTTAACTTGTTAACGCCTTGTATGGATATGTTAAGAACAGTTTATAAGTTGCCGACTTTACATTATGCATTTAGTTTCATGAAATCAAATTACTTAATACACACGGTTGTGCTACAGTTCTTATTCAGTTTTTACTTTTCAGTATACAAACAAAATGTGTGAAGAGATTTGCGAGTAATTATTGTAGTTTCTCTGATTCGTTTTGGTCGGTTAAAGTAACACATTTGTCTAAAATTCTTAAATTTTCTGAACCTGAATTGTCCTTTAATTTACATGTCGATATTCGTAAAAAATCTCAGACAAAATATTTCAAGGACACAATACTTTCTGTATACAGTGTTGAAATACAAAACAAAACTTGTATGTAATATTTGAGCGTTAATTTTGCGTTTGCACAGGTCCACGGGAACGGTAAGAGCCCCCCGCCCGGCTACGACAGTGAAGAGACAAACAGCTCCTCGGCGGAGTCCATCAGCGTGACGGAGAACACGACAACAGCGCCCTCGCCGCACCACGGAGGAGGCACCACCCTGTTGTCCAGCAACCTCTCGGACTGGTACGTCAGCAGCGGCGGCATGCCCACTCCTCCTAGTAACGAACACTCGCCGGTCAACCACTTTAACCCTCACAATCACCACTACCATCTCAACCACCATGGCGCGACGACAGCTTACTGAGAGCAGCCCCCCACTTCGCACCATATCCTCGGTATCCCCTGGATCCCGCTTTGACCAAGGGGTTAAGGGATCTGTCCTGAGGTTCTGCAGAGAGATACACCATTTTAACTTGAAAAAAATATAGAATTTATTTTTTCCCCTTTATAACCTGGAAAAGTGACATTATTGGTTTAATAAAATATAATTTCGTAACTCGAATTGTATTTAGGCCTGTAAATAATGGCAAAGTTACAATGCAGTCACTTTATGTAATTTATTTTTATTTTGCTTACTAAAACAAAAACAAGAAAACATAAATGGCTTAAATGTAAACATACAGTATATTGCTGCTCTGCTATTGCGTATAGTTGTATACAAATGTAATTTCATTACTTACTGTTCCGAAAATATTTATTAAGCCAAAATACTTAATTCAAAGTGTAACAACAACAGCAGTTTTAACAATGGTTTAACAAATGGAAGGGAATTTTAAAAAATATATAAAATTATTTATGTTAAAGCTGTTTGGAATTAGGCGAGAAATATATTTATTTGCTATATTCCAAAATAATTTATTTGACAAGTTAAAAGTTATTTGGAACACTAACCATAGTGGTTGGTTAAATAAAAGAGAGGAAATACAAAAATTTCACAAAAACAAGAATGTCATTCATTATTACTTCAAAATATACCAAAAATTAATAAAAATAAGCCTTTTTATGTGAACTATGTGGTTCTTGTACAGTTTTAAAAGGTTTTTTTAAAACTTTCCAGAATAATAATTTTTTTTAACTTACTTGTTCGGTTTTCAAAGTAAATACTTAATGATACAGTATTCCTGGTTACTTTTTTTTGACCTTCTGCCATCATTTCAGTACACTCGATGTTTTGACGGGAGTACGTACGCCTTTAAATTAAAGCTTCTTCTCTAGAGCTAGAATATAACTAGTGCTTATATTCGGGGTACACTTGAATATAACTCTGTAGGCCTGCCTAGAATTATGTTAGAAAACTACAAATTAAAAACATGAACCTCCCTCATGGCTAATACCCTGAATAATCAAATAATGAGGTAACTATGTTTTAGTTACTTGTTAAGTAAGTTGGTTTTAGTTTTAGGCGTATGTTTTGATTTCTCAGATCTTTGACCGTTAGTTCCCGTTTATAGTTTTTCCCCCGCAGGGGTTGCAGACTAGCTGCACCTATTGAGAGGATTTAGATGTCCCTCGCTGTACCCGAGTCTAACACTACACTTACAACACTACACCGACGACTTTTAACACTTTACACTCACACTTACATTTAGGGAGGCGATAATAGCCTTAATGTGCTTTTCGCCTTAAAATAAAAAAAATTCTAATTTTTTAAAACAAATATAGGCTTAGCCACCTTGCTTAAATTCTAGTTTTTGTTTACAATCATATGTCTATCAACCGAGCTTAAGTTCTAGTTTTTGTTTACAATCATAGGTCTTGTTTAAATTCTAGTTTTTGTTTAAATCACAGGCCTAAGTTCTAGTTTTATCGGATTTTGGCTTATTGTGTTTAATACACAAAATTAATAAGTGATGGCAAAGGTCTGAATAGAAAGTAATCCATGTGATTCAAAATTAATGATTTCAGTCATTTAAGCTGCAAATAAATTATAATCAGACATTCAGTATACAAACTATATTAATTTAGTAGTGCTGTTATTTACTTTAAAAAAAAATAATAAAACCATTTATTATTTGGCGAAGCCTGCAGATCCCTGCTTTAGATATGCATAAAATCGAGAAAAATCAAAATTTCTTTGAAACAAGTGTTTCAAAAAAAGTGAAGTGGGGGTGAGTCAGTGTATATTAGTGTTAATTGGACATTAATTTTGAAAGACAAAGATTATAAATTGTATTGTAATGTATTTAAGTATAGTAATAAGTCAATGATTTATGTATGTGTTTGTAAATAGCTAACTGCGTCTCTTGGTGTTTTCACAAATTTAGTTGAACATTTTGAAAACAAATTTTGGGGATTTTCTAAAACTACTTTTAAATTTGGATAAAGTAAATGCCTAAGTTTAAAGTAAAAATACCGTTTGTCACAATATTCTGTCAATAAATATTACGTGTTGATAGGAAAATATGAAATATTGCGAAAAATTATAATTAATCATAAGTAAAAGTGAGCAAAATTATCATAATTTTTTTATCCCTTTATATTAAGAAAGATTGGGCCTAAACAAAATCAAAAAAATAGTGCTTTAACACGATACTTTTTCACATAAAGTATTCAGACAAACAATTAATTTAATTTTATACAGTCACTGTAACAATTTAATGAAAGGAGAGACGTTTAGTGTTGTGGAACCTGACTTTGAGGGCAATAATACCATTTCACATCAGTCAGTCGAGGGATCAAGAGGCGTAAGTAATGTGTAAGTAATCAATTTATTGTGGTGATCATGAAAGTTAATAGCTTTTAAAATTTCACATTTGGGTGAGAATTTCCAATCCTTAGGTAGTCCTTGCCCAAAGTAAGTTATTGTGTCAACTTTAGGCTTATTTTATCCAGAACGTTCACTTTTACTTCGTGTTGGACTGACTTCATTCTTTAGGCTAATTTTATCCAAAAAACGTTCACTTTTATCTATTGTTGGACTGATTTCCTTATGAACAAACATTAGGCTTGTTTTATCGAGAAAACGTTCAGTTTTATCTTGTGTTGGACAGACTTCCTTATACAAAAACTTTACGCTTATATTATCCAAAAAAACGTTTACTTTTATCTCGTGTTGGACAGACTTCCTTTTACAAAAACTTTAGGCTTATTTTATCCAACAGTTTTATCTCGTGTTGGACAAACTTACTTATAAAAAAACTTTAGGCTTATTTTATCCAAAAAAACGTTCAGTTTTATCTCGTGTTGGACAGACTTCCTTGTACAAAATACTTTAGGCTTATTTTATCTAAAAACTTCAGTTTTATTTCATCTTAGACAGACTTCCTTATACAAAAACTTTAGGCTTATTTTATCCAAAAAAACCTTCACTTTTATCTCGTGTTGGACTGACTTCTTTTTACACAAACTTTAGGCTCACTTTTAGCTCAAGAATCAATGAAATTAAAATTGTTTTGTAAATGTAAATATTTGTGTATTTATGTACAGTGCTAGGTAGGTTACAGCCAAGATATGCAGTACAGTCAGGCAGCTTCTGTTTCAGTGTCAGCTTTATGGGTACAATCAGGGCTAAAAGTAGTCCTGACAAATTCTACTTGGAACATGCTTTAATCGGTGATGTAATTATTTACGTAAAATAGTACTGTACATTTCTATTTTCTCGCCGAAGAAAACTGAAAAAGTCCTTTTTTAAAAAAAAATGTGCTTCCCAGATTTTAACACAAACTTCAGTCGTATTATTATTATTATTATTCACAACTAAATCAGTACTTTAAAGAATAAATAAATGAAATTTATGGTTCAAGGCCTTCAGTTGAAAACTAGATCATAAACTTATTGGCCTAAATATTAAAAAAAACTCTATACAGTTCTTTAAACTCGATATTGAATAAATAAAAAATTCAGTAAATTAATTAGAACAATTGCATAAATTATATCGTATAGGTCTAATACTAATCTCTCTAAATTTTTATGTAAAAAATATGAACAAAAACAGTCTTTGGATCATCGATCTCTTTACTAAAAATGTATTTCCTAGATTGTCTCAATTTTAATCATTCGCCAAGTTTCATAACTCAATCTGCTTTATCAAAATAAAAAATGTATGAAAATACGACTCAAGATTAAAATTGAAAAAACTATAACATCAGTTAAAATTTTGGCCATCTTATTTTGTTATTACTCTTTGTATAACAAAAGTTTTGAGCAAAAACTAACTATACAGTATTGAGAAATTATACCATATATATTTTTTTATCGATTGCTTACAAATTGAATTTTTGGGGCGAGGCCTACTTGAAGACTAAATTTAAGAAAAACATTGATTAAAATATTTTAAAGTTAGCCTAATTGTTTATTCTCCAACAATAATGTAGCCTGATAGTTTATCTTCAACAATAAGCTAGCCTAATATTTTATTCTCTAGAAGTGTGAACAGGCCCAATATAACAGTAGTTTAGATAAAAAATTATGTCTCGAAACCTGGTATATATTAAAACGGATATAAGATACCATTCAAAATGTTACAATTTTTTTCAAGATCATATATATATATATAGCATTACATGCTTCATATAGCGAGAAACTAATCAGTTTAGTAATATATAATTAAATAATCGGATTATTATACTATGACTGGAATCTTCAGAAATAAGACAATTTACTGAAACAACAAAATTCATCACCGATAATAGCAACTGCACTTGTTCCTAGACCTATTTCAAACATTCTTCACTATTCTAATGTAAGCTTTAAGAAAGTACTGTACTATATTTCCTATTTATATCATACAAGTTTCTCTGGAAGATAATCTTCACAAAAGAAATCGTTTCACTTCTAAAGTAAAAGAAAAAAACCTGTATATTTTTTGGTAACTGCAAATGCTATGATATATTTGTGTATTTATATATTTTTGGTTACTTTGCTTATGAAATCAGTATGGCAGTGGATGTAGACGCTGTAACAGCTGATGAAATGAGGACGCTTGTTTGGCAAAGTTGTGCAACCAGCTGAGCGCAATTCAGTTTGAAGAGAATGTCTCAACACTGTGCCTGTATAGCCTACATTAAGTAAGATGAAGTTTTACTGTTCTACTTTTGTAAAAAAATCAATTCTTTTTTGTCATTGTAAAAGTTCAGAGAATAGATATGATTAGTAATTAATGTTCAGCATTTATTTGAATCTTTGTCAGCAGAATAATCTGAACAACTGGAAATAAATTATGAAAATTTTGTAATCATAACAATTAGCAAACTTTTCAGTTCGCTGATCAAGTATTCTTAAAACTAATAATAGTTCAAATTATTTTTTTAAATTTTAAAATACTAGTCTAGATTAGTTCAAATTATAAATTGTTTCCGATTTCTAAACTTAAAACTGAAATAACCATAGCCTCAAAATATTGTTTGGGTTCGTTTGTACTCGGATAACTTCGTTAAATACCTAACAGTCATAACGGTTCACTACTTTGCTAAAGCGACCGTCCTCGTGTATGTAGGCACCACCAAACAAAATGCCTTCGCTTGTGTTCACTGTTCTCCACAGAGTGCCTTCTACTTCAACTAAACTTGCATTCCTTCGACGTAATTGTCAGATTTAAGCCAAATTGCAAATAAATGGACATTATTATAAACCTGATGTATGTGTGTTTATTCTAAATATACCTTCACCGATCCTACAGGCTAATAAAAGTAAGACCTCGTACAATTTTTGCAGATAAACATTTTGTATTTCCCTAAACTTTGTGTCTATACTGTTGAGCTGTTCCTCTAACACTGAGCTTATAAATATGATTTTACCATCGTAATCAGCGTTAAAAACTGCATAAATTATCATTTTGAATTTTCATAATATGATGAAATTAAGAAATCTCGACGGCTTTCAGGGTTCATTTTCGTAATTGCATTGTAACTTGAAAGTTTAAAATACTTATCAGCTCAGAGAAGCGAGATCTCTGGTGTGTGTGTGTGTGTGTGTGTGTGTGTGTGTGTGTGTGTGTGTGTGTGTGTGTGTGTGTGTGTGCGCGCGCGCGCGTGCTTATTTGTTACACAGTTTTGAATTTTGTTGAATATGAACTTTGTCTAACAAACACACCAAAACTATAGAAGACAATTTTGGTATCAAGATTGAATCTATAATCAGACCGAAATTACGAATTCTTGAGTTATTATTACTGTTCGGACATTTGCTACCATTTGTATACATTTGTGTAAAACTATACACGACGTTTCGAGAGTATGGATGAGTTCCCGGACCATTATTTAAGAGATTGGCTCAAATTGTAAACATGCAACTACAACAAGTCAATGTTCGTTGCGTTACCTTCAAAGTAAGAAAAACACTACTTACTCAGGTCAAACCAGAAATAAATCTGGAGTTTCTTGCGATCAGGTAACCAAGAAAAATAATCGAAAACGCTACACAACACCTGACAAATACTTTATCAGAAACCGATTGCTGTAAATGATCGAAGAATCATTAGATGTTTAGTACAAAAGTGCGCCTTCAGAACTAAGGTTATGCAATAAGAAGACACTCGTATATGTGTAGTGTATCTCTAACGCTTGAAGGAAATACAGAATTTAAATATTAATTGAAATAAACATTATTATTAATTAATAATATGCTATATTACAGTTTGTACTATATTTATTTATATTTTTATAATAATATTTCGAATGATATATTTGTTATTGACAGCATTAAACTGTTTGCAAGCTTGGCGAATAAGTCAACGTTAATTAATTTGAAATGTTCACTAAGGTGCAGATTTCATACTTGTGTACTTATAACCAATACATATAAATACATACACACACTATATAAGTACAGGTGTGAATGAAGTAACACTTTGTTGTTAAAAATATAATCGATGCACGTACCTGTCTCCCTGACGTGATGGAAGCGAATTTTCAATAGCAATTTTTTTAAACTACAGTTGAAACTAACATATATTATTGTGAAAATTAGAATGGTTTTCTATCATTGACCCAAATGTTTTGGGTTCCGTATAAATATGAAATTTCATCTCCATTCATTCATCAGTCCCTAGCACTGTTACAGGTGCTGATCAAGGCTTCTGCTTTTCCACTATTTTCCTTCCCGCTTTCCGATACATCTCATATCTATTAAGATTTGGATGCGACTGTCCTTATCATCGAAAAACGTGGTTTCACAACCAAGTCTGTGGGAAGTTGGTGCGAGTGTATATCAGGGGAAGGAATTCTTGACGAATTATCTTTATAAATACTTCTTAGGTAAACAATTACAATTTCGTAAATAGTAGATTACATAATCAAGGTCGCCTCTAAGGAAACAACAACTGTTTAATGTACAATAGAAGGCTGTTTGCTATGGGAACATGTTAGCTTCACTGCGTTGCTAAATTATTGTTGAGGAAATGCTAAAATACGGAAAGTAAAACGACTACGTTAAACATATAGCATTACATAAATAAATTATATTACATTTAATATACTGCGTTACTTTATATAAAATGTGTTATATTAAATAATTTATTAATACTTACAACTTTACCCATTTAATATAATGTTATCTATTTTATATAATGCTATTTATAAAATATAATTTTATTTGCATTATATTAAATAAATTTGAGTCATTAAATTTACTACGTTACATTAAATATATAGTATTATAATAAATAAATTACATTATATTATGCAAATTAGACACCTTCTAATATTTAGATACCTTAAACTACATTTTTTAATAACAAGGAATAAAACATTTTATAAATTTGTTGAAATACAGTGGCTCCTCAAGGGGGGGGGCGCATAGACAAACCCTATTCGGGAAATACGTGTGCGCGCAGATATAAACAACAAAAACACAACTTTGGCAGAGTGCATTTCAGGAAATGAAGATTTCATTCTCCAATTTTTCACTGTCCAAATATATTGAAAGCATTGGAACCTGGATTCAGAAGTGAATATTCGTCGAGTGTTCAGGACAATAAAAGGATCTTGCGATTTGAAAGATATTTTGAAGCAGCAAAGATAAAAAAGAAGCAAATTTATTGATTTATTTATTTTAATTCGATTTTGGGATATCCCATGTTTTTGAAAACTCGGTGTTTAAGTAAGATACATTTATTTTATTTTTGTGTGCGGTATGTAATTCTTTTAATTGCATACAAAACTAAGCTGCACACTAAGCTAGCTGTTGCCATGGCAACACATTATTATTTGATGAGTCACGTCGTGAAGCCACGCTCGTGAACGTCAGCAGTTTGTACAACCTGGTCGCAAAGTGAACGCAGAACAGTTGACTGTAAGCCATGGAACTGACAGTGCTCGCGTTGTGCCTCACGGTGACTTCAACCTCAGTTCTGGCGGCACAGGAGTGGTGGAGGACTGCCATCTTCTATCAGATTTACCCCAGGTCCTTCAAGGACAGTGATGGCAATGGTGTGGGAGACCTGAACGGTAAGTGATACGGTATCACCGACAATATAGTGCGATATATTTTTCCTTTAAGTAATCGTTTTACTTATTAACTCGGTAAAACCCTTTCTTGGTGTTCAAAAAAACTGAGGGCGGTTTTTGAAAATCGGTAACCTTACGCTGTTTAATAATAACAAAGTATTCATAAAACATTATCTAAATCAACACTGCAAACTTTATAGAATAGTTGTAATTATTCTTGTTAAATTCTAAACAAAACTTCATTTTCATACGCTTGTGTTTATTGTAACATTTGTTTACAAATATAAGGTAAACTATCGCTAACAGCGTATCCCGACATATCGCTCATTTATTACGTTTAACTTATTTTTTATTTAATTTCTATTCCCCAATAAAACAGAACCAGGTTGTGTTAGCTAAAGTTTTTGAAAGAAAATATTAAGTTTTATTGAACGACCACTACACCAATGGACGCTGTATTTTCGCTACGTTTTCTTCATCAGTTGCTCCGAGAAGTAGAAAATTAAAGAAACTTAAAAAATTGACTCTTGTTATTGTTTCTGAGTGTACTTCACTTAAAAGCCTTCATTTTAAAACGGTTTATTGTAATAAGTTGATTATTTCTTTAAAGAAGTTTTAATATGAATAAGTATCGTGTAAAACATGAACTAGACACGTAGGCGTAAGTTACTTAGTAAAGGAAACAGAATGACGAATAACCGGTAAAACAAGTGTTTTCGGACATACAATGTGCTTATAAGAACGTTTTTTTTATTAAGACTTTCCTTTATTCATTTTTAAACTGAATTGAAACTTCAACTCATGTAGGCTTACTCATGAATACGCCAAATTAATGGGAACATCAGTGCAAAGATTGAGACACTAATTAAGAAGTTATAAATTGTTGATAACCTAACTTACTAGAATTATTATAATTATATGTTTACTATATGTAACCTGGCATAAAGCTTTTCCAAATAAATTCTACGTTTCAATAAAAAAAAAATTGCTGACCGTAAGACTGCTGACTCATTAATAAGTGCTGAATCTCGCACAACACAATCATAACGAGTTAATTCAAAATGAAGAAAATAATTTTAATCATCAGTTTTTCACTTTTATTTTTAGCGAATTGACAATTTAAAATGAGTGTTAGGAGCTACTATAATTGTTAAGCCCAAACCAGAGACCATGAGCGCCGATTCTAATGCTACACTTACTGACTCGTTTACACGCACACCACGCGCTTCGCGCGCACACACACACACACACACACACACACACACACACACACACACACACACACACACACACACACACACACACACACACACACACACACACACACACACACACACACACACATATATATATATATATATATATATATATATATATATATATATATATATATATATATATATATGGTTATATCGTCACCAATAACTTAAGTTCGATTTGATTCAAACCTGGCAAAAAAAGAGATGGATAAAGTCTTGGGAGAAGTTTTTTAGTCAATGAAATTTACTGAAGCCATTAAAATTTTTAAAAGTTTTCTATAATTTTTCACCATCAAAATAAGAGTTAAAATCTGCTTAAATTAACATTTTAAATTGTACAAATTGCATTGAAAATACGAAATGATTCTGACGATGGTCGAGGTTTATGTAGTTATTGGAAAATTTAAAACACTAATTTCAACGCCGACTGTGATGGTGGAGTGACGTCCACAGAACCGCAACACGAGGAATTATGACTTTTACTGTGACTGGGGCTTTGTTTTGTTTTTATTTAAAATGTGCACTTGTGTAATTTTATTTACATTTTCTAACTTTTTGTAAATTCAAATTACAGTTGATTGTCGCGACAGTAGCCAATGACATAAACAACTTGAACCTTCCCTGAAATCGTTACAGCCGATTGTAATAAAATATGTACCAAGTCGCTCACTTTGTTATCTATTTTTCAGAAATGATTGGCATACTTAATTGTAATGTGAAAATAATTTTCCAATGTCAAGTTCAAATAACTGCAATATTGGCAATGTATTATGGAAACAATCATTGTGCTTGGTATAAGCGATAATCAGGCTGATTGCGTTGCAACAGTTGTGTTTGTGCTAATATGAGGCAGCTGTGTCTGGGAGATAACCAAAAACGTGGTTCTTAATTTATTTAAAAACAATTCATTGCAATTAATTGCAAAGTAGTTACAATAATGGATACGCAATAGTGCTTTATGAAGTAATTACAATCAATTATTTAAGAATTAAAACATAATTAATTGTAGTTACTTCATAAAGAACTATTCAGAATCCATAACTGTAATTAGTAATCGTTCGTTATAATTAATTAATTATTGTCTAAAAAAGTAATTAAATAATTTACGAGTATTTCGTTGAATTTTGAAACGTCATCTTTATAAAGAAAATTCCATTCATTTAAAATTTATTTAGCACATACAAAATGGTTAACTATTTTGACAAATGTAACACTTCGTAGATTCGGAAGTTGTACTCGTGATGGTTTCGGTCGCTTAATTACGTAACAAAACTATTACAAATAATAAATGTAAATGTTAATGGTACTTCTTTACCATTTATTGGTAATTTAAATTAAATATTATTACACTTTTGTTATCACTAATTATGATGTTGAAAATACTCCGTAACAATGCTGAGTAATATTCTTTACTTCCTTACTACGTTGATTAATAATTATCAACAAAGTAATCACGTATATCAATAAAATTACAGTTTAGTTTTAGCTTGAGTATATAAAAATAATAAATCTATAATCCGGTTCTGTAAACCACTTGTGTATAGGCTAATACTTAAACCGCTGTTATTGTATAATATATTTTAAGCACAGTTAGTACATAAGCTGCACCAGGGCTTTGCTACAGAGATTATGTAACAATTAATTATAGCGGAAAGGACTTTGGTGCAGCTTACATAGTCTCAGTCTCAGGAGGCTGTGAAACTATCCGCTAAATGTTACCACTCCGAAAGAAAAAGCGCCTTTCAAACTCCGTTTGTTCCGCATTCTTCATGTCGAAGCCATCCCGCAACTAACACTGGTGTCCGCAAGAGTATTTTAACCATATCTCGGTAACGTATTTGGTAGCATTTTGGTTTATTTCTATTCTTATGTGTACTTAATTCTTATATCACATTTCGCAAAATCCAAAACCTGAGGCAGATCTGCACCGGTTTTTAATAATCTAAAGCATTCATTTTGTCAAATTTTTGTTAATTTTTAATTAAATTTTGTTAATTTAATACACCGTATAAATAGTCCGGTGATTTTATTTATTTAAGTTTTTGTTGGACTAAAAATCCAATAAGGATAACTCACAACAACTACTTACTATTATTTACCATTCATTAGTAATGATTACGAATTTGTAAGATTGTGGGATTTACAGTAACGTCACATCTGTATTTTTACATGTTATTAGTTAACAAAATTTACAATCGATTAATACTACAATAATTTCACTGCTTCAAGGACGTTTGGCAGCTGTTCAGCCATGACTCGATCACGTGACATTGGCGTCAGTTGTTTGGCAGCAGAAGTGCGCACTGTACATGTAATCGAATTACTGTTCACGATTTAAAAAACTTTTGATATTACACTAACCGTAACAACTGTTGACAACTTTGAAACAGTGATAAACTTGTTGTACTGTGCTTTGAAGCTAATTTCAACCGGAAAATGAGCTATTCGAGCTCACCTTCCTAGTCTGGTTAAAGGCCCCGATCCTATCGTCTTGATCATTTTCTGAGATATCGTTAACATTAAATAAATAAATAAATATTCGTGTTTGTGTAACTGTTTTGGTCCGATAAACTTGGAACCGAATTGAATCAAATCAGTTCTGTTAATAGCTTGGTCACGTTCGTTACCACAAAAATCTTTTCAACAGTTTCAAAGCTATTTAAAATATTTAAAAAATCGTAATATTTTTATGGTATATTTTTTTGAAAGTCAGATTTAACCTCGTGAAAGTCCGCTGAACATATGAAAGTGAACCTGACGCGATTAACTGTTGGAAATTAGCTTCCATCACGTCAGCGAGAAAGTTCCGTGCCGTAGTTAGGAAATACTGATTATGTGGAGGACCTAGACACAAACAATGTCCTCAATCAACTGCAATGACTTGCTCATTACACTCGCCACTGTTAGCTTTGTGCCACTCACCTGCCTCGCGCAAGTGTATCCGACTTAACCACCAAACTCAGGATTAAAATATCCATAAATTAGCATTTTAAGTTAAGATGAAATTATGAAAATGAACCCAGACCTTCGTCAGACTGCTTTGTATTTCTCCTGGAATTTAAAATTTTAATGTTAGCAGAAAGTTCATTACTGCGGTGAAATCGGATTTACAAAAAGGAATAAGAGAAAAAAGTAATGATTTTATATATATCCATCAAAAAATGATTTTGTTGTGTTGGTTTGGCCCATTTCATGATACCGGTCTGGTTGAGTCACGATGGCTGCTCCAATCGTTCATAACCTATTGGGGAAACTGTTCACAAGCCGTAACATACAGGAGCAGAATCCTTCCAAAGATAATTCCAAATTAGGTTAGGTTAATTTCCAACTGGAAAATTGTTCAAAATCCATAACAAATATGAGCAGAATCCTTCAGAGGATAATTCCAAGTTATTTAATAAAATTTAATAACAAAGCTTTGTTAAAGGAAACGCTTAAAGCATTTTCCGTACATGCGATCACTTTGCAAAGCGCGTGGAAAAAGTTTGATTTCCCAGAGTGTAATTATCTTAAAACACTTATAATGCGCATTCTCTACCTCTCCTGCAAGACTCAAGATGTTTTTAGGCAGACGGTATATTTATAAAATAAAGCTTTCCAGACTTTCTAAATTTTTCCTTGTAGTTTTCTTGGATACCTCAATAACTGGGCAAAGGTATCCGGATTGTGTTTATAAAAAGGAAAAACAGATTTTATAAACCTCAAATTTTAAATTTCCTTGGCGCATCGGTTGTAGATATGAGGTTATTTCATCACATAGGCTAAGATCCTATATGACACATTCACTCAATGGAAAAATTAAAAGTTGTGTTTCAGTTGTGTTTATTTAAATTGTCAAAGAAGTGATAAAAGTCCACTTCTAAACAAATCCAGTTTATCAACTACAAACTACAAAACGTTTCCATTGGAAAGATTAACAAGTTGTTGTTGGTGTTATTTTTATTTTATTCCGGGATTAATAATGATTATGATAACCTTGACGATACGAGGTCCTTGAACTTAGGTTGAAGTATTGAAGCTGCTGAAAATAATTATTGAGGCACGCAGCTGTCTCGCTGACGTAATAGAAACAAATTTCCAATGGTATTTTTGTTTATCTTACCATTTTTGAAATGCTGTCTCACCACCTTAATCAACAATAAAATCTGCATAGATTAGCGTTTTAAACTTTCAAATTGCATTGAAAATGAACCCGTACGACGTTCTTAATTTTGAGAATTAACAATTTTAAATTGTAATATTTTTAACGTTGCTTACGACGTTAAGACGGTGAAATCTTATTTTCAAAAGAAATTAACAATTAAAAGTTATGAGTTTTTAAAAATACTTTGAATGTTCGCCATTTTGAATCTGTAAAACCAATTTTCTTAGTCAACGAACTTATCCGAGCTATTACCATTTCCATAATTTATTTTTGTGAGCGTGCTAAAACACACACACACACACACACACACACACACACATATATATATATATATATTTATTTTGTTATTATATTTTGTTTTAATTGTTGTTATTGTTTGTTTTTATAATGTATCTAATTTTTATTTGTGTTATTTACCTGTTTTCAAAATCTTAATATCGCGCCTCTGCGACGATAACCTTAAAGGTTTTTCGCCGAAATATATATATATATATATATATATATATATATATATATATATATATATATATACACACAGATCAAGATCGGTGCTCATTTCAGCACCGGGTCTATTCAAATTGCGCATTTTTCCAATGAAAATTGCTTAAAACCAGATAATCGATATGAAAAAAACTAAAAGTTAATTTCTCACAATCAAAACTGATCTTGTTGTTGATATGAAAATTCGTAGAAAATGAATAATTTCAAGTGAAAGTAATTTCGGTTAATAATTAAATCAGAAGTAAGTAAATGACTAATGAAGCAAAGTAAACCCTGGTAGTTACTTTCATTAATATACTTCGGCATGTGGGAGTCAATCAGGTCTGTTGTATCTATAAATATGATACTGATATTACTGATAATTAGGCCTACAGAGTATTACAGGTAAAATGACGTATAAATACATGTGTATGAACGTTTTTATCTATAATGTGACTGTTATGGTAATTAGTCAAAAGATTAGATTCAAGGCCAACCAGTTTAACAGTTAGGCTAGATTGTTAACAAATTTACGGTGCAATATTATCTATATGCATCACAAGTGTTTTCACTTTATTTTGCCTTTATAAATTCAAAGGCTCGTAACTTAAAAGTCATATAGGCTACTCTTGTTCTACTAAAATCCACCGGAAGACTCAAGCATATATACAAAAATAACTTTTACAAACACGTTTTTCAAACATTTATTTCATTATATGCAAGTTCTGTAACATCTTTCAAAATTACCACCATTTTGCAACTTAACAAGTAAGTGTAGTTCCATGACCAAAGCGAGGGAGTTTGGCTTCAGTGGTTTCCTTGAACTCTTGAATGATTCAAAGTTTAAATAAATGGGCTGATTAAAGTAGCCCTACAAAAACGTTCGCACCGTCAAATCACTTGAACGCGAATCCAAATTACGAATTCAGTATTTTTCGAAATTATTCGTACGCAGAAAATTTCTTACAATCGTCGCCCTGTCGTTATGCCACAGAAGCTCCAGTTGAAATAGTCTACACAGGATCCGTTGATTCTTATCTGATAACCCTTTTAGCTATAACACAGCCCCAAAAATTGCATTTTTGGGATACAATTGACAGCGACGTAATTCCTGGGATTCTTAGTACTCCTAAATCTACGATTTTTTTTGGTTTTAATTAAAAAAAACAGTTCTTAAACACAACATACGTAAGTTTATAACACTTATTTGTAAAAGTAATATTTAGTAAAATTAATTTAAGATTCTTGATTACTTACTATGTTTTTAAGAACGGTTATGGCTTCCAGGTATAACGTCCAAAGCCGATTATTTGAAAGATATCGGTGTGAACGCTGTATGGCTCTCGCCAATTTTCAAATCTCCCATGGCTGATTTCGGCTACGATATCTCAGACTTCAATGACGTCGACCCGATCTTCGGAAGCATGGAGGACCTCAAGAAGCTAATTGCTGCTCTTAAAGAACGCGGTGGGTTCAGTCGCCTTAATAAAACAATATTGAATAAACCTGTTTGTTGAAAGAGGGCAAACAAACACGTAAACATAATTTTGAATTGTGTTCATTTCCAACGTTTTGTTTATTATAAAGACTTAAATGTTTTAATTTTAGAAGATTTCTCCTGAAGTAAATCAATTTATTCGTAAATACAAAAAGAAGACGATTTTTGAAATACGGAAAATAATATAATTCCAGTAAATTATATATCCTAGAGTTACTGGTGGAACTTTATAATAATCTTAATTTTCCTCTTTTTTTCTTTTCTTTAACACTATAGCTCTGGATGGGTTCGCCTCCATTCTTGTCTAAAACTGGACTTTCTCCCTCCATCCTCCTAACCCAAATTCCTCCTCCAGACCCTTCATTCATGTCTTCCTCGGTCTTCCACGTCCTCCTCTACAGTAGCTGCTAAATATCTAATGTATAAATATCAAAGTTATAAATGTATTAGATATAGTACTATATATCATCAATTTTTAAAGTTTCGCTAAAATTTACATAAAATCATAAACCCAATAAACACAAACATTATGCGGATTTCAATACTTTTGGCCAATCTTTTGATCACTAAGGAAACGTTCTAGAAATAGGACCGTGAAATATGTTGAACAGTCTTTTAGAATTATGTGTCTGGATCTAAGTATTTGCAATTTGTTTTAATACAAATTAATTTTAATAAGACTTAAATTTAATTATGCTAATATTGCTATTACCAAATACGTTTAAAACAATTTAAACATTAAAAATTTTAAAGTGATCTATACATCACTGTTTTAAATTCACCATAAATTTTAAACAAAATTTTAGCCGTGATACAATGAGTCATAATGAGTTACCGACGCACACGACTATTGTTTCTAAGACTGACGACAAGTTCCGCTCTTATATTACACCCTTAGTTTGAGCACCACTTATTTTTTTGGTCCGAAAACAATGTTTAATCAACAGGTATCAAAATAATCCTGGACTTTGTACCAAATCACTCTAGTGACGAGCACCCGTGGTTTGTCAAGTCTGCCAAAAAGGAAGGCAACTTCACCGACTTCTACGTGTGGAAGGATAAGAACGGTTACAAGGAAGATGGAACTCCTAGAGAACCAAATAACTGGGTAAGTCACTTATCTATTACTGTATATTGAATTTTATCGATTTAGGCTGCTCGTCTAAACACGTAAATTATGCTGCATTACTGAAATTAAAACAAGTGTCTCTGTATCTAGCTGGATGTTTGAATGTTTGTTTAATTGTCAAACACGATATTATATTTTTAACGAGTGAACAAATTTGTAAGTGTGGTTCACAAGAAAACAACACAAAATGTGCGTAATAACAAACTAAATTTATGTTTGTGTAAAACTACAACACGAAGAAGTGACGATAATATCTTCATCTTGAATAAATTGCACCAATCAATGTATATTATTAAAAAAATACTGCAATAATTCTACAGTTTTATTCATTTCTATTGAAGACCCCGCTCGCGCTACGTTATCTCTTACAATTATACAAAACGTAACAGGCACAATTTGTAATTGACGAAAAGCCATCGGTAAAAACGTAGTTTCTTCGACTTTAAACAAAAACTGAGTTTTGGGTAACGCGTGTTTTTTTTATTTTATTTGTACTCATATCATTTCAGCAAGCGCTATCCACACTTGTAACAATGTGATATGTGAATTGCTGAACTGTTGCCAACATTGCAACAAAGAAACTAATACATACAAGTGTACAGACGTACCCGAACAAATATTCTCGTCAGTTTATTTTTAACTTTACATTATCTGCGCTTATTTCAGGGCCATATTCAGTGCAAATTTACAACTACAAACGTAGTGAACAGTTAAAGTTTATACATTCTGTGCTCTTCGAGCGAATGCAGTGAACAGAGATGTTCAAGAAGAAAGCAAGCTTACACAATGTTTCTTTCCAACAAATATTTGCTTTTTTCATTATTGTAAGAAATGTTTCATTATTTTATTGTTTCCTCCAACATTCTTCGGCTTGTAAAATATTGATAACAGCTTTAGGTAAATAATCTCTTTCGATATTGCTTTTCATAGTTTAGTACTTGTGAGCTGTGGTAGCTCAGCCGGTGCTACAACCCGGACGTTTACACAACTTGTTCTGTAGGATAGTCTAACTGGCATAATGCAAAGGTATTATCCTTCCCTTCAGTGAAATAATCATAAAATATTTTTAAAAAATTGAAAAACGTAACTTGAGATGGCAGTGTTATTTTTGTCTTTCAGAGAATTGTTTCGAGTAACGGAAGACAGAAAATAGAAATTAAACAAATTATTTAGCCTCTCTTTATAAACTCCAAATCGAAAAATATTTTTAATACATAAAAAAATATCACATATTTTATTAGTAGCTGTAAAAATGTAAAATACCACTAAGTAGTACAAGTGATAATATATATACTTAGGGCTCGATGTTCGAAGTCGCTGCATTCGATACTCGAAGTCGTGGGTTCGACACTTGCACTTACTGCACGAGAAGTAAGCGTTCATCTCAGTGTGATTCTGTATTAGCTAATTTTTTCTGTTAATGTTTAGCAAAGCGTGTTCAGCGGCTCCGCTTGGAAGTGGAACAACCAGAGGCAACAGTTTTACTTGCACCAGTTTGTTGCTAAGCAGCCAGACCTCAACTACAGAAACCCTCTGGTAGTCAAAGCAATGAATGTGAGTTGCCGGTAATCATATATCATAGCATCTATCTCATTAGATACTTAAAGGCAGACATACTAGTCACATTCTTTAGAGAATTAATGATATTTACTGATATACTGAAACTTTTGCTTTGCCTTTCCTTTTTGCTTGTAATGATTTTATAAGATAATAAAAATCATAATTAATTGTTGCTAACTATTGAAATGACCTTTTTACTCACAAATAAATTTAGAATTTTTGAAAATTTATAATTTTGAAATTGTTATCTTTATTCACGTATAGTAAAACAATAAAAGAAAAAAAAACAGTTTTTTGCATCACTGAGGCACTGAAGGCCCATTTAGGCCTACACGGTGCCTGTGCGCGTTCCAGTTGAGGTTGCCAGTCGCTGGATGAAAGTGTTCGCAGTTATCAAACAACGAGTACTTACACAATTCTTATTGTATTTCAGGACACCATCGACTTCTGGTTGAACCTCGGTGTGGACGGTTTCCGAGTGGACGCTGTAAAGTTCCTCGTAGAAGATGAAGCTTTCCGCAACGAATCGTTGATTGACCCGAATGGAAGTCTTTCTTATAATAACATGGACCACATCTATACAGCCAATCATAACTTGACCTTCACAATCATTAAGGGTTGGAGTGACCTTATCAAAGAGAAGAACAAAGATGGCAAACAAAGGTAAACAGCTGTCACTTGTGATACTAAATACTTGTAGTTCAAAATGCTAACCAGACTTTCTAAAATTCAATTATTATCACAACAATTTCTGTTAACAAGCAGCTACTTGTAAAAACAAAAATTTCTTATTAGATTTTTCTCATATGTTGATGACATTTAAAGAATAACTGAAGATAGGGCACCAAATTTGTAATTATAAACCAAAAATTGTTTTTACTTCAAATTTATTATCCTGGCTTCAGATATGGTCTTCGTATCTGACCAAAATTTTAAAAACTACTTTTTAAAAATCAAAATATCTTTTTGTTCAATAAATTTGTCAGAAAGCTAGGCGTTTTCCATTAGCCCCTTGAACCTGATACTTTGGGTATATTTCAAGCCAGATGTTTTCTTTGACTCTTTTCAAGTCATATTTCAAAGCCTACAGCCGCTCAACAATAAGTCTTGATAATGTATAATGATAATCCGAAAATATAGAAAAATGAGTACAATGAGTAAGTCTTCGTTACTTAGTGAGCAGTTAAATTTTAATCAAGGACTGATTCTGTAACTAAAACGTTTTGACGCAAAACACTTTTAATACCTCAGATAATACCAACATTATTAGCATAAATATCAAGTTGGAGCTCGGTGTTCGAAATGGCTAAAGCATCGGTCACTACTGTGTCACTAAACTGCGCACCTAGAGGTTCTTAGCGCGAGCCGCAGTTGCTCCCGTTGCTTTCCCTTACCTTTAACATTGATCCCTCGTCTTACTGGCATAAAGTATGGACGTTAAGAAAAATACTAAGTTTATATTGAGAGCATAAATCTAACCACACTATTTTTAAAACCTTAAAAAACACGATTGAGCAACTTGATTATAAGAACCAATTAATGTTTTGACTAATCTGCAGGCTGATATTTTTTTACACTAAACAGCTATTTTAAAATAAATTTTGTTATGTTTATTATCATTCCTTGATCATATTATAATTCTAAAAGTTTGTGTGTTTGTTTGTTTTTCAATCACGCGTTAACTAATAGACCGATTGAGATGAAATTTGGTACAAACATGGTTTATGTACCTGAGATGAACATAGACGTATTCCCGTTAAAAAAAACACCATTATACTACTTACCCAGTCCAACTTTGTCACCACGGCTTTGTTATAAAAGTCAACTGAAATAATAACAATACTTACTTATGTACTTTATAACCTTCAATATGTATTAGGAACTATGCACATTGTTTATAAATAAAAACACTGTAGCTAATGAAGTTTTTCTTACTTTACAAAATTACTTACCTCCGCAACGTTTGTACAGGATTATGTTCCTGGAAGTGTACAACCCTATTGCAGATATCATCCGTTACTACGGAGGAAACGACGCTCCGTTCACTTTGCCGTTCAACTTTCATCTCCTTGAGACCATCAATCAAGGGATGACCGCTGCTGACTTAGTAACTAGCATCATTGAGTGGCTCAAGTCTATCCCTCCTAACGGTACTGCTAACTGGGTGGTAAGTTACTGCTAACTTTACAAGAGCTGTTGAAATGCCATAGTGGTACGACCCATACCCGCGACCTTGAAATTAGCGCCAAAATTAAACTTTAAAACAATTTTCAAGAGATAGTAAAACTTACTGTATATTTGTATATGCATGCGGTGTGTGTGCGCGCGCTCGCACTCGAAACATTATTTAAACAAATGAATTTTAAACAATTATTAGGATTAAAGAATTGTTAGGATATTTCGGGGGAACATCTTAATAGAATAATACAACAGTGTTAATTCTTTGGGTTGTCATCTACCGTAGGCCTATTTGATAAGACAAGAGTATGTGATGAGATTAAATATATTAAAAGGTTTTCTCCTTGAACCACCGATAATTCATTCTTTAGGGGACCCGAGAAGGAGAGTTCTCAAACCTCTAACACAATTATTGAGATTTTGTTACATTTTAACATGTATCATGTTTTAGGGCTGGTTGTGATGTTGGAATTTACGTGATGCGAGTACACACATTGATACTGAGATACAATAGTATATTTTGTTCATCAAAAGTCTGCCATTAAATTAATTATAACTAAAATGTCCTGTGTTTCCACCCGAGATAGAACCGGAGACTTTGCGTGTGAGGCGTACGTGATAACCACGACACTATAGAAACTACGAAGAAGTTTTACCGATGTTAATACAGTAGAGAGTCGATTATCCGAAACAATTGGTGCAGGGGGGTGTTCGGATAATCGATTTTTCGGATAAACGAACATATTCGAAAAAAGGTAGTGTGATATAATTTAACAGTGGTAGAACCAATTTAAGGAGCAAGTAGACATGTACAGCACATAAATTCATCCAGTTGTTTAATGACATATGATAAATATAAGCAGTACAGTATACAGTGTTCTGTACAGTAAAACAACTCTTTGATAATGAAAAAATAAACATTAGGTAAAGTAAAATTAAACATTCGGTAAAGAAAGAATAACATTTGGTAATTACATTCGGTAAAGAAAGTTGCAGTTCGGTAATTACACAGCAAAACAAACAGAAGCACAAACGGTCTAAACAACACGGAGACTGACTCGTCACTGTATGTGCTAGTGCACACTCTATATTGAGACTGTACTGCTGTCGAGCTGCCGCGCCGGCACTGTCTGGCCGCTGCGCTGTCAGGCCGCCGCGCCACCGCTTTCGGTTAACCGACGTTTCGGATGACCGGGCTTCGGATAATCGACGCTCTACTGTATAGCAAATGAATCGTTAATTTAATTTTTAATATTGGTAGGTATAGTAAAAAGTTGTTTTATATTAATTCGTAACGATCAGCTGATTTTATTGAACAGCTGATAGGCTATAATCAGTTTTAAGTTATGTCGTGTTTTCAAACAATTATCTTAATTAAAATAAAAAGGAAGAAAAAGAAAATTCGCTTCTATCAGTGAGTGAGATAGGAGTGCGCGCGCGTTGTTTCAGCAACCCGATTTTCTTAGCAAAACTAAGTATTTAACAATAAGCTGTAATTCAATAGGTAATAGAACAGTAAACTTTTTAGTTAGCCTATAAGAAATATTTTATCAGATTTTTTTAATAACCTGGAATTTAGACGTAATTATGTTGTGTAATTGTAACAACGAAATATTTTTGAAAAAGATATTAACAGTTTCTTACAATAGTTACAAACGTGTATTCTGTGTGTCTGGTCACACGTATTGTAAGAAGTGCTCACAACAAATTCTCAGCAATAATTTTAGTTCTCACAGCGAGTCATTGAAAAATGAATGGAAAGTCACTGTGATGAATTTTCAACAGTCATTAGTCACAGTTATTATTTTTAAATACAGAAGGAGATAAATTAAACAGACGAAATTAAACTCCATTAAAAGAGAGAACTGTTATCTGAACGGAAATAAGCTAATATGTAACACTTGAAAAATGAAGGTTAAAAATAACATTATCATTTGCTTCTTCAGATGATATAAGCAACAACTTATCAAACACATGATAAACATTTACTGAGCAACCCGGTGTACATTGTCACGGGCTTTATTAAAAATCTTATTGTAAAATTGTATAGTATACAGTGTGTAACAAAAGTACGGAAACCCATAAGCAGCTTTAAAATTGTTTAAGATAGAATATTGTAACTTTCAAGAACTTTTCTAATACCAAACCTAAAGTGTTTATGTTTTAAACATTCAAAAGTATTTTTAGGAGCTATGTTATATTAATCTTGTCATTATTTCAATGTAAGGTGTCAGAACATCCTTACTAATTATTACTTATTAACCGTTACTAACTCCTTAATAATTAACTACCACACTTGAGTAGTAATTATTACTCAGTAAATATTTTACTATTTAAAAAAACATTTTTTTGTATTTTCGTAAACAAATTTTAGAGATATTAATAATAGCGTACAAAAAAGTAATTATCAAAAAGTAATCAGAATTGGTTACATTACCACGTGACATGCATCACCTAGCCTACATGGTGCTATAGCCTGCAGGGGTTGGCATCACCTGGCCTACATGGTGCTATAGCCTGCAAGGATTGCCATCACCTAGCCTACATGGTGCTATAGCCTGCAAGGGTTGGGCATCACCTAGCCTACATGGTACTATAGCCTGCAGGGGTTGGCATCACCTGGCCTACATGGTGCTATAGCCTGCAGGGGTTGGCATCACCTGGCCTACATGGTGCTCTAGCCTGCAGGGGTTGGCATCACCTAGCCTACATGGTGCTATAGCCTGCAAGGATTGCCATCACCTAGCCTACATGGTGCTATAGCCTGCAAGGGTTGGGCATCACCTAGCCTACATGGTACTATAGCCTGCAGGGGTTGGCATCACCTGGCCTACATGGTGCTATAGCCTGCAGGGGTTGGCATCACCTGGCCTACATGGTACTATAGCCTGCAGGGGTTGGCATCACCTGGCCTACATGGTGCTATAGCCTGCAAGGATTGCCATCACCTAGCCTACATGGTGCTATAGCCTGCAAGGGTTGGGCATCACCTAGCCTACATGGTACTATAGCCTGCAGGGGTTGGCATCACCTGGCCTACATGGTGCTATAGCCTGCAGGGGTTGGCATCACCTGGCCTACATGGTACTATAGCCTGCAGGGGTTGGCATCACCTGGCCTACATGGTGCTATAGCCTGCAAGGGTTGGGCATCACCTGGCCTACATGGTGCTATAGCCTGCAAGGGTTGGCATCAAATGGGCTACATGGTGCTATAGCCTGCAGGGGTTGGCATCACCTGGCCTACATGGTGCTATAGCCTGCAGGGGTTGGCATCACCTGGCCTACATGGTGCTATAGCCTGCAGGGGTTGGCATCACCTGGCCTACATGGTGCTATAGCCTGCAGGGGTTGGCATCACCTGGCCTACATGGTGCTATAGCCTGCAGGGGTTGGCATCAAATGGGCTACATGGTGCTATAGCCTGCAGGGTTGGCATTGGCATCACCTGCACCACCTGGCCTACATGGTGCTATAGCCTGCAGGGGTTGGCATCACCTGGCCTACATGGTGCTATAGCCTGCAGGGGTTGGCATCACCTGGCCTACATGGTGCTATAGCCTGCAGGGGTTGGCATCACCTGGCCTACATGGTGCTATAGCCTGCAGGGGTTGGCATCACCTGGCCTACATGGTGCTATAGCCTGCAGGGTTGGCATCACCTGGCCTACATGGTGCTATAGCCTGCAGGGGTTGGCATCACCTGGCCTACATGGTGCTATAGCCTGCAGGGGTTGGCATCACCTGGCCTACATGGTGCTATAGCCTGCAGGGGTTGGCATCACCTGGCCTACATGGTGCTATAGCCTGCAGGGGGTTGGCATCACCTGGCCTACATGGTGCTATAGCCTGCAGGGGTTGGCATCACCTGGCCTACATGGTGCTATAGCCTGCAGGGGTTGGCATCACCTGGCCTACATGGTGCTATAGCCTGCAGGGGTTGGCATCACCTGGCCTACATGGTGCTATAGCCTGCAGGGGTTGGCATCACCTGGCCTACATGGTGCTATAGCCTGCAGGGTTGGCATCACCTGGCCTACATGGTGCTATAGCCTGCAGGGGTTGGCATCACCTGGCCTACATGGTGCTATAGCCTGCAGGGGTTGGCATCACCTGGCCTACATGGTGCTATAGCCTGCAGGGGTTGGCATCACCTGGCCTACATGGTGCTATAGCCTGCAGGGGTTGGCATCACCTGGCCTACATGGTGCTATAGCCTGCAGGGGTTGGCATCACCTGGCCTACATGGTGCTATAGCCTGCAGGGGTTGGCATCACCTGGCCTACATGGTGCTATAGCCTGCAGGGGTTGGCATCACCTGGCCTACATGGTGCTATAGCCTGCAGGGGTTGGCATCACCTGGCCTACATGGTGCTATAGCCTGCAGGGGTTGGCATCACCTGGCCTACATGGTGCTATAGCCTGCAGGGTTGGCATCACCTGGCCTACATGGTGCTATAGCCTGCAGGGGTTGGCATCACCTGGCCTACATGGTGCTATAGCCTGCAGGGGTTGGCATCACCTGGCCTACATGGTGCTATAGCCTGCAGGGGTTGGCATCACCTGGCCTACATGGTGCTATAGCCTGCAGGGGTTGGCATCACCTGGCCTACATGGTGCTATAGCCTGCAGGGGTTGGCATCACCTGGCCTACATGGTGCTATAGCCTGCAGGGGTTGGCATCACCTGGCCTACATGGTGCTATAGCCTGCAGGGGTTGGCATCACCTGGCCTACATGGTGCTATAGCCTGCAGGGGTTGGCATCACCTGGCCTACATGGTGCTATAGCCTGCAGGGGTTGGCATCACCTGGCCTACATGGTGCTATAGCCTGCAGGGGTTGGCATCACCTGGCCTACATGGTGCTATAGCCTGCAGGGGTTGGCATCACCTGGCCTACATGGTGCTATAGCCTGCAGGGGTTGGCATCACCTGGCCTACATGGTGCTATAGCCTGCAGGGTTGGCATCACCTGGCCTACATGGTGCTATAGCCTGCAGGGGTTGGCATCACCTGGCTCTACATGGTGCCATAGCCTGCAGGGGTTGGCATCACCTGGCCTACATGGTGCTATAGCCTGCAGGGGTTGGCATCACCTGGCCTACATGGTGCTATAGCCTGCAGGGGTTGGCATCACCTGGCCTACATGGTGCTATAGCCTGCAGGGGTTGGCATCACCTGGCCTACATGGTGCTATAGCCTGCAGGGGTTGGCATCACCTGGCCTACATGGTGCTATAGCCTGCAGGGGTTGGCATCACCTGGCCTACATGGTGCTATAGCCTGCAGGGGTTGGCATCACCTGGCCTACATGGTGCCATAGCCTGCAGGGGTTGGCATCACCTGGCCTACATGGTGCTGCCATAGCCTGCAGGGGTTGGCATCACCTGGCCTACATGGTGCTATAGCCTGCAGGGGTTGGCATCACCTGGCCTACATGGTGCTATAGCCTGCAGGGGTTGGCATCACCTGGCCTACATGGTGCTATAGCCTGCAGGGGTTGGCATCACCTGGCCTACATGGTGCTATAGCCTGCAGGGGTTGGCATCACCTGGCCTACATGGTGCTATAGCCTGCAGGGGTTGGCATCACCTGGCCTACATGGTGCTATAGCCTGCAGGGGTTGGCATCACCTGGCCTGCTATAGCCTGCAGGGGTTGGCATCACCTGGCCTACATGGTGCTATAGCCTGCAGGGGTTGGCATCACCTGGCATGGTGCATAGCCTGCAGGGGTTGGCATCACCTGGCCTGGTGCCATAGCCTGCAGGGGTTGGCATCACCTGGCCTGCATGGTGCATAGCCTGCAGGGGTTGGCATCACCTGGCCTACATGGTGCATTGGCATCACCTGGCCTACATGGTGCTATAGCCTGCAGGGGTTGGCATCACCTGGCCTACATGGTGCTATAGCCTGCAGGGGTTGGCATCACCTGGCCTACATGGTGCTATAGCCTGCAGGGGTTGGCATCACCTGGCCTACATGGTGCTATAGCCTGCAGGGGTTGGCATCACCTGGCCTACATGGTGCTATAGCCTGCAGGGGTTGGCATCACCTATATGCTATAGCCTATAATTTAACAGTTGCAGGCTCTAGCTGTGTGAAAGGTGTTACAGTTAAAGTAAGTTATGTCATTTTTTTAAGTACAGATACAAAGTAAATGATTTAGTAATTTTTAATGTATAAAACATTACTTTTTAAACAAAAATTTAATAGATTGTTACAAATTATTAGTAACTGCGCAAAATATGTGTATCAATGAAAATCTCGTAGAGATGTTTCATTTAAATTGGTTATAAGGGACAATATTTGGGATTAGTACGAATGATCGACTTCTCGAGACGAAACAATCGATGTTTTGTTTTCCCTGTGCCTATAATAATAATAAACTGATTTTTATTAAAGAACATTAACTCTGAGAATTTGTTTATTACTATTGTTTCATTCTGGTATTAGAAGAAAACGACCATAACAAGGAAGTAACACTGAAAACTAAAAAAAGCTTTTGCAATAATGAAACTGAAGGAATTATTATTAGCAATAACAATAAATATAGGCCTACAAATAATCAGCTGTTCCACATTGACAATTACTGTAGTTGTACATCGTGAATAATTACAACCAGTTGTAATTGTACAATCAGTTACAATTACAACTATAATTGTAATAATTACAATTAATTTACTTTTTATCATTCATATTGTACAGTTTTTATCATTCATATTGTATATATTGTACAGTTAGTAACGATGTATAAAAATAAAAATGAATTTTGAGAATTTTATTAAATTTCCTTGGTTAACTTTGAGATTATGTTTATTGCTATTAAACATTCGTGGTGGCATTAAGCTCAAATATACTAAAACAAGGCTGCAAGACGAACGGGAACTAAATTTATCCACGAAGCGGGCAAGGATGACTTGTATGTTTGTGACCATCCATTTGTACTGCTATTTTAAGATTAATTTTAATTCTTAGTGTATTCTTGACTTAATTGATTATTTCTTAATATTGTTTATATTTTATCATCCTTGAAAGTGCGCTGAACATTAAAAAATTTAGTATAATTATATTTGGTTTACTTAGCAAGGATTGTGTTTTATTTGTTCGCAGGTTGGTAACCATGATCAAAGCAGAGTAGCGACCAGAGGAGGGCCTGAGATGGTAGATTCCATCAACATGCTTCTTGCCATGCTTCCGGGTATCATGGTCACTTACAATGGCGAAGAGTTGGGCATGACGGACACTTACTTAAGGTTCGAAGAGACTGTGGATCCTAGCGGGATTTTACTCGGACCTGGTAATTATCGAGCGGGAAGCAGGGACCCAGAGAGAACGCCTCTGCAATGGGATGATACCCATAACGCAGGTGAGAGTTAACCAGCAGTCCTTAACTACATTCGTTTTAGTTATAAACATTTTTGTGTTTGAAATAACTCTGTTTGTCGGGAATTCTTCAGGGACCTAAGCAGTCTGTTAATTTTGACTTCTAAATGTCAGTTTTGCACTTTTGTTGTCTTTATAATTTTAATTTTTAAGACAAAAGTTTTGGATGTTTTTATTTTTCTCACTGTAAGAATAATGAAAAAAGTTAATAATTGTCAAAAAATATACCTTTCCGATTTTTAAGGATCCTCTCCATTTCAGGACTCCTCTTTCCAGAAAAGTGGTTTTTATCTTGAACTGCGCGCGTTAGTGTGGGTTTTGTTTTCTGCGCGTATTACTTGAAACTATAACTAAGTACTTTGGGGAAAATGTTACTTGCTTTTCTTTTTTTAAAAAATATCACCAATATAGCTATACCTTTTAAGTTACAGTTAACACACTCTGGTAAAACCTAACTCTTAAAACTATAAATAAATACACCTAGTGTAGTGTTGTTAGCTCTCCGTCTCACGTCTCGATATTTCCAACATTCGCTGTGTAAACATAGTTTTTTTTAGCGCTGCTTCGAATTAAATTTTCAACTTTATAGAAACCAACCTTACCGTTTAGAAAATAAAGTTGCTTTACTGGCTTACATGTACTTGCACGAAATAATAATAATAATAATAATATATATATATATATATATATATATATATATATATATATATATATCAGAATTTTACAAATATTAAATAAGCTACATGTCCATTGTTAGCTGACCATATTGTTTTTTAGGTTTCTCTTTAAAAACTGCTCTTTATGCTAAATGAATTACAGTTTAAATATCGTTTGGAGGTTTTTATTTCTTTTAAATCTTACTACTGGTCTTGAAAACAATCCAGGTTTTTCTGAAAACTTAGCTCAAAGTCATCTTAGTTTGAATATCCCCCTTAGGAATATCCACCCCATCTTAGTTTGTCGTCTTTCCCCTCGCCATTGTTTATTTAAAGTCGACAATCTCCTTGCGCATAAGATCTTAATTTCTTTCACTAGCTTAATAAAATGCAATAAACTGTAGCCTATATTAGTTCAATAATTAAATAACTATTTCTGTATAGGATTCAGTAACCACTCAACATGGCTGCCGGTCAACCCTAACTATTGGGCACTCAACGTGGCGGCACAGAATAAAGCAGAAAACAGCCATCTTAAAGTTTACAAAAATTTATCCGAATTGAGAAGAACAAGCACATTCCTAAGTGAGCAAACGAAACATGAAATTAAAGCCATTAATAAAGAAACACTTCTTATTGAAAGGTAAATAAATATCTCGTATTACGCGTATTATGTTATCATTGTGTAGCTTGAAGAAGTTCTGCGATAGAGAAGTCTAGCAAACAAACATTTATAGACATATGATTATTGAGCTGCCTCGATGTCCTAGTTGATAGCGTACTAAGCTTTCACCCCGAGGACCCGGGTTCGATTCCCGGCCAGGGCTTGGCATTTTCATACGCTATAAATCATCCCATCGTCTGCATTAGCCCAAGTGTGCAAAATAGTCGGACGTTAAACACAAAAAAACGAAAAAAACATATGATTATTGTAGAAATGTTTTATTGTACATTTCAAGAGAAAACCAAATATTACACGTATGAAATGGTTTATTGCTTTAGTATCGCTTGCCAAACGAAACGATTTAATTTAAAAGCATTTAAATACTTTATACGTCAATAATGTAAGGTACTGCATGTAGTTGTCCTGTAGCGAGTATGATGTGTTCACGTATTCGTAACCTACGTGAATATTCCGTTTTCATTAGTCTAACTACTGTAGCATAAAGTATAACATCGCTGAAATGTTCCCAAAAACAATTGTTTTTTTGATCATTAATGGTCGCCTTTTACAATATATTCACAGAATATGTTAATTTTTGCAATACATACAGTTCGTTAGACTTTAAGGTATTTATAAAAATTTTGAATTTGGTATATATTTCTCAGAATAAATATTTTTTGTGTGTAACAAATCAAAATTTGGAATTAATCATCTTCAGGGGGATTTTTAAAATATTTTTGTTACTACACTTTTAGGACAGAAGATGGGGAAGATTTTTTGATCAATGAATCAGTGAGTCAGACGCTGGTTTACTTTTAATATTATTGTGATGAATATCCAACAATGGGGAAAGTTAAACTTTTCGAAACTGTGGAATTTTATACGTTAGTTTACAGACAAGCATTCCCCAACACTTTGCCGGATTTAATACTAATGAGTGTGGATTTAACAACTAATCCCA